>OZ024882.1:7475311-7886740 GCA_964017185.1 Rugalucina vietnamica | reverse complement strand
ACATAAAACACCAATTTTTGAAACATCATTTTTAGTCTAGGTCGCTGCGAACTACATGTTCCGGTATTTTGCAGTGATTTGTCAACAGATATTTGACTTTTATATTATGTGAAAGTGACCACATTACTTGTTTATTGTTTGCTTGTGCTGGAGCTTTATGTACCAGTCAACAGCTATGGTCATGTCGAGACTTCATCCAAACTTTAGGATGACATGACTCTCAATATGTGCTTGAAAATATAACCGCCAAGCTAACAACATGTATGGATGGTTTTACTTTAATCACTTTCTTTGGACAGACTAAGGCCTTCTGTGCTGTAACCCATTAATCAGATATTCATTCAGTAGATTTTTTAAAACTTTGCATGGAGACAAAAGCAGCTAATATATTTCTCTTGACCCCAGTTGGCGGGGCCCACATTCCCTCTTGACCACCCTTCTGTAGTATTACGCATGCAGCACAAAAGGTAATATTCCCTGTCATTTTAAGTTGTGAGAGAAATATGGCCTGCTTGTGTTTCCAGAAAAAAACTTAATGACCGGCCTTTTGATTACTGGCCTGAACCTGCCCGAAAAAAAAGTGGTTTAAACAAACAAAAATAAAACAGATCCTTTTAGGACATCTATATTTATATGAAGAGTTTCTTAATTTAGTGGTTGTACTTTTAGTATGTTTGAGATGTCATGGCATCCCATTGTTGGATAAAATTCGCATAAAATGGAGGTAATATCCCGACACGGCAATATCGGTTGACTTAGGCATAAAACAACAAAACAGACAAACAAACCAGAAATTGTAAAATTTTCCTTTACTGATGTGGCCATCTTAGATGCACTCCTTACATGGTATTAATGTGCACTGATTTCAGGCGTTAAATATGCCAAAACATGAATATTTGCATGATTATTACTTTTGCCATATACAGGCAGCCATCTTAAATGCCATCTTGAATCAATGGTGACCACACGCAATCCACTGGATCCATAAACATTAACAAAATTGCCACCAAGTTGTTTGATTTGAAAAGTTTGTATTTTCGAAGGCACCGCTTTCAAATATTGCGTTTTCCTTAATTTTGGCAGCTATCTTTGATGCCCCCTTTACAGTGTATATTTTCTTGCACTAATTTTAATGTACAATTAATTCAGCTTTTAAATAAAAGTGATTTCAGGTCTAATAGTCTGTCAAAACATGATTATTTCACAGGAAAATAGCATTTTCTGTATATGGGCAGCCATCTTGGACGCCATCTTGAATTTCTGAAATTGCTCAATGGCTCAAGATGTCACCCATCGGATTCTGAATGTAGAAGACCTCACCTTTCCAAATATGTAAAAACATTTTCTATGTACTTTAATTCCAGGTCCACCATAAATAGCCCAAATGGCTACAGGACTAACATATACTGCCTAGTCAGACTCTATGATGGCCCATAATTAAAGCTATTAATATCAGTTGGTTGTGGCCGGATCTTCTGGCCTGTTGCTTGGCTGGTGTCGTTCTTTTGCTTCAGATTTTCAGTGATGTTTGGCGCTCAGGGATCTCCATCGCCGGGCAGCTCATTGTATATATGAGTCCTAGGTTTTGGTTCATCATGGTGTTTCTTATGATTTATTTGTTTGTCCTTGATGATTCATTGACTACTTAGAGATTCACCACGAGGGCCGAACAACTAACTAAACGTTTTGAATCACTTCAGAAGCTGAGGGTAAGTTATGGCCATGTAGAAAGGTACAAGTAGGCAATAATCAGGAAAAGGCGCATTGAAAGAGAAATTCCCACTCCAAAAACCGAGGTGGGACAAAAACTTTACAATTAGATACTTATACTTAGAAAACATATCGTAAGCCACGTGAGTAGCTATTTAAGCCCGCCAGTAATTTTATATTACTGATCGTTCCAAGGCGATACTTCTGTTGTGGATCTAATTGTTTGTGTTTTGATATTGAATTTTTGTGTTGTTTGCGCCTTTTATACGTTTTCATATATTTAGTTAAGTTCGAGTAACTGAGTAGTCGCCTATTGGGAAATAGCTGCTCACTCGGCTTACGAAATGTTCCCTTAGTATAAGCACCTTGTTTTCCCACCTCGGATTTCTTTCTGATTGCGCAATTTCCAGATCATTACCTCGATGCTGATCAGCGTTTCTGTTTTCGCTACTCTGATAGTACAATTCCTCTACTTGCTAAATCCAAAATTTCAAGCCTCTAGCCATCTTATGCGCTTGTACAGCTCGTTTTGTGTCAGACCTGACAGGAAACCTCATTGTTGGCTTTCTCGTGTCGTGGCTCATTTTACGTTTTATGGCGTTTATATGACGTTGGTCCGATGTAATGTTCTTTGAAAGACGAAAGCTTGCAAGTGGGTTCGATTCCTTCTTGAGGTAAGCATGTCCCAAAGCACTGTGGAGTCACCTCTGGCTTTGTACTCTGCCAAAACGTGGGTTGGCATTTCATCAAACAGTTTCATGATTTTTTCCTCCGCACAGAATACCATAGTGGGCTAAATTTATTGTTAGGCAATGACTCATATCTCCTCTTTTTGATAATCCAAGCCTCTTCTATGGGAAATTAACATGCCAATAAAAGATGCGAAAAGAATTACTATAATGCAAGGCAATGTTCTTTGTATTAATTCTAAAAACGCAAAAAACATTCTTGATGTTAGAGGATCGTCTGTGCTTGAATGCACCACATACAACAGGTTTGAAATGTCATGAAGATCAGCTGTGTGTGATAGCCAAACAAGGAAAAGCTTTCTGAAAATACGCAATATGGCCCATACTACATCTTTTTTTCCACTGCTTCCAAAGGATCAAGCTTTTATATTTTATCTGTGAAAGTTCCAATCTCCTAAGGCATTCTGTGTCGAGAAAAGAAATCATGGAACTGTATGATGACATTTCAACCCACGTTTTGGCAGAATACAAAGCCAAAGGTGACTCCACAGTGCTTTAAGACATGATTACCTCAAGACGGAATCGAACCCACTTGCAAGCTTTCGTCGCATGGAATTTTAGGTTTCTTGCAAAAATAACACTGACCTGCTTATTTTTATATTGTAACAGCCACTTTACCATGAAATTCTAAAATACACATTGAATAAAAATCAGAGTGTTAACTTTGTAAAATTAGTGAAGTTTTCTGCCTAAGTTATAAAGAAGAGAATTACAAACCATTAGCCATGGTTCCTTGTAGAATCTTTGAAACTCGAATATCAGCAACTTTGTGTTAAAAATTGGGTTCCATACGTACATCATATGCATGTATTATGTAATCAATTTTAGGCATGTAAGATCTGGAAGTTTTATACAAGAGTAAATATTTGCACTCATACTTAACAAAATATATAAATAAAATCCTCCAGTAGTTCATTTCTTGCCAGTGACGATTGTTCAAAACCAGGAATTTATTTCTGAATATCGCAGGGGTATATTAATAACTGAACGCAGCTGTATTAGTGTCTTAGAAGACCCATAGTGTGTTTCTGTATATTTCTTATTGTAATATATTGTTTCAAACATATTTGTACCTTACGTGTGTCTAAAAGTGTCGTAAATCAAGTTTTGGCATCTAAATGACCACCTTTTGGGTAAGATATGTTTACTCACGTAACATGTTATGCTTTTTCAGTACAGAAACAGTATTCAGGTGTACGTTTGGGTAGGGATGCTACTTGATCATTTTATTATGCCCCCAACTTTGAAAAAGTTGGAAGGGCATATTGCTTTCGGCTTGTCTGTGTGTGTGTGTGTGTGTGTGTGTGCGTGTGTACGTTTGTTAACTTTTGAACGGTGAATCCTAGGGTTTTGAAATTTCATATGCACATTCCTCATGAAAAAATAGTTGACCCATATTTTTTTTCTTGTCCAAGTTATGCCAATTTTCTGAGTTATTTCCCTTTGAAAACAAAATTTGAAAATCTTGTGTGCAAGATATCTCGAAAAGTATTTAAGCTATAGCCCTCATATTTAGTATACTGGTTGGGGCTGATGAGTAGATGACCTGATTAACTTTTGAGAACTTTCCGTGAAATTTTGACAAAAATATGGAATTTTAAAATTTTGATTGATTTTTCCACTTTTCGGTGAAATTTGAAACTTTTTAACGGTGAATGCTAGGGTTTTGAAATTTCATATACAGATTCCCCATGAAAAAATAGTTGACCCGTATTTTTTTCATGTCCAAGTTACGCGCCTTTTTGGAGTTATGCCCCTTTTAAAACAAAATTTGAAAATCGTGTGTGCAAGATATTTCAAAAAGTATTTAAGCTAGAGCCTTCATATTTGGTATTCTGGTTGGGACTGGGAAGAAGATCACCTGATTAACTTTTGAAAACTTTTCGTCAAATTTTGACAAAATTACTCTATTTTGAAATTTTTATTCCATTTCTAACATGTCTGTAAAAAGCTTACATTTTGATTCTTGATCGAGGTCAAAACAGAGGCAACCGGACACCTTTTTCAGGAAATTAAATTTCACTTCATTCAAATGAAATAAATGAATCATACAGGCTGCCAGTTTAGGGACAATAATACAGTTGGGGGCATAGTGTTTTACAAACACGCATTTCTAGTTATTTTTATTTTTTTACTTTTTACTAATCAGTAATTAGGCTTAGTTTACACGTTCAAAAATTTATTGTCGTAGAAACTAAGAGCAATGTCATAGAGATTTTGCCAGATTTAAGCTTACACGAGCATATTTTTTCTTTGACAAACCATCTTTTGTTGCTAGAGTACAAGTTTCCGTGGAAACTTGTCTTAAGCCATTACAAAAACATGTCCATGCAATATACAGAGATTTTTTCAGCTGTTAAAGTTGAAAATTTTATTGGAAAATAAAAAATATATATCTTTAACATTTTTTGCTCAAAACAGAGATTGTAGATACTTGTTAGAACCGCCTCTACCAAGTGGACATTGAAGCGGTTCTAACGAGTACCCACAATCTATGTTTTATATAATAATAATAATAATAATAATAATAATAATAATAATAATAATAATAATGATAATAATAATAATAATAACAATAATAATGTACATGTATAACTGTATACCAATGTTTACCCGAGTTTTACACTATAAAAGTGGGGTGTAAGGGGTATATATTACATGGAAGTGTTTTCCTGATGGCTACTGATTTTTGCGTCCTTGCACTAATAATTTAGCACTAAAAATTTTGCTCGACTTTTTATGGTCTAAGTTATGTAATTTATATCATCGGATCGTTTACGAGATCTATAAACTAAATTCCAGGGTTGCGGAATGATTAACTTACATGTACTATATAAACAGTGAATTAACACGCAATCAAATTCATATACGACACTTATAGTGTCGATTAAAACAGGTGAATATAAAAAAATCTGGACATCACTTACAAGAGAGGATGGGGATGAAGATCGACTCAGTTGATAAACATACGCCAAGTACCACATCAGAGACAGTAAGATCCTCGGCCTGGACTAACAATGGCGGGAAAGTAAACACACTAGATCCGTCATTACGCAACATTTTAATAGGACTAAGTATAGGCCAGATGGTGATGATCGTTGTGTCAGTTGCTACCCTTGGGAGTTTCGTCAACTCAAATGTAAGATTTACTTTACGAAAGCATGCCCATGCAACATACAGAAAATTTTTCAGCAGCAGCAGCAGCAAAAAAAAAAAAAAAAAAAAAAAAGGGATTTTTTTTACCTGTATTTTTGCTCAAAACATAGCCTGTGATTGCACGTTAGAGTTGCCTCACTAAGGGTGTTCTAACGAGTACCAACAATATTTTGGTCAATGATTAAAATACGAAAAATAGGTACACCCCTGGAAACCACGGGTTTGCTACATGAAAGTGGGATATGAGGGGTATACTTCTCATGGACATGTTTTCCTGCTGACATATCATCAGCATTTATATGTGAACAGATCTGCAGCAACTTTAAATAATTGATGAAAATTGTGCTTTTAGTAGACGTCTTTTAGTGTCTTATAAGTCGAAATCGGCTGGATATCAATATTAGTCAAAATTCTTTTAAATATGTATGTTGCGTAAATATTGATATATGACATTTTAATAAACAACTTACTTACTTAGATCTACTTACTTACTTACTTGCTTGCTTGCTTGCTTGCTTACTTACTTACTTACTTACTTACTTACTTACTTACTTACTTACTTACTTACTTACTTACTTATTTTGTGTGATCTTTGATTGTACGCCTTACTAAAGCTTAATGTTGACAGTTTATTGATATACAAAAATCAACACGAATAAGTGTCCGAACGTTTCGTCAGCTTTGCTTCTTCAGGTCTTTTAATTAAGCTTAATTTTGGAATTTTTGCATGTTATTGGAGGCTGACAGCATCAAACAAACAAATTTATGTTTATTTATAAGCGTAAACTCAAATGGCTACATGTACATGTATATACTGCTTAAAATCTAAATGTCACTGTTTTCCGAAATATGTTTCTCATAGATGTAACAGACTTTTTCATAATGTTCGTTAAAGAAATGCGATGTTAGTGATGCTATATATTTTTGAGTGAAGCAAGTGCTTGCCTGATAATGCTGAGCACCAAGCAAGGTGGCCACATGTACCATTTTTAACGTATTTGACATGACACGGCTCAGAATCAAACCTATGACTCCCGCCACCGAAGCGAACGCTCTAAAGCCCCTGTCAGACCAGAAGGCGTTCGCGCGGCGTTTTCGTGGCGTTCTTAAATTTTCTTAATTTTTCCAGAACGCCACGAGAACTCCAAGAAAAAAAAAAGATTTTATTTGTGAAAAAAGCAAGCCATGGTGTCCTCACGGCGTCCTCACGGCGTCCTCGTCGCGTCCAATGCGTTCCTACGGAGTTCTCATTGCGTTCTGCGGAGTTCTATGTGGCGTTCCATGGAGCTTACACGACGTTATCACTGCGTTTGCGCGGCGCTCTTGGCGTTCGACCCGCGCTTCCACGGCGTTCGCACCGCGCTTCCACGGCGTTCTAGCACTGCTCTGACAGAAACAGAAACAGAAACAAAGTCTCACTCATTTGTACGTTTGCTTTCAAGAAGACAGTATGACTGGTAAGAGGGGAAGAAGGACAGCGGTGGCTACACACAAGTATAAGATAAACAACACGCCATGAAAACGCCATAGACGCGCCGTAAAAGCGCGGTGGAAACGCCGTGAGAACTCCATGGACGCCGTGGGAACTCCGTGGAAACGCCATGGGCTACCACGGCGTTTGCACTACGATCTCACGGCGCGCCCGCGGAGAACGCCGAGTGATAGCGTTTGTTTTGAGCATGTCCAAAAGAAACGCCAACCCTTGGCGTTCTAGGATTTCCCTCGGCGTTCGATGGAGTTCCCACCGCGTTGCCACGGCGTCCATGGAGTTCTCACGGCAATCTCCTGGGCGTTCTGCATTTTTGTAGAACGCCGCGAGAACGCCACCCTGGTGTGACAGGGGTTTAACCATTACACTGTCGAGACCATAAAAATCGTTTTGACACGTATTATCTAGGCCTGCTAACGCAACGGCTTTGGTTTACAGTACCGTAACTTCCCAACAAGAAAATCATGGATTTGCAAGTTAACAATAACGTGAATGATGATGATATGCCATCATCAGGAAAACATGCCCGTGCAACAGATACCCCTTTAAACCCCACTTTTATATAGTAAAACTGGGGTATGCAGGGGTAAACCTATTTTTCTTATTTTTGCTCCAAAACATAGATTGTGGGTACTCGTTAGAACCGCCTCGGCGAGACGAGGTGGTTCTAACGAGTACCCACAATCTATGTTTTGGAGCAAAAATAAGAAAAATATCGAAATTTTTCTACTGAAAATTTCCATTTTTTACAACTTAAAAATCTCTGTATATTGCATGGGCAAGTTTTCGTAATGATAGAATGTCAATAACGCCAAGCTCTAAGCTTACGAAACTTGCCACTCGGTTTTGCATGAAAGTGAATGGTCTTTGAAACGAATAAGCACCACGACAAATGCTATCAACTCGAAGTGTCTATAATAGCCTGTTATATTTCAAGAACTGTTGATACATTTATGATATCAAGAAAACTTGACTCCTCAAAACTAACATTTTAATTTCAGCTGAAAGAAATCGAAGCACTCAAAGAAACAACAGGTATAGTGCAACTTTTGGTTCATCGCTTGTATCCTCGATACGAGGGTGGGTCAGAAAGTTCTGTAATGGGTGTCATGACTGTTTTAATAGACATGATAGGTTGCTGTATTATACCTGGATTGAAAGGTCTACATTTCTCTTTCATAATGATGCCAAAACAATGCACAAAAAATATAAATACTTCGAAATATACGCCTTGAAAGACACCTGGGGTAAAACCAATGTCACGTTTTCTTGAATTTGTGAATATTATTGTGTGCATTTCATGCGTTATATCTTTATAACTTCCGATCAGTTTTTGTCCAACTTTACAGTGATAAATAATAGGATATTTAGAAAAGCAATGTAACAAAAATTACCGTTATCAATGCTACAGTGTATGTTGACTTTATAATGAAGCGATATATATAACGTCATTAAAATACATACCCCTATAGCACTTCTGGCATTATATTTGCTTGCTTTTTTATAAGTTTACTATAGAGCACACTAGGATAAAACAATAAAATGGTTAAATGCATTTTAAGCTCCCTGGACTACGTGTAGATGTCAATGAATGCCATTTGAATTTAAACTGTAATTTAAAGTATGTACAACAAGCCAATTTCAAGATTTCATTTTGCAATAACTCAATTTAATTCAGTTGAATGATTTTGATTTTTGGAGGATATCTTCATCTATGTTTGAAAAATACGAAAAATATATTGCATGGATTATATTTTTTCGAAGTCGTTTGTCTTTAAATAATATTCACAAATTCAAGAAAAAGTGCCAGTGGTTTTACCCCATGTGTCTTTTAGGGCGTCTATGTCGAAGTATTTATTTCTTTCGTGTATTGTGTTGGCATCATTATGATGGAGAAAAGTAGCCCTTTCAATCAAGGTATAATACAACAGCGTATATTGTCTTTTACCAAAGTTATAACACCTATGACAGAACTTTCTGACCCACCCTCGTACTGGTCAAATTTAGTAAAAATGTACCTCTGTTCATTTAGTCCAATTTGAGAGAGATTATTCACAGGTTAAAGGAGTACACGTACTATTTCACAGAAGCTAAGGTCGCCATTGCAAATATGTAGAAACCTATGTAGAAATCTATGTAGAAACATGTACGCTACGCTGACAGGTCCTAATGCGCAAAAAGAGGCAAAAAGACCATTCTGTTAAAATCAGTGAATAAAGATAGGAATGTGAACAATTACAGTGTATTATTATGTCAAAAGACGTTTGTATCTAATATTACATACGTAACTATATTTTGGAGCGATCTAGTACAAAGGCATTGATTAGAGCCTACGAACCTCAAACATATTCTTGAACAGCTATTGATCAAACACATATACATGTACATATATTGGCGCTGTAAATTAATAGTATCATGTCATTCAACTTTATCATTCATACGCAGGAAGAATGCAGGCAAAGATAAATATGCCTGATGCAAATCCAGGGACCGTCGCTGATCAGCACTATAGCGATGTTAACGATACAAATTGGGGGGAAGTTATGTCAAAGTTGGCAGATATTCAGAGACGTTATGATAGAGGCGTCCTGGAACTGTCTAACAATCTTACCAAACAAGAAGGACAAACAACTGCATGCAAAACGCGGCTCACAGAATTGGAAATGGATATGACTGACTTGAAATACAACGACACAGTCTTAGAAAATCATGCCACAAGAATCACAGACCTAGAGAAAGATATTGCGAATGTTGGCGATGACACCCAGACTCTGGGAGCTGCAACTGAACAGCTTAAACTGAGCAACGCTGAGGACAAAGACATAATTCAAAACTTGAACACAACTATTGGACTCCTTAATTTGAACATTTCCACTATTGAAGACAAAGTGAATATGCATACAACGAAAGTAGAACAACTTGCGCTTGAAAGGGCACTTGACCGCGCTGCAATACAGAACTTAAACAAAAGCATTGTACATATTGAAATTTCAAAAACCAATGACCAAGTTGTCATTCAGAATATAATTGAAAACATCACCAACCTCGATTACTTAGAATCTCTAACTAGGGCTGATATTGAAACACTGAATACAAGTATTGCAAATATTAAAATAAACAACGAACAAGACAGAGAAGATGTACTAGACCTAGTTACGACAGTTACCGAAATGGCATTGAATAGATCAGTGGACCGAACTGCTATAGACACACTAAACAGAAACATCACTCAAATGCAAGTTGACTTCAAGGTACAAAACCAGGCATTGACGAACCAGAACCTTGCGCTACTAACCATTAACGAAGAAGTGGGAACAAACACACAGTCTATTCGAAATATCAGTAACATCTTATCGATTCTGGACGCAGAAAGAGATGAAGATATTGCTGCTATTGAAGATAACAATAAGAAACTAGCGCTGCTGGGGATTGATTTGAACACAACCAGTGAATACCAGAATGACTTGGAAGCGAGGATATCATATCTTGAAGGTAATTTTATCACGAAAATGTATACCCCTTAAACCCCACTTTTATATAGAAAGACTGAGGTTTGAAGGGGTATACCTATTTTTCTAATTTTTGCTCCAAAACATAGATTGTGGGTACATGTACTCATTAGAAAAAGGTACAAGTAGGCAAAGATCAGGAAAAGGCGCAATCAGAAAAAGATTCCCACTCCAAAAACCGAGGTGGGAAAAAACCAAACCAACAATCAGGTACTTATACCATGAAACATATCGTAAGCCGAATGAGCAGCTATTTTCCCAATAGGTGGCCACTCAGTTACCTTAACTTAACTAAAAACTTGAAAACACACACAAGGCGCCAACAGCACAAAAATTTTTTTCAAACACCAAGACATAAAACGAAAAGAACCACCACAGAAGTATCGACTTGGAACGATCAGTAACACAAAGTTACTGGCGGGCTTAAACCGGTTTTACATGGCCATAACCTCACCCTCAGCTTCTGCAGTGGTTCATAACATTTAGTTAGTTATTCGGTCCTCGTGGTGAATCTCTAACTAGTCAATGAATCATCAAGAACAAACAAATAAATCATGATAAACATCCTGATGAATCAAAAACCAGGACTCACAGACTGAGTAAGCTGCCCGACGATGGAGATCCCTGGGCGCCGAATAACCTACTAACTCCGGAGCAAAAGAAAAACATCAGTTGGACCCCGGTGGGCCAAGCAACAGACAAGAAGCTCCGGCCCCAACCAACTAAAATGAATAGAACCGCCTCGCCGAACAAAAATAAGAAATATATCTTAAAAGATCTGTATATTACATGGGTATGTTTACATAATGTATACTAAATAAAGTGCATTTTCAAAGGTGTACGAAACACCCGAAGAAAGTGTGGAAACGTAAAAATTATCAATCACCAGGAACTAGTGCAGTAAGAACAAAAGTACCATCCTATACGCCAAGACTGGAAAAGCAAACTAACAATCAGTCACTTATACAGAGAGAGAGAGAGAGAGAACTGCGTGACCAGCTTTAGCCCTATAGGTGACCACTACATTATTAGATATATCATATCATGTCATATACCATTATCATTATGATTTTGGATAATATCCACTCTCGGAAACAGCTTTTGTCACAGCTTTTGTTTGAAGATTATTTTTAAAGCATCTCCTTTCAAGGGTACCTCTTTCATAGCGCTATTCACATAGATTTTCAAGTGTTAGCACACCTTCTAGTGAATACTTGTTATATACACAGTGTAGCAGACCCGAGATTCATTTGATCGCCGAACCCCGTAAGAGATCTAATCCGCCATCAATCATTTCTAAATCTGAATGGTTTACTGGTGACACGCCAAATTAATAATACTTCACCAGGGGTGTGCCAGGATGGAAATTAGTTTCTGGCTTTTACAAGAGATTGAAACTTGGACACACAGTCGTTTTAATAGCCTATTTTATTATATAGAGTTCAGTGTGCTGCGTAGTTTGACGGTTGATTGTCCGGCCAACTGGCTGTCTTATGGGTCCTCTTGCTACGCCCTTATCGACACACCCTTGGTATGGACAACCGCGGGGGTAAGTTCATAAATGGATACTTTACGATAAACGCGATGACGTTGATTTTGATATAGTAATTTTTCCGTTTTTGGATGGTGACGTTCCTCGCTGTGCTACGTATGATGTATACATTTTGCAAATTATTACAGTAGGTTTGCTAGAGTCTGCAATTACGTAGCGGACTTCAACGCACGAAATAAATGTTTAACAGCCGAACTTCTCTAACAGGGCTATCGGTATCATAAACATCGAAATATATTTTCTAAATTTTATCGCAGACACTATGAGTTGATTTCCAAATTTAATGTTGGGTTCAAGACGCTTTTACGCGAGGGCCTTTCGGAACCAGAACTTTATGGTGACTCGAGAAACTTATCGGAAGGAATGATTTTTCTTTTCAGTTCAGAAAAAAAAAACATAACACGTTACAGACGGGCGTCAGACTCTATGATGGCCCCGACATAAAGCTATTTTATGCTGGGGACATTTCCTGATCATTGCTTATTTGTACTTTTTTAGTTGGTTGGGGGCGAGGCTTCTTGTCTGTTGCTTGGCCCGCAGGTGTTCAACTGGCGTTTTTCTTTTGCTCAGGGTTTCAGTTAGTTATTCGGCGCCATGGGATCTCCATCGTCGGGCAGCTGACTGAATCTATTGAGCAGGGCGCCCAGTAACCTATAACCAGAGGACCAACGGTCCTGTAAACGCTCACCTGAGATCTGCTATATTAACCAAATATTTATTTTAAAAAATGCCCTTTATGGGGCCCCACAAACCAGTCAAAATAAAGGATTAGAACAAAAGTCAACCAAACTGTAGAGGACTACTCTATAAACATTTCTGCAAAAATAGAATTCAAATATCTGCGATTGGACCAGAAAAAATAGCCAATTTCCACTTTTCCCGTTTTAAGTCTATCGAAACTTTAAGTTGCCATAGCAACCAGATTTCTTATGCGACTGAAATAAAAAAAACCCCACAAATTATGTAGAGATTACTGTCAAGAACATGAATTCAAAAAAGTACAGGCTTCATGCCGTAGACAATTTCTGAGGAGAAGATTTTTAAATGTTTTTCGAACTTTTACCCTTTATGTGGCCCCAGCAACCAATCAAAATAAAGGATTAGGAAGAAAGTCACATGAAACATAGAGATATACTCAATAAATATTTCTGCAAAGACAAAATTCAAATACCTACAATTGGTCCAGAAAAAATAGCTAATTTCCACTTTTCCCATTATAAGTCTTTGGAAACCATAGTAACCAGAGTTCTTATCCGACTGGAATAAAAACACAAATTATGTAGAGGCTACTGTCAGGAACATGTATACAAAGTACAGGATTCATCCACTTGACAGTTTCCGAGGAGAAGATTTTTGAATGTTTTTTTTTTTTTTTTTTTTTTTTTCAAAATTTTGCCCTTTATGGGGCCCCAGCAACCAATTAAATAAAGGATTAGGACAAAACTCACAAGAAACGTCAAACACTACTCAATAAACATTTCTGCAAAAACAAAATTCAAATGTCTGCAATTTATCGGAAAAATAGCCAATTTCCACTTTTCCCATTATAAGTCTATGGAAACTTTAAGTTGCCATAGCAACCAGAGTTCTTATCCGCCTAGAATAAAAACACAAATTATGTAGAGGCCACTGTCAGGAACATGTATACAAAGTATAGGCTTAATCCCCTCGACAGTTTCTGAGAAGAAGATTTTTGAATGTTTTTCGAAATTTTGCCCTATATGGGGCCCCTGCAACCAATCAAAATAAAGGATTAGGACAAAAGTCACATGAAACGTAGAGGACTACTCAATAAACATTTCTGCAAAAACAAAATTCAAATATCTCCAACAAGACAGCAAAACATGGCAATTTTCAGTTTTTTTTCCATTATAAAAAGGTACAAGTAGGCAAAGACCAGGAAAAGGCGCAATCAGAAAGAGATTCCCACTCCAAAAACCGAGATGGGGAAAAACCAAACTAACAATCAGGTACTTATACCATGAAAACATTTCGTAAGCCGAATGAGCAGCTATTTTCCCAATAGGTGGCCACTCAGTTACCTTAACTAAACTAAAAATATGAAAACATACATAAGGCGCCAACAGCACAAAAATATTTTAAACACCAAGACATAAAACAAAAAGAACCACCACAGAAGTATCGACTTGGAACGATCAGTAACACAAAGTCACCGGCAGGTTTAAATCGATTTTACATGGCCATTACCCCAACCCCAGCTTCTGCAGAGGTTCATAACATTTAGTTAGTTCTTCGGTCCTCTAGGTGAATCTCTAACTAGTCAATGAATCATCAAGGACAAACAAATAAATCATGATAAACATCCTGATGAATCAAAAACCAGGACTCACAGATTGAGTAAGCTGCCCGACGATGGAGATCCCTGGGCGCCAAATAACTTACTAACTCCGGAGCAAAAGAAAAACATCAGTTGGACCCCGGTGGGCCAAGCAACAGACAAAAAGCTCCGGCCCCAACCAACTAAAATGAATAGCTTTAAGTCGGGGCCATCATAGAGTCTGACGCCCGACCCACCGGCGTGCAATTAAAGAAGGCAGCATAGTTATCAACCGTGATTGGGTTAAAAACTAAGCATGCAGACTGTCGCATAACATTTAAGTTATAACCGATACGTCTGTAACGTGTTATGATTTTTCTAAATTGAAAAGAAAAATCATTACTTCCTATAAGTTTCTTAAATTTGTAAACCAAGTCACCATAAAATTCTGGTTCCGAAAGGCCCTCACTTAAAAGCGTCTTTAACCCAACATTATATTTAGAGATCAATTCATAGTGTCTACGATAAAAGGCCTAGGGAATTTAAGGCCCGATTTCGGCCTCATGTGTTGGTAAAAAATTGAATTTTGGAATTTGAGGAGAGAAGTATTACAAATAGCAGGTATATAGGTCCTTGCTTATAAATTCTAACACAACTATTACATTCAAATTACACATGTTGCCATGACAACGCTCCGAAAAGCATGGAAATACCACTTTTTGCAATTTTGGGTCGATTTTCCACATTTCAACATCATTTTCACCTACCGGCCCACGCGACGAAAAATTTCTTATTATGAAATAATTATGAAGTATCATCCAGAGGTATTGTATGCTAAGTATCATTTTGTTCGTCTCGTGGGCTGGCACTTAAAATAAAAAAAAAATGTGTTCAGAAATGGGCAAAAATAGACCAATAAGTGCAAAATGTGCTCTATCTATGGTTCTTCTGGGCGTTGCCATGGCAACGCTTGTAGAATAAATGAAGTACTTGTTCTTGTTTTTAATAGAGGAGATATATGACTGTTTCAAGGAATAGTTTTCTCATCTAAATTCCAAAATTTATTTTTTAGCAAAATCTGAGGCCAAAATCAGGCGTTAAATGCCCTAGTCCTTTAGAAAAGGTTTACCGATAGCCCTGTTGGAGAAGTTTGGCCGTTAAACATTTATTTCGAGCGTTGAAGTCTGTAACATGATTGCAGACTCTAGCAAACCTAATAAGTTGCGAAATGTATACACCATAAGAAGCACCCTCATCTTCTGCAGTGGCTATGATATACACACATATAAACAAGCAATAAAATTATACAAACGATATGACGTGGCGTAACAACACAGGTGTTAAAATTTGTACAATCTATGATGGGCCGAATTTGGGACAAGAAAATCTCAGTAAAGTTACATTTGATAATATTTACGTCTCAGTCTAGCTGACGCTTTCCTTGCTAAGGCCACAACGCCGCCATTGATATTTTTTTCGCTCATCTATGAATATATTTTATTCAGAATTGGCGATGTATGGCTGCCTCAATATGTGGTATCAAGACAGCCATTTATTGTATGATGTTTGTTTTATGTTCTGGTGTTGAATTTTGTGAAGTTTGCACCTTATGTACATGTACGTTTTCATATTTAGTTAAGTTCGCTTAACTTAGTAAAACAGCTGCTCATTCGGCTTAAAAAGTGTCTTAAAATATGTTTTCTTAGTATAATTACCTGATTGTCAATTTACGTTTTCCCAATCTCGTTTTTTTTTTTTGGAGTGGGAATTACTTTCGGATTTCGCCGTTTCCTTATCTCTGCATACTTTTATCTTTCTATGTAAAGAACTTAACACACATCTATATTCTTTGCAGGAAACTTGCCGGACTCTAAATGCTGAGCTAGTGTCTATAGAAAATGCCGCCGAATATTCATTTTTAAACAATACATTGATGACATTGCATGCTGAAGATGGTAAGTTCAATCATAACATAACCATCTGTGTCACACGATTATCAAGAACTGAGGCTTTTATATATATATATATTTTTTTTTTTTTTTTTTTTTTTTTTTTTTGGGGGGGGGGGGATACGGGATATTGGCCTATTTTTTTAAGGGATACTGGGATATTTGTGTTTTTTATTTTGGGATATTGGATATTCAGGAATTTTGGGATATGGGATTTGTAATTGATTTTGGGATATGAGTTAATTGGGATATGGGATATATTTGACGGTTTATTTTGGGATATGGGATATTGCCTACCCCCCTAACCAAGCCTCACAACTAGCCATTCGCGTGAGCACGCTCTATTAATACACATCTTTTATTTATGCTCTTGACCAGACGCCAAGCAATGCATTGTGTAAATAATGAGAACTCAAGTAGCATTACGAAAACTTGCCCATGTAATATACATATTTTTCTTATGTTGTAAAAATAGAAAATTTTCATCAGAAATCTTTTGACATTTTTCTTATTTTTGCTCAAAACATAGATTGTGGGTACACGTTAGAACCGCCTCGCCAAATAGGTATACCCCTGCATACCCCAGCTTTGCTTTATAAAAGTGGAGTATAAGGGGGTATACATTACATAGACATGTTTTCCTGATGGGCCCGAAACGAACATAAACATGAAAGATTATACTCGTATGAAAATGTGACGAGGCTATTAAATATAGCGCGCCAATATTTATTTTGTGTTTTGCAAACTTTCAGCTTTAAATTTTATTTGCTATTACTGCAGCTGGTGTTATGCCGTGTGGCGGCCATAAAAGGTCTCCTCGTACAACATCAATAGTGCAGGTTATTTTCTGTTTGGTCCTTTGAGGTCAGTGAGGATATTCTGAGAAATCAGAAACTTACTATCGGCCTCTATCGGCCAAGATTCGATTTCTAACCAATGTTTAATATATATGGACTACCCTGTTGAAAGTTGCAAAATGTCAGTTCCTTTGGCTCCATGTTGCCAAATTTAAAGGGTCACTGACGAGACTTTAATAGTCAAAACCACGGTATGGCCCATCCCCTTTCTCATTAATGTGTTAACTGCTCTAAATGGATTTCAGTTTTAATTTTTATGTAACAATAGCAAACAAACATAATTGAGCCGCCACATGGGAAAACCAACAATCTGACTAGGCGAAAACCAAGGCGCAGATCAGCTTCGCAGTAACTGCGAAGCTGATCAGCGCCTTTGTTTTCGCAACACGGATAGAACAATTCCTCTACTTTCTTAATGCAAAATTTCCAGCTTCTAGCCAGCTTCTGTGACGGTACAGACTAGTTTGTGTCGGACCTTTTCGGAAACCACATTGTTGGTTTTCCCACGAGGCGGCTCATATGTCAGTTATTAATATTCACTAGGACCCGATGGAACTTTTGAAAAATTTGGGACCTAGTTAACGAATAGAAAACCATGCTTGATGCCTATATTGTAATATAATCTGTGATACCGATAGCGTCGAAGGTCCAACAGAGGTTGTGATTACCATTTACTGATCATTGGTTACTTTTACCTTTATGTCACATGAATGTTTCACGCTACTCTCCAGGAATTCATGTAAGTGTATTACACCCCAGTTTTATAGAGCAAAACTGGGGTATGCAGTGGTAAACGTATTTTTCTTATTTTTGCTCCAAAACATAATTTGTGGGTACTCGTTAGAACCGCCTCAGCGAGGTGGTTCTATCGTGTACACACCATCTCTGTTTTGAGCACAAATAATAAAAATATAAAAAAAACAACACATTTTACAGAAAATGTTCATTTTTTACTTTAAAAATCTCTGTATATTGCATCTATTAGATGCTTCTCGTTATGTTTCAGTGGCTGCAGGAACTCACGTCTCCTACTGGACATCTGGCAATGACCTTGTGAAAGAAGGATATTGGGTTTGGGGAAACAACGAAGAAATAGGCCATAGTGGTATGGTTGGCATTGTGCATAGACGCCATTATAGTACAATTTCGGCACATTTATGTATACTACTAAAAGTTTGATAGGGATCAAAACTTGATTTTTGTTCACAGGACATACTGGTGATCTAACACTTAAACTTTTGCTATAGATATGTAGCAGAACCATCACTGTGCACACATTCAATCTTTTTTCGCATTGCCTGCAAGCGCTTCTCATAGACTTGCAAAAACAATGGAACTCCCTGAAATTGAAGTTGTCATTGTTGCCTACCCTATCCAATCCTGTCATTCAATCCCTCATACTGGTACATTCAGCTGCAAAATTGTTTTGATAATCGAAATGTCGATACTTTTATGCCTAAAACTCACTTTGTGTAAATTTCAGAATTCTGCGTTTTTGGTTAAAAACACGATTTTTTACCCAAAAATTTTTGACCAAAAAGTACAAATTTTGTGCATTTTTAAAAATCTCTATTTTATCACTTGGATATCAACCTATACACATAAAGAAACCTTTTCGTGATGAAATGGTTCTTGAAATTAGTGTAAGGGAAAATGTGTACCCCCTAGGCCAACCCACTTGTTTTGTGGTATGGCAATATTAAGGGTGCATGTGTTCGGACCCATGTGTTGAAAAAGAGAGAGAGAATTTAACAAACTTTCAATTTTCTTTACATGGATAAATGTCCTAGACATATATGTAAGAATGTGAAAATATATTGGTTATAGGTCCCTTGGCATAATACTGAAAAAGTGATCCTTATCAAACTTTTAGTAGTTTAGTAGTATATATACATGGATCCGGTCTTTCCTCTCGGACAGAAGTCAATGTGTCGTACTTGACGGCGAAAAATCAGATTCGTGTCCTGTCCTATCAGGCGTCCCCCAAGGGTCAGTACTGGGTCCATGTCTTTTTCTCATGTACATAAATGACATGCCTGAAACCATAAAAAGTAACATCCGTCTGTTTGCAGATGACACCATCATGTATTTAACTATATCAAATCAATCTGACTGCCTTGACCTGCAAAACGACCTTTCCAAACTCGAAGCTTGGGAGAGTGAATGGCTTATGGCCTTTAACCCAGACAAATGTGAGGTGATCAGAATCACAAAGAAGCAGAAACCCATTTTTTTCGACTAC
Organism: Rugalucina vietnamica; assembly: GCA_964017185.1. Lineage (NCBI taxonomy): Eukaryota > Metazoa > Mollusca > Bivalvia > Lucinida > Lucinidae > Rugalucina > Rugalucina vietnamica. The sequence goes on along the minus strand of OZ024882.1, from coordinate 7,867,249 downwards.
AAACTACACAATATAAAACTCAAAACCACTAAAAATGCAAAATACCTGGGACTGAATATATCAGATGACTTATCTTGGAGCAAACATATCAACCAGACTACTGCCAAAGGAAACAATACTCTGAAATTCATTAAGAGAAACATCCAAACTCACAACACCAAGATTAAAGAAACAGCTTACAAAACCTACGTCAGACCGCTTTTAGAATATTCATCGTCGGTCTGGGATCCCTGGCAGAAGAAATACATAGAACAACTTGAGATGGTACAACACAGGGCAGCTAGATACATCATGAATGACTACGCACATACCAGCAGCGTTACAGAAATGTTAAAAAACTTAGGTCTCCCAACTCTACAAACACGTAGAAAAATATCATCCCTAGTGATGCTTTACAAGATTCAGTCAGGTCAAGTCCGAATCACTCTCCCACCAAACATTACTCCCTCAATACGTAACAGGCTCTCTATTCCATACTCAAGAATCAATGCTCATTTGTACTCCTTCTTTCCAAGAACAGCAAGACTCTGGAACAACCTTCCCCCTGACCTGACCAACTGTCCAGACCTGGAAACATTCCGGGCTGGACTTACTTCTCACTTCCATTAAAATACATGTACACCATCATCGTAATCATCATCATCATCATTATCATCAACATCATCATCATCATCGTCATCATCATCATCATCATCAATTTCATCTCCCTGTACAACACTACGACCAAACTATCAATGGGTCAGCTAAGGCTCTAATCGTTGAAAATAATTATCATCATCATCATCATCATCATCATCATCATCATCATCATCATCATCATCATCCATCCAACTTCCTTACCACCTCTCAACCCATAAAAACCGGAGAAAATTCCAAATTCCACTGTCCTAAATGGTTATTTTCTTAAACGTTTTCTCCTCCTTATATATATATATATATATATATATATATATATATATATATATATATATATATATATATATATATATATATATATATATATATATATATATATATTTTTTTTTTTTCTCTATTTTTGTTTTGGCCATTTCCACACGCACTCCACGTAATACTCTTTTTGAGGTGTATGGAGTATCTGGCAGATTCAGATATAAAGCTATACTTCTTGCATCGGTTATCATTTGCTAAAACAATTCTTTAAAGTATAAACTAAGCATAATATCGCGTATTTTATCACGATAAACAATTTTTATCCATAAATATGGGCTTGCTTAATTGTTTGCCAAAGCTTTGTCGTAGACACCATCAATATGTATTTTTTCTTAAAAGAACCGCTACAAAATCAAGCCGACTCTGATAATAGCTAAAAATCGTAAGCACAACATCAGGAAAACATGTCCATGAAAAGTATTCCACCCCCCTCAAACTTCACTTTTATATAGCAAAACTGGGGTTTACAGCGGTTTACCTATTTTTTTTTTATTTCTGTTCCATAACATAGATTGTCGGTATAGAACCACCTCGTCTATATTTTGAGTAAAAATAAGAAAAATATATAAAAAAAAATCTACTCAAAATTTCGATTTTTACAACTTAAACAAATATGTATATTACATGGGCGCGTTTTCGTAATGAGAAAAAAAGGAAATGCCGTTTAAGTCGCATGCATGTTGCCGCTGACGTCAACAATGGTTACAGAGACATTCAATTATAACAGTTTACGTGGGATTATCAAACATTACATGAACTTTTCTCATAACTTGATAACGGTTCATATGAACATATTCAATTTCCAGCTGACGATAAACTTGCTTAAACCCAATAGATCCTAAAAGTTTGGTTCTTTGAAAATGTTTTATTAGCAGTAAGTGATGGTTTTACTAAAACCACAATCCCCATCACGGAGCACGTCAGAAATGACGTTAAGATTGGCATTGCAGTATCGCATTTGTTTTGCGTTTTCTTCAAAACTATTTGGATATGACAGCTAAACGTGCCATGTGTCTTTATGAATAGCAAAACATTTAATACTTGCTCAAATCTTACGGTGGACCGGTTCGGTTGTGCACCGTTGTTGTTTTGCTTAGGCCTACATGTAAAACTGTTTCAGAACGTTTAAGCGATGTTTGAATTTAATGCAACACAGATCAACCAGCAATTTTATGCAGTTGCCCTTTTGATTAAAAATCATAATTTCTCATTTGCCGGTAAAACTTAAAGGTCCTTAGGTAATGCATAACAAATGAAAATCTTGCACGAACTTTTGAACAAATAGGACCCAGATAAATATAAGAAGTTCATATCCGTCATTTAAAATGTTCTAACCTCAAAGCCATACGTCTCAGCTACGATCAGAAGCAAATTTTTGCTTCACCTGTTTTCAGAGGTGTTTTGTAAAAATTGTATCCTTGGCTTTGTTTCACTTTTTCCGAAATCTGTAAGTTAAACAGTTTCGGAAAATATATACCTTTGTATCATTTTATGCTACAGAATTCCGTTATATCCAAAGCTCTTTTTCACCTTCAAAATCATGAAAAATTAAGAAAGGGGAGCTAATTCCTTACTTAGGAATCGGATTTGGCCGAAACTTAATATAATTAAAGCTGGTGTGTATATCCTGTTTACGAATAAGTTTGAACAGAATCAGATTGATAGCTATCTAGAAAATAAGAAAACATTGTTTTCACCATTATAACCCTATGGGACCTATCCGTTGCCATGGTAACCAGAGTTTTGATCCATTCCAACCTATATTGTAATAAAAGTTGTGTTCTGATAAAAAGATGCGTCATGTGAAATTTGATGGTTCTGGGTTCATTGGTTTTAGAAATTTTGCACTTTTTGTTGTAGATTTTTTCTCTACGGACAGGACAGTTTTGAACAAAATATAATTTCTATAATTCTACATTGTCATTGGCGTTGGTATAATATTTTTCTCATGACAATTATCAGTTCATAAGACTCCATTTCTCAATGTGATTTAAACTTCCAGAAGTATGTCCAGAAGTATAGAGAAATGACATCTTACGGACAGGACACTTTTTTGTTGCATTGTCCTCAGTAATTTGGGATATAAATATCTATCCAGTGATAAAAGTAAGTCACGCGACTGGTTATTTTTACCGATAAGGTCTGTCCAAATATTGTTTATAACCCATTGGAAGTAGTATTGGATGTAACAGTCTGACTTATCTGGCAGGTCACTTTTCTCACTTTAAAATACCTCATTTTGGCACATGTCATCAGCTTTAGTAATCATGGCATAACTCAAAAACAAATAGTCGTAGCCCATTCAAATAAACGGCAGAATAAAGGGGATATGGCCACTTACTAGCCACAGAATATTTTATATGCAAATAAAGTGTCAGTTTCAATCCCCTTACACATAAAAAGAAGCAATTTTCAAGTGAGACAGTATAACACCTGTTTTGGGGGGTATTTTTGGCTATTTAAACATATACTGTGAAAAAATGGCTTGTCCAATCAACATGATTTTTTTAGGCCAGTGAGAATTAATTGATCTTGACATCCTGCAATTCAATTTAAGTTAGTTAGTGTTGAAGAATTCGTTACACAACCGCATAACACTTGGTAAATTTAAAATTGTCATCTGATCTTAGCTGACCCGATAGCGTTCAAAATCAGCATCAATAATCCCAGTTCAAATTAATTTTATTCTCAAATCAATGCAATACATTTTATGTTTTTCTATACAGATTGGTACTTTAAGCCATGCTATTATAGTGGTCATTTTTTACATACTTTGAGCAGTGAAAATGAAAAACATCAGTTTCCCAAAAAGCACATTTTGTGGTTCAAAATCTTTGTTTTGCGTCGACGTCACTGACGTCATCCATGATGGCAAATGTGTGTGTTTTCATTTCATAATAATTTTGCAACGGATTAAGGGATTTTGATGAACTTTTGCAGACTGCTGCATATTGCATGGGAACCATTGATTTGCAAGTTTGAGTGGAAATGAGTAATATAATAGAAAGTTATGAGAAAAGTCCACGTAATTTTTGATAATCCCTCGTATATTTATTGTGTTCGAAAACGTTTGAATTTACACGCAAAAGAAGAAGTTTTCTTAATAAACGTTACAGTGGCGTAATTGCTACGTTTGTATTGCAAATGAAAGCCAACCAACGGCATTTGGCTCTTCGCGGTTCTTTCCAAAAAGCATGTATACTGATGAATATTGTTCGTCTCCATAATGTTGTTTCGTTAAATTTTGAGTAACGCTTGAACGCATACTGTATGACGTTAACCACCGGCGTGACGTTTCGGTTTGATTTTATGTTTATTCTTGCAATGTCATCATTACGAAAACATGTCCATGCAATATACAGAGATTTTTTCACCTGTAAAAGTTGAAAATTTTATCAGAAAAAGTTTAATATTTTTCTTATTTTTGCTCAAAACATAGATTGTGGGTACACGTTAGAACCGCCTCGGCGAGGCGGTTCTAACGAGTACCCACAATCTATGTTTTGGAGCAAAAATAAGAAAAATAGATATACCCCTGCAAACCCCATTTTTGCTATATGAAAGTGGGGTTCAAGGGGGTATATATTACACGGACATGTTTTCGTGATGGTGTACGCTTTCATTGAGTTGCGAATAGAGCTGCAATGTGACGTTTAAAATACTTGAGTCTTTTGTAATTCATATTTGGCCTACTTTGACTAAGTTAATCGCAGGGTTTGCTGTTGCACATTTTACCACTGTGACATACCTCAAATATGTCATAGCGGTTCTGTTATGTTCCTGTTTCTGGTTTTATATTTTAAGAACGATTTTCGTGTTGTTCACATCTTTAATTGTTTGAATTAATGCTTTACGCCCCAGTCAACAGCAATGGTCATGTCGGGACGTTGTCTCCATTTTATGGGACTTTTACCCATCATTAGGATGTCATGACGCTCAAAATGTGCTCAAAGGCTTATATGTATGGATGGTTTGACTAAACCACTTTTCCTGGGCAGGCTCAGCCATGAGCGGTTAACCAGTAATGAGATGGTCGGTCAGTAGATTAGAAGTTTTGCCTGAAAGCACAAGCAGCTATTTCTATTTCTATTTCTCCTAGGCCCCAATGAGTGGGGGCCCGTATTCCCACCCGACCATTAATGAAACGCTTGTATTCACATGTATATTAAAGGTAAATGGGTAGCCACCTTTAGAGAAACAGCTGCTCCCTCGGTCTGCTATACACATAGCAAAATTCCCAACGCACGTAGTAATATTTTGTTAAATATTAAAAAAAAACCCCGAAACTCTCGTTAGTCTTCAAATTCTCTACATGATGAAAATAGCCATCTTTAAACAGAGCGCTGAAATTTTATCGCAATCTGTGATTTCTGTCGAAAATAATCGAACTTTTGGAAACCGTACCCTTCATTCGAAAAATCCAAACCGGCTAAAATAAAACCACCAGAATCGATACGCCGGTGAAAATTGCAAATTCCGTCCAAAATCATGATCTGTTCAATAATGTTATTGAATTTGGGTAAAAAGTACAACACCCATTGACATGAAAGTTAGTTTTGTAACAAAAAACGCGTCTCAAAAAGACATGTAATTAACAATTTGATTTCTTAAGGATCCAGATCGTTTTATCTTACACAGCCAGTACATGTACCTGGTGGATACTCGAACCCCATTTGCTCTTACTAGCATAAAAAGCGATTTCGCATTGATAGTATGTGGCCCAGTCACAATTTTAATACTGTTCGCCCACTGAGCAAGAGGTAAGGTGACTGAATATGTCAACATAAGAAAAGACGGTCGACGACCAAACTCGAGGTGTCATGATATCATGTGACTTGTTAGAGTAAAAAGGTGAAAATAAAACGCCATTGTTCCATTGATTGTAAACGTATTTGAAACGTATCCTACGCTAAACGAGCTACCCTCTCTACTAAGCCGGCCGGTCTAGCGAATGTTTCGACAGAGGGGTGCATTCGTTTTTGTGACTTCCATTCGACGAACATCAAGCGGTCTAATTCCATTTAAAGATTACCATAATAATAATCACCATGATCAGCAGGTGCAGAAAAACTGTTTTTGCATGATCCTCTTATGACGTGGTCACGTGATTAAATTTATGTTCGTCAAGGAACAGTATGCAAAATTTGAAAGCAAAATCTTTAGTGAAACGAAAGTTATTTAAGAAATAGATCAGCTCTAGCAGTGAATTGTTGAGTAATAATTCATTGTTTGGAGGTCAGTTGTAAAGAAGATCAAATCACGAGCGCGTAGCGCGAGTGATTTATCTTTTTACAACTGACCAACAAACAGTGAATTATTACTCAACAGTTCACGCACTTGAGCTGATCTATTTCGATTCTAACACACAATAAACGGAGTAAATGTTGCTGAAACCGTCGATATCGTTCAGCTTTCCGCCATTGCATTGCAGATATCCCGCCAAATATTTGACTGTAATGCTGGTATTTACACACACTTATTACGTTTGTTGTGCACTAAAACGACGTCTCACCGTCTAACGCTGCTTTGTGGGATAGCTGACGTCACAAATGCCGCAAAGTAACGTCACGCTTATTCGCCCAGTGAAATTGTTGCACAATATAACACATTTTTTACCATTGACTATATAGGCGAGGTGTGTTAGAATCAATTTTTAAAACTGATGCCTTGGCATTTTTGCCAAGTGCATATTGTCTGTACATATTTGTCATATTTTCAGGGCGGGGTCGTATTTTTTGTTTTTAACAGTTGAGCCGCCGCATGGGAAAACCAACAATCTGCATAGGCAAATACAAAGACCAGATCAGCTTCGCAGTTATTGCACGGATAGTACAATTTATCTACTTGCTAGATCCAAAATTTCCAGCTTCTAGCCATCTTCTGTGACTGTACAGGCTGGTTTGTATCGGGCATGGTCGGAACCCAAATTGCTGGTTTTCAAACACACAGGCTGTTGCGAGGCCTTGCTCACTTTTAACTTTTCAGGCTGGGGAGACGGTGAACCGAACGGGGGTCGTCTTGAAAACTGTCTTGAACTGCGTAACAACGGAAATAACGGAAATTTTACATTAAATGATGGAACCTGCAACGACACTTCAAACCGGTTTATATGCGAATTGTGAGTGTATTTCTTATATTGAAAAAATATGTTGTAATACATTTGCGCCGTGTACGACTTTGCCCTAACGATGTTTGACATTGCTTGTGTGAATACCATTTTCGGTACTGTGGCCGCAAATGACATGTAATCCAATTGGGACAATTATGATTTTTCAGTAAGTCAATCATAATGGAGCCGCGTTATGAGAAAACTAACAATCTGCATATGCGAAAACAAATATGCAGATCTGCTTCAAAGTAACTATACAGATAGTGCAATTCCTCTTCTTTCTATATCCAAAATTTCAAGCTTCTAGCCTTCTCTGACCGTCCAGACCGTGTCTGACCTGTTCGGAAACCACATTGTTTTCCCATGACACGCCTCATGGAAAGAAAATAGTGCACGGGTAGACCATCGATCCGGCATGTATACTTAATGCACCATTCCCCTGTGGCCGGGGATAGCGGGGACACAGCGGGGACACAGCGGGGCTACAGTGCCAGGATTTTACCTCTGATGAGTCCCGGCAGTGCCGGGGCTTTAATCTCTCGCCAATACAGGGTCACGATATTACATGTAGTTGCATTTTAACAATTTAATTATTTTTATGGTCCTTATTTAAGGACTTATGTGTGGTCACTGTATATACATGTTTGAAGAGTTACCTGTATAAAAAGCATTGTTTATTTTTGTCAACAATGCTACATTCTTTAGCATGCTTTATCATGGGGCTGTTGAATATGTTGCAAATACATGGATTTGTGTATACATGATTGTGAAATGAGTGGTCAGCACAGAGCAAGTGAGTCATTTTTCAGTTACTTCCGGGTTGAAATCGTCGGACCCATTTTTCTTAGCTTTTTGAAAAAAATAAGCCAGATTTCGATGTAGTCATTGACTTCAATCACATAAGAACCTGAAACAAAAGAGTACAAGTAGGCAAAGATCAGGAAAAGGCGCAATCAGAATAAAGATTCCCACTCCAAAAACCGAGGTGGGAAAAAGCTAAATTAACAATCAGGTACTTATACCATGAAAACATATCGTAAGCCGAATGAGCAGCTGTTTTCCCAATAGGTGGCCACTCAGTTACCTAAACTTAACTAAAAATATGAAAACATACATAAGGCGCCAACAGCACAAAAAATTTAAACACCAAGACATACAACAAAAAGAACCACCACAGAAGTATCGACTTGGAACGATCAGTAACACAAAGTTACTGGCGGGCTTAAACCGGTTTAACATGGCCATAACCTCACCCTCAGCTTCTGCAGTGGTGGTTCATAACATTTAGTTAGTTCTTCGGTCCTCGTGGTGAATCTCTAACTAGTCAATGAATCATCAATAACAAACAAATAAATCACGATAAACATCCCGATGAATCATAAACCAGGACTCACAGATTCAGTAAGCTGCCCGACGATGGAGATCCCTGGGCGCCGAATAACCTACTAACTCCGGAGCAAAAGAAAAACACCAGTTGGACCCCGGTGGGCCAAGCAACAGACAAGAAGCTCCGACCCCAACCAACTAAAATGGATAGCTTTAAGTCGGGGCCATCATAGAGTCTGACGCCCGACCCACCGGCGTGCAATTAAAGAAGGCAGCGTAGTCATCAACCATGATTGGGTTAAAAACTAAGCATGCAGACTGTCGCATAACATTCAAGTTATAACCTATACGTCTGTAACGTGTTATGACTTTTCTGAACTGAAAAGAAAAATCATTACTTCCTATAAGTTTCTTAAATTTGTAAACCAAGTCACCATAAAATTCAGGTTCCGAAAGGCCCTCACTTAAAAAGCGTCTTTAACCCAACATTATATTTGGAAATCAATTCATAGTGTCGACGATAAAATTTAGAAAAGGTTTTTCGAAGTTTATGATACCGATAGCCCTGTTGGAGAAGTTTGGCCGTTAAACATTTATTTCGAGCGTTGAAGTCTGTAACATGATTGCAGACTCTAGCAAACCTAATAAGCTGCGAAATGTATACACCATAAGAAGCACGACGAGGAACGTCACGATCCAAAAACGGAAAATTTACTATATCAAAATCAAAGTCATCGCGCTTATCATAAATTTTAGAAGAAACAAATCCATTTGAAACCGAAAGATGTAGATCTAAAAAGGGGGCTTCGGTATCTGAGATTTGTTCAACTGTAGTTCAGGTGGATAAATTTTATTGACCATACCTTCAAAATAAGGGTTGTCAAAGTTCAAAAGGTCATCGAGGTACCTAGAAGTGGAATTAAAAGCCTCGATTACATCAGCTTGATTATCATGGTTAAGAGAATCCATGAAATCTCTTTCGTAGCAGTATAAAAATCAATTAGCTACGAGAGGTGCGCAATTTGTACCCATCGGAATTCCGACAATTTGTCTGTATAACTTGGTCCCAAATCTAATATAAATAGTATCCAGGAGAAAAGATAACGCGTCGCACACAGATGTGATATTTATAGACTCATTTGGTCCATCCTAAGAAATAATGCATAGTTTAAAAAAATCCTATGTCCCTGATGGGATTGGAACCCGGGCCGCCTGGCTATTGAGTCGACTCCCTGACGCAGTATGTCAGAGATTGTACATATCGGATACATTGTATCGGATGTCTGTGTTATTTATGGAAGCTACGCATCACGTGTTCTGCCAACCCGACCTTCCAACCACGGCAGATAATCTCGAATGAATGTCGATGTGATTGGACATAACAACATACACTGTATATTTACAGCAAATCATTGTAATCTGCGTCAGGCATAATACACATTCTTGCACACCAGACAGAAATTGCCACACTTTTTGCCTGGGTGATAAAATTGCATCTCACCCAGGTGTTCTCACCCAGGCTAAGTGTGCCAAAAAATTACGCAAAACCTTGAAATAAACCAGATTTGGGGGGTTGTTGTGCAAGAAAAAGAATCTAATATGGTGTTCTTTTCTAGATGGAAGTTTCCAACCCTCGGGATGACCGTGCTGAGCGGAACCTCGGCGGAGCCTCGGTTCCGCTCAGCACGGTCATCCCTTGGGTTGGAAACTTCCATCTAGAACAGAACCCCATATAAGATTCTTATAATCAACACTGATCCTAAAGCGCCTGATAAGAAATACTAGCAATAAAGTGCGGTTCTAAAGTGTCTCAGTATAATAATAAAGGCGACCTATGGAGATAAGCAAATTCTTTAATGTTTCCATGTTCGGGTAACTCGTAACGTCGAGACACTAGGAGAAAAATTCAGTTTTACCTCCCTTCCAAGATAATTTCAGCTCATATGAAACAAAACAGGTCGGGGGAACGGGATAACACATTACGGTATGGCGTGTGGCGGTCCTTAAAGTCTCCACGCACATCATCAACAGTGCAGGTTATATTTTCGTTATGGTCCTTTGAGATCAGCGAGGATATTCTGAGAAATCAGAAACTTATTATCAAGATTCATTTTCTAGCCAATGTTTAATATATTTGGTCCCGTTTACTGTAGATAATACTAGCCTTTGTATCGACTACCCTGTTGAAAGTTGCAAAATTACAGTAATTCTCTATGCCTCCATGTTGCCAAATCTAAAGGGTCACTGACGAGACTAAAATAGTCGAAACCACGGTATGGCTCATCCCCTTTCTTATTAATGTGTTCACTACTCTTAAAGGATCTCAGTTTTATTTTTTATTCATTCAGTTTTATGTTTTGCGTCGTAGGATCAATATATGTTAAGGAAACTACGTGTAACTGTGTGGACACTTTTCGGCTAAAGTCAGCTCACTCAGCTTACGATATGTTCTGTGTTTATGTTCTGTGTTTATAGTCAAGCCAAAATACTTTATTGGTCGTAAATCCAGTGATTCTCGCCCTAAAGTACAAAAAATAGCGAATGCCTGATTGTCATTTCTTGTTTTCCCTTGTCGATGTTCTGGTATTGTTATTGGTTCTGAATCAGTTCCAGGCCATTGCTTGCTTACTTTTAACTTTTGATAAAAGAAGGTACAAGTAGGCAAAGTTCAGGAAAAGGCGCTGAATTACACGAAAATATAATTATATGCCTACATGTAGAACAAGACTTTATTCTTCAGTTTATGACCTCGCCTCGCTTGACAAATTCTCGACTGCGGCGCCCCCTTCGCATTATGCTCAAGAATGGTCATACCGATTGCGAATCCTACCCAAACAAGTAAGGCCTCGCACAAGTGATCTTCAGGCTTAGTCTTTGCATGTATGTAAAATCTATTTTTCATTTAATATAAGAGATACCGTATTATTCCTGGTTTTACATGTCTTTCTGCTCCCAAAGTAAAAGACAAAACAAAATGCTAGTAAAATGTGTCAGTATTTCTGAATATTCCCACATGAGCATTATAAAGCGAGCATTAGCACAGCTCATCTGCGGTTTCAATATTATACATATATATGTATAATGCAGAGTTTTTTTTTGTTTTTTGTTTTTTTTTATTTTGGTATATCAGAACAGGTAAAGTACCAGCTTCATCAAAAATGCACCAAAAATAAAAACTTTTTCCATGGGAACAAACCGTAGCTAGGCTTTGTAAGTGTGCGGCGCTCCCATTCGCATCTTCGCTCCTGAAATGATCCCACTTTCCGGACCCCCATCCCCAGAGTGGCTACGCACAAGTCATCTTTGTCTGTTGCTTGTTTATATTTAGGTTTGAAGTCCCGGTCAACAAATTTTCAGTCATGTGTTAATCTCTCTCTCTCTCTCTCTCTCTCTCTCTCTCTCTCTCTCTCTCTCATATTGTTATTTGTTTTCTTATGCGAAAACACAGCATGTACATTACACGTATATCAAATAACAGTACCACGTAGGTAATATGCATGACTTACATCACGAAACGATGTGTTTTTGCCGCTTTAACAGCTTATTTTACGTCATTTTAGGGTTTTTAATATTTAGTTCATAGATTGCCAAACAAGGCGTTCACAGATTGCAGTCTCATCCATGAAAAGGCGTTCTCGATTGCATTTTTACTTACCCCTCCTTTCTTAAATCGTACATAGCTCGGCCAAACTTTTAAACTGCGTGGTGAAACTTGGGTGATGTGTAAGGAAGATTTTCAAATGTTTTATGGACTAGGCGCTTTTTAATATCATATTCATAACTAGAGCATATACATCATTAAGCCGACTTTTATCTGTAAATAGTGCAAAAAAGAAAGTTCAAATGGATGTCATGGCCTTGACAATGGAAATCTAAAACAACTACTGCACAAACCATAACATTAATTATTCGACAATAGCTATGTGAAGTCATTTTGGATCATACTATTGTTATTTAATGTAAACATCAATCAATTTCACTGTCTTACCTGCAACACTGGCCTATCGAAAAGGCCGGCGTTCTTCGATCGTATAGTGCGTTCCACATTGCCGCTAATACGGTGTGTTAACTATTATGTTGACATTTCCATCAGGAAATCATGTCCGTGAAATGTGTACCCCCTCAAACCCCACTTCTATATAGCAAAACTGGGGTATGCAGGGGTGTACCTATTTTTCTTTTTTTTTTGCTCCAAAACATAGATTGTGGGTACTCGTTAGAACCGCCGCGAGGAGGTTCAAACGAGTACCCACAATCTTTGTTTTGGAGCAAAAATAAGGTTCTAACGAGTACCTACAATTTATGTTTTGGAGCAAAAATAAGAAAAATATCAAATTCTTGCTACTGAAAATTTTCTTTTTTTACAACTTTAAAAATCTCTGTATATTGCATAAGGTACAAGTAGGCAAAGATCAGGAAGAGGCGCAATCAGAAAAAAGATTCCCACTCCAAAAACCGAGGTGGGAAAAAAACAAACTAACAATCAGGTACTTATACAATGATAACATATCGTAAGCCGAATGAGCAGCTATTTTCCCAATAGGTGGCCACTCAGTTACGTTAACTTAATATAAAATATGCAAACATACATAAGGCGCCAACAGCACAAAACATTTTTAAACACCAAGACATAAAACAAAAAGAACCACCACAAAAGTATCGCCTTGCAACGATCAGTAACACAAAGTTACAGGCGGGCTTGCTTTCGTAATGCTTCCGGTGTTCTATCACCATTGCATGATATATTAACTTTATTCATATAACATCCTCTTTTTGCAAGCATGAATAGTTAAATAAACATGCATATGGGATAATACAGTAAACAGGAAATAAAAATTAAAACTGAGATCCTTTAAGAACAGTGAACGAATAATAATAATGGCCATACAGTAAACAGGAAACATTCTGTGACTCATATCTTTCCTTGCTCTATCAATCTATTGTTAACACCAAATTTTATCGTATTTGGCATGATAAAATTACTATATCTATCTACCGTTTTGCTCTTGTTTAATTCAGAAAACGAATTTGTTGTCTCTCTCTCAAGTCTTTCAGATTATTGTAACAAGGTGGAAAATGATAAATATAAACAAAATATAATACAATTACATTACGAAAACATGCCCATGCAAGAAACAGAGATTTTTCGAGTTAAAAAATTGAAAATTTTCAGCTGAAAAAATTTGATATTTTTCTTATTTTTGCTCCAAAACATAGATTGTGGGTACTCGTTAGAACCACCTCGAGGCAGTTCTAATGAGTACCCACAATCTATGTTTTGGAGCAAAAATAAGAAAAACAGGTATACCCCTGCAAACCCCAGTTTTGCTATATAAAAGTGGGGTTTAAGGGGGTATTCATTGCACGGACATGTTTTCCTGATGTAACTGGCAAACACACAGAGAAAATCTTGTGATTTACTCTTCTTGTGCTTCTTTCTACTAATCTATGTTAAATGCCAACAGTTGTTTCCTTTTTATATATAACTTCGGGGCCAGGTTGCAGAATCCTAAGATGCGTATGTTTTACCAACAGTTAACAGCAGTTTGGCCTCCTAAAGCACCAATAAGCATCCGCCAAAAGTAAGATCTTTCCTCCTCAGTTTCTGGATACGGCGAGTAACTTTCTGATTCTAAACATTCCCTTATTTCTGGAGATACCAACATCATATCAACAGGTTTATACATAACAACATATATAACATTCTCCCCCTCCCTAGAATAAATTCTCTCCATCCTCGCCATATTAAATTCATAGATACACCATTTGCTTTCGAGAAATGCCGGTGAAAGTACAACTAATGTTATTTTACTGTTACGAACAGCCTGAACGATATTACCAGCTATGTCATGTCCGGGCAAAAAATCTTTCTGATGCAAACACAATGTCAGACCTGCTTCCTTAAGTTGATTATACATTTCTCCTGTCACAAATTGGTAATCATCAGTGGAGTATGAGATGAACACATCGTAGTCATATGTCTTGACATCGTCCGTATTTCTCACAGGCACATAACCACCGTACCTTGATTTCGTCATGTAGTATAAATAGCGTAAACGCCAACGATATCTATATATGATCCCAGCAATCACAACTGAAACCATTGTCATTATGAACAAAGATGTCATGATGATTATTCCTGTATAACTTTCACATCCTTTCTGTATTTGAGTGAATATGTTAATTAGTTCTTGAAAAGAAACTTTTCCATGGCCAGTTTTGTAAAACGTGTAGTTGTAAATGTTTTTGAAATATTTAGAATGTTGTATAAGCCATGAAAGAAAATTCAAATTATCACAATTTTCTGCGTCAAGGATATTGTCTGATAAATCAATGCTGATGTTCTTGTGAGTCATAACTGCGATCGTATCCAGATGCTGCAGAAGATCCATTGGAAGAGTCGATATCTTATTTTGGCGAAGAATCAACGTAGTCAGGTTTGTCATGTGTTGAAATCGGAACTCAAACTTTTCCAACATATTGTATGATAGGTCAAGATGTTCGAGAGAGCTGAGATAAATAAAAACATTTTCGGGTAGCTTTTCTATCCAGCTTGCAGAAATATTCAATACCCTCAGGCGGGTCAGATTTTGAAAAATTGAACCATCTATGTCGTTTTCAAGAATTTGCCCAATCTTATTATGACTAGCGTCAAAGTTCGTCAAATTGGGACAGTTCAGAAAAAAGTCACTTGTTATATTATAGCAAAAGTTGTGTGACAGATTAAGGAGCTTCAAATTATCGAATATTACAAGCGGGTCATTCCATTTGTATATAATATTGTACGAGAGGTCGAAAGACTCGATACTGTTTGTTAAGGGTAAAGGAATTTGTAGGACCGAAGGTTCATAGCGCAAGTTAGACTCGCTGTATCCTACAGTTTTAAGGGTAGAAGGAAACGTAAATTCGAAGATGTTTAGCGGTTTATGTTTACCTAGGCGACAACCGGGTTTAAGCGTTTTTCGTTTAACTGGACAATGGCCCGAAGAATCTCGATCATTTTCAATTATATCCATTTCGTCGTTGTAGTTAACGACAGGATGGGCGAAATCTTGCCTGTTTAGCTCTAAGCGTTTCAGTTTAGTCACACAACCAAGTTGAAGAGCATATGGCCCAAACGTTAGTCTGTTATCTTCGGCGAAAATAGTTTCAAGTGATGCTGGCAGTAGATGAAGGGCATCCAGTTCCATTGAGGCCATACGGTTACTATTAAAGTGAATTTCCTTTAGAGTCGTGTTTTGTAAGTACCAGACGTCACATCTGTTTAGCTGTGTTGTTAAACCAAAGGTTTTGTAAACTTTGGAATAATCTAAAACCTGTATAGATGTGCTATCACGTAATCCATATGACACATTTCTCAATGTGGGAAACCCGAGCGCCATATTATTTGATAGATTCAAGTATCTTAAAACCCTCAGAGGCTCAAGCGTATCAGCCTCAATACTTGTCAGATTGCAATGTGATAAATCTAGTGTTTGAATGTTTGGTACATTCTTGAATGTATCATTTGTAATGTTAAACATGGCTGTTCCTGAGAAACTGATAAATGACAAATTTTGAAAATTCGAAAAGTTTGGTCCAAATCGCCCGTTCGGTAATCCATCGAGATAAAGGCGCTTAAGATTAATTAAAGTATCGTTCATCACATTCGATAAAAACTCTTTTGTAACAGTATTTGTCACATTCGCGTTATTTTGAATTTTGAGTTCCTCCAGCAGTTCAAGGGGTTTGAATAACTCTGGGTCGTGTATTGTCCCGTCTTTGATTAGGGTGTTGTTATTTATGTCTAGACGTTTGAGCATTGCAAGTCCCGTAAATGCTGTTTTTGATAAATCACTTAAGCCATTATTGTCCAGGCGCAATTCCTCCAATACTGTGCATTTTGCGAAACACTCATCTGGAATCTGAGCAAGGTCATTGCCACCAACATCTAACCACTGAACATGGGTGACTTTGGAACATATTTCACAAATGGTGCTGACATTAACCCCACTCCGGTAACAGTTTACTCCAACGTTCGTTGTTTCGTTCGTTATGCACGTACATGGTTCGATTTTGTCACACCCTGTGGTATTGTTCATACCACTACACACACGATAAACAATCGACAGTAGAAAACACCACGTCAAATACTCCATTACTGGAACTGGGACTTCCTCTGCAATATTCATTTACAAATCATGAATATTAAAGGCTGATCTGCTTACTACTTTGCAAAACATATCAAGAAAACAGTATATTTTCTGTTTCGCAATAAACAAATTATATACTCCTCGCCAAAAGTTTTGCATATTCTAGTTTTATAGTGCTTAAGTAAATGGCATGGAAAGATTCCCAAAGCATATTACGACTTTAGCATTCATTGATTTGAAAAGGAAATAAAATATAAAAATTTGATCCTTTGGAAGCAGTAAAAACATTCAAAGGGAGAAAGTGTGGACTATATTGCGCAATTTCGGGTAATGAACCCTCATCAGTAGCCCTTTTAAATCCGGCAATGAAAGCCAGACTTTTATACTGTAATTTCAAAAAAATTACACGAGAAGTCTAAATAAAAGACACATTCAAAAACGGATTCAAATATTTTAAACATTGCTTAGAAGTATTTTCTAAACGTGAGTGTTTTGAACACACTGAATATGTTAACTGATCTCAAAGGACCTTTAAATGAAAATATAATCTGCACTATGTCGTACCAAAGAACAAATGACAGTTTCGTCTCGGCCTATCAGATTTTGTAAATTTTTGGATATGTTAATAATTCATTATTTTAATGATAAGCCGTGTTTCTTAATGCTGAATTTTTCACACTATATATGCTACGCCAGAACAAAATTGACCCCATGTCAAGGAATAGTATGCTGGAGCAATTTATTACAGACAAAAAGTGGAGACCTGACATCAAACACTGTCATTTGTGGAAAGAACATAAATGTTAAGAAAGTATAGCAAAATTTCAATGTTTAACATTTTGAAAACAAGTTTGTCTTTAAAGATGGCTAATGCCTACATCTCAAATGACATGATAATAATGTTTTACCACATTATTATTCTATCTATCGCCTAAGGATTTTAATAACTTTTGCCAGAAAATTCTGAAACTGGTTACGTTTACGACAAGATCTTAGAAAGTGTCGAAAATAATGTTTTCAAACTAGTGGCCTTATCTTTTGTCATTCAGTATCTAACTAACTGCCGATTTTTAATCAGTAAAAGTCCTGTTTGTTTTACCGTAACCATTACATCGAATAGGGACAACTGTGTCGGAATATCTATTCACTGGGATTAGTTCTAACCAGATACGTGGGATCATCAAAAATTACGTGGACTTTTCTGATAACTTATGATTATATGACTCGATTCCACTCAAACTTTCAATCCACATGGACCCATGTAATATGCAGCAGCGTGCAAAATTTCATCACAATCCCTTCATCCGTTACAAAGTTATTGTGAAATGAAAACACCCACTTTCGCCACCATGGAGCACTCCGATGACGTCAGTGTCGTCGACGCAAAAACGCTGATTTTGAACCACAAAATGTGCTTTTTAGGGCTACTGATTTTTACAGTTTTACTGCTCAAAGTATGTTAAAAGATTATTTAACTATTGGGACATGGTTTAAATTACAAATCTATATAAATTTTTTAATGAATTGCCTTGATTTGAAAATAAATTTGGACTGGGCATAAGGAAGCTGACTTTTAACATTATAATTTAGACGTTAGAACATTTTAAGTGACGGATAAGAATTTCGATATTTATTTGGGGTTTTATTTGTTCAAACGTGCACAAAATGTTTCATTTGTAATACTTTATCGAAGGACCTTGAAATTTTACCGGCAAATTACAAAATTAGGATTAGTTTCAAATGGGAATTGTACAATATTGCCGGTTGATCTGTGTTGCATGCAATTCAGACATCGCTTAAACATTTTGAAAAAAGCAAACATGTATGCCTAAGCAAAACAACGTAGGTGCACAACCGGACCACCGTAATTTTTGAGCAAGCATAAATTGTTTTGTTATGGATTTATTAAGACACATGACACGTTTGGCTGTGATCTGCAAAACCGTTTTGAAGAAAACGCAAAAGAAATGCGATACTGCAGTGCCAAACTTAACGTCATTTCTGACGTGCTCCGCCATGGGGAGGGTGGGGTAAGAAAAATCATCACCGACTGCTAATAAAACATTTTATATTAACCAAACTTTCAGAATCTAGTGGAGATATGCAAGTTTATTGCCAGCTGAAATTTGAATATGTTTGCCGGAATTGTTGTCAAGTTATGGGAAAAGTCCACGTAATTTTTGATGATCCCTCGTATTTTTGCCTCCTTTTACACAAATGATTATGCTTAAGTTTTGACGAAGAGTATATATTGATTACACTTGTTTACAGTTGTAAACAAGAAATAAGATAAGATTAAGATAAGATAAGAGTCGGCAAGTAGCATAACAGTACAACATAAGCTCTGGTGAGCTTTTTAATCGACTACTAAAACAACAAATGTATACGGAATGGAACTGGAAATCAATAATTATAAATAGCTCGGTCAAGTGATGATTTGAATTCCGAGTCCTCCAAAATAAACAACAATATATGAAAGCTTTGACCGTGTAGTTACTTCGTGCCCGGTTGTTTGATTTTGCATATAACTTAAACTGCGCTTGGCAAAATGATATTCTCATTTGTTGATACACATAAAATATTTTATATAGAAACAGTTAAAGCGCTCTATTTCACGAACAAGAGTATGCATAATAATATGTGAATACTATTTGCTAATTTCCACAGTAAAAGTAACAGAAAGGGTAACATGTATTAAGTTTGAATTCTTAATTTTGTAATGACATATTGCAATTATTATTAAATTAACTTGAATATTAACACATTTATGTGGCAGAAGAAAACTCCTGGCTCGGAAGGCACGGGCACGATAGGCAGGACTTACTCGACGTCATTTGGACACAATAATAGAATGATACATGCTAAAATACATTACATAATGCTTAATTAACGCTACCTATCAAAACTAGAAAATTCCTTATAAAAGTATTCAGGGTTAACTAACACAAAAACGTCATTCGCACCCAAACCAAATTTTGGGTACTTTATTGCTATATCGATTTTGGTTTATTTCTGCGCTTATAGTTGATTTTTTCTGTATGGCTAGAGAAATATACATATGATGATGATGATGATGATGATGATGATGATGATGATGATGATGACGATGACGATAAGGCTTTTATTTCCTCCAACATTTGAAGATTGTCACACATACGCACATAGATGATAAACATCAAAACAAATAATTATTAAGCACCTTACGGAAACTTCTTGCTGAGCACCCAGAAATCTCCGTAAATTGAATACTACTACTACTACTAATAATAATAATAAAACTTTAAAATAATAATGATGATAATGATAATCATAGTTACAAAGTCAAAATACATTTGTTTCCATTATTTAAATGACCGCAGTACTCGTGCAACAGACAAAACTTGTCCTGCAGATATCTAGCTTGACCCGGAAATGTGGTTCAAACTTTTTTCTAGGTTGATTCTTGTTGCTTAGCTTTTATCATTAAAGAATCAGATTGATGCCACCTTGGCATCATTGAGCATTTTGAGTAAAACAGGATGGTGTCCAATATGGCGGCTCAATTCATGGGTGGATCATAATAAAGCTTTTATTTGCACTCAGGGCACATTTAATTTTACAAATATTTGACAAAATTTATAAATTGAATGTGAAAAACCATTTCCTGCTAGCATGGTAATGTATATCAAGAATGCTTCCAAGATGGCTGCCAGAATGCAATACTAAATGACAATTTTCAGCGTTATCTCAATTTGGTTCACTTAAAATACTGAAAATATTACATTTATCTGTATATTAGGTGAAAATTTGATGAAAAAATATGTTTTCAAAGATGGCTGTCAATTTGAAATTTGTCGTAAAAAAAGGTTCCTGAAGTTGATTTCTTAGTCATTCCATTTGCTAAGCCTTTAGTCCAGTTGCCATCAGCATAACATGGAAGATGAAATTTTTATTGTGGTTTCCAGTTCACTAGACAATGCTTGTTCAGAAACTGCATGATGCCACATTGGCATCACTGAGCGTTTTGGAAAAGTCATGATGACATCCAAGATGGTCGCCATTAGCAAGAATATAAAACCCCAGAGTTAAATATACCCGTTGTTTCATGTTTTAATGCTCATTTTATCTTGTAAACATTATAACAAAAATGTTCTAGGTTCTAACAACCACATGATAATAATGATGCAAGATGGTGACCAGAATGACTGCCATAATCATACTATAAGAGGTATTCTCTTATTAAAACGGTCTTCAGATGTTTCATATAATCAGTATCTTGTGTTTGAAATGACCATTTCTTGTTGTTCACATAATATTGAAGTCATTTGGTTTCAGCTAGGACCCAACATCATATAAACAAAGAAAGATGACGACCAAGATTGCAACCATAATTATAATTTTAAAAGAACATGTTCTCTGATTAAAACACCATCCATTTGCTCCATATAGAAATTGTCATGTGTTTGAAATGCTCATTTAACGTTGTGAACAGCATGATTTAGTGTTTATTCTCACATGATAATAATGAGCTAAGATGGGTGTCCTATGTTGTGGTGCGACCAGATACCCTGTTGGGTTACAGCTTTTATCCCATAACTAGGGCTAAATGAACGCTAACTTTTCTAAAAGCTAATACTTGTGTCCTGATATAGTATGATTATGGTGGCCATCTTGATTGCATATTGGCTCATTATTATCATGTGAGAATAAACACTAAATCATGCTGTTCACAACGTTAAATGAGCATTTCAAACACATGACATTTTCTATATGGCGCAAATGGATGGTGTTTTAATCAGAGAACATATTCTTTTAAAATTATAATTATGGTTGCAATCTTGGTCGTCATCTTTCTTTGTTTATATAATGTGGGGTCCTAGCTGAAACCAAAGGACTTCACTATTATGTGAACAACAAGAAATGGGCATTTCAAACACAAGATACTGATTATATGAAACATCTGAAGGCCGTTTAAATAAGCGAATACCTCTTATAGTATGATTATGGCAGCCATCATGGCCACCATCTTGCATCATTATTATCATGTGGTTGTCAGAACCTAGAACAATTTTGTTATAATGTTTACAAGATAAAATGAGCATTAAAACATGAAACAACGGGTATATTCAACTCTGGGGTTTTATATTCTTGCTTATCGCGACCATCTTGGATGTCATCATGACTTTTCCAAAACGCTCAGTGATGCTAATGTGGCATCATGCAGTTTCTGAACAAGCATGGTCTAGTGAACTGGAAACCACAATAACAATTTCATCTTCCATGTTATGCTGATGGCAACTGGACTAAATGCTTAGCAAATGAAATGACTAAGAAATCAACTTCAGAAAAAAAAAGTACAAGTAGGCAAAGATCAGGAAAAGGCGCAATCAGAAAAAGACTCCCACTCCAAAAACCAAGGTGGGAAAAAAACCAAACTAACAATCAGGCACTTATACCATGAAAACACTTCGTAAGCCGAATGAGCAGCTATTTTCCCAATAGGTGGCCACTCAGTTACCTTAACTTAACTAAAAATATGCAAACACACATAAGGCGCCAACAGCACAAAAATATTTTAAACACCAAGACATAAAACAAAAAGAACCACCACAGAAGTATCGACTTGGAACGATCAGTAACACAAAGTTACTGGCGGGTTTAAATCGATTTTACACGGCCGTAACCTCACCCTCAGCTTCTGCAGTGGTTCATAACATTTAGTTAGTTCTTCGGTCCTCGTGGTGAATCTCTAACTAGTAAATGAATCATCAAGAACAAACAAATAAATCATGATAAACATCCTGATGAATCAAAAACCAGGACTCACAGATTCAGTAAGCTGCCCGACGATGGAGATCCCTGGGCGCCAAATAACTTACTAACTCCGGAGCTAAAGAGAAAACATCAGTTGGACCCCAGTGGGCCAAGCAACAGACAAGAAGCTCCGGCCCCAACCAACTAAAATGGATAGCTTTAAGTCGGGGCCATCATAGAGTCTGACGCCCGACCCACCGGCGTGCAATTAAAGAAGGCAGCATAGTTATCAACCGTGATTGGGTTAAAAACTAAGCATGCAGACTGTCGCATAACATTCAAGTTATAACCTATACGTCTGTAACGTGTTATGATTTTTCTAAACTGAAAAGAAAAATCATTACTTCCTATAAGTTTCTTAAATTTGTAAACCAAGTCACCATAAAATTCTGGTTCCGAAAGACCCTCACTTAAAAACGTCTTTAACCCAACATTATAATTGGAAATCAATTCATAGTGTCTACGATAAAATTTAGAAAAGGTTTTTCGAAGTTTATGATACCGATAGCCCTGTTGGAGAAGTTTGGCCGTTAAAGATTTATTTCGAGCGTTGAAGTCTGTAACATGATTGCAGACTCTAGCAAACCTAATAAGTTGCGAAATGTATACACCATAAGAAGCACGACGAGGAACGTCACCATCCAAAAACGGAAAATTTACTATATCAAAATCAAAATCATCGCGCTTATCATAAATTTTAGAAGAAACAAATCCATTTGCAACAGAAAGATGTAGATCTAAAAAGGGGGCTTCGGTATCCGAGATATTGGCTTTGTTCAACTGTAGTTCAGATGGATAAATTTGATTGACCATACCTTCAAAATAAGGGTTGTCAATGTTCAAAAGGTCATCGAGGTACCTAGAAGTGGAATTAAAAGCCTCGATAACATCAGCTTGATTATCATGGTTAAGAGAATCCATGAAATCTCTTTCATAGCAGTATAAAAATAAATCAGCTACGAGAGGTGCGCAATTTGTACCCATCGGAATTCCAACAATTTGTCTGTATAAGTTGGTCCCAAATCTAATATAAATATTATCCAGGAGATAGGATAAGGCGTCGCACACATTCTGACATGACCAAAGTGTATACCGACTTTGGTCAGAGGAAGTGAAAAAAGCCTTTCTGTCATTACATGCCAAATAAAGTGAACCATAGTTTTTTAATGCCCTTTTGAAGGTCCACTCTATCAAATCCAGAAGTTTTTCTTTAATTAGATTATGTGGTAAAGTTGTATACAGAGTAGAAAAATCATATGTGGACAAGCTCGTCGCACGGAACCCTCTACACTTCAATTTATTGAGCACCTCACCAGAATTTTTTATTGACCAAAACCAATTTTTATTTGAAGTTTCATACACTGTCTCACAGTATCTTATAACATGAAATTTGATAGCAGTAAGACAGGAAGTTAATAATTTAGAAAGTTCAGTAGTAGTACAAGAGCTAGAATTTGCAATAAATCTTGCTTTGTATGGTCCTTTGTTAGGAACCTGTTTTTACGACAAATTTCAAATTGACAGCCATCTTTGAAGCCATCTTTGACACCAACTTGTATTTCAGAAATATGTAAGAAAACATATTTTTTCATCAAATTTTCACCTAATATACAGATTAATGTAATATTTTCAGTATTTTAAGTGAACCAAATTGAGATAACGCTGAAAATTGTCATTTAGTATTGCATTCTGGCAGCCATCTTGGATACTGATGGAAAATTTACTAAGGCCGAAGCTCAAAATACTAAATTTTCTTATGTCTAATGTGCATGTTGAATAGATGGCCATATTTGCTGAGCGGGAGTTTTCTTCAAAATGAATAAAAAAGTCAATGACGTTACGAAATTACCGATGACGTGCGCCGGGTAGACCATAGTGACCTTTTTGTTTTGACTGTAGAATTTTAATACTGCGTTTACACTATGTTCCCGGCGGCCCCGGCAGCCCCGTTTGCTAGAAACGTAGCGTGCCGTGGAGTTTTGGTAATATATTTCTCTGATTTTCAAGATCTATTACGTTTTGTTACGTTCTCTTACGTTGTATTACGATATCCGTAACAAGCCGTGGTAGTGATAAGCCGGTGTGTCACGGAGGCTTAGGTACGTTACGGTTATCCACGATCTATCACGATCATTAGCACGTTCTATTACGGCCTGTTACGTTCTGTTGCGGTCAGTTGCGTTTTGACCAAGGCGTAACACGGTTTTTCGGTCTGTCAAGGTCAGCTACAGACGAAACGTAGACACCATACAATATAAAGCATTTTTTTTTTCCTTTTGTATACGTAAGTCCTTTGAAATAATATCAACCGCGCTCCTCAACAACCGACTGCAGAGTTGATTAAGAAAGTTCGGGATTGTAATTCTTCTTCAATTGCATAGTGCAGCTTATGGTCTATATTGTTCACTATAGTGACTGCTCCAATATGAAGGAACTTGTCCCCATGATATGTCATTTTATATCTATAAACTTCACGCGCCTTGATAACCGTAACAGAACGTGACATACGTAGTAGAACGGGGTGAACACCGTCAAAGACCGTAACGCACCGTAACTAAACGCAACAAAACGTGTTTAGTATTCCGTAGGAAACGGGACGAGACGTGAGACCCCCGTGACCAAACGCAACAGAACGTGGAAGATCCGTAGCTTGCCGGGCTATTCACTAGCTTCCCGTGGCACTACGGACCGCCTCCAAGTTTCGCTACGTACTGTTACGTTCTGTCACGGTGTGTTACGTTCAACCCGTTTTATCACGGCCCATTACGTTTCTCATTTCCGCCGTGACTGCCGTGGCAGATTTTTAAACTGTCAAAAAATTTGTCACGGTGTCCACGGTTATCCCGGCGTGCTACGTTTGCCTATCCCGTTCCCCTGCGTTGCCTCACGGTTATCCCGTTTTGCTCACGGTTGTCTGAAACGTGGCCGCCGTGACCGCCGGGAACATAGTGTAAACGCAGTATTACGGATGATTATTTTCCACTAATATTTTGATAGGTTATTCTAGACATATTCCGATTTATGTTCATGTTATTTTATAAACATTAGATTTATCCGTATAGAAGCTACGGCAAAAGTCTACGTTATTTTCCAGAATAAAAAAAAAGTCACCATGGAAAAAGCCCAAAAATTATAATGATATTTCAAAAACGCACACTCCAAATCATTTTAAACTTCCGCATAACATTCTCGTAACTTTATGCTTCTACGGGGCTAATTTTGGTGCGGTTCGCTTGCGCATTTTACATTTTATCGAGTCATATTTGAAAGAGTACATTTCCGAAAATTCACGTGCGCCGCTAATGCGTCACCATGGTTTTAAAATAGTACGGTGTGTTTATGCTATGTACTAGCAAAATTTGTAATTGTTTTACCTTATCTTGATAAGCGAATGTTCTGTTGTATCTTGATATACGTTTTTCTTAAATTGAAGTACGCATGTTGAAGTGACAGCAAAAGTCAACGTTATTTTGGATCTTCCCTCGTACATAGACACTGTACTTACAAAACATACCTAAAACAAATAGAACTAGCGAAGGTCACGTCGAATCGTGTTAAGAACACGCACAGTAAGATATTGTTAATTAAGAAACCATATTTATAGTATTCTTATTATGTTCGTTAAGCTGTAAACAAGTAGCTGAAAAATATATTTCCCATTCTAAAGTTGTGAAGAAATACTATTTATCCTAACTTATTGACGTCATATGATAAGATTCGTTTCTATTTTACCATTTATAAATTTCATATTTGTTTAATATTGGTAAGCTAATCTTAAGTAAAGGATCAGTTGATAAGTTATTTCCCGTTATTCAGAGGTCTTTGAGTGTTAACCTACATGTACATGTATATAAATATATCGACTTAACATTACAGTTCGCTTTCATGCGTCGGAACCTATTCGCTACAATGCGCTAATATTCGGTACAGTGCGTTGCAGAGCGCAAATAATCGTCCCTTCGGTCGATATGCAAATTAGCCTGATCGTGTAAGTAGTTTTATAGTTAGTTGCGAATCCTTACACACGCTTACGCACGATTACGAATGCTTTGCGAAGACTTGCGATTAATGAACGCAGTGAAACGCACATAAGCGAAATTTTGTTTTCGCCACAACTGATTGAAATTTTCTGGCAAGTAAGACTCATCTTGACGTATTCAGACGCACTCAAACGCAGTCATGCGAACACAATCGACGCTTTACAACGTATTGAAACGCATAAAAACGAATTTAAACGAATGTTCATGAACTCAAGTTCGCAACAACGCAGGTGTGCGTTGAGGGACTTTCGCATAGGTGTGAAGACCCCTTACGGGGGTATACATTTAACGGAATCCGACATGTTTTCCTGGTGTATGCCAGTTAACCGAACATTTTTATTCCTGTTGAATGCTTAGCCATTTAGAACTTTCTTTCATACTATTGAATACGATTTTATCATTCCAAACACAAAAATGTACAACGTTTCGACTTCTTTCAAGTATGACTTGTGCAACAGCAACAGTGCCATGCTTGCGAAATGCGCATGACGAAATCATTGTCTGCATTAACATAAAAAGAAAGAATAAAACTGAAAAGTTACAGTGCAATTGAATATGTATCATAAAATTATAATGTTTCAAACTAAAACTTTTGAATGTAATAAAAAATACAAACCACTTAAAATACTCCAGGTTTTGTATAAATTCAGTCGCGTGTGAACGGTTTACTAAACACTACATGAACTCAATATAGTACTTTATCCCATCTAAGTGGGGTATTAACGTAACTTCATATTTATGCACTATACGATAGTTTGAAGTTTTGTTTAATACAACCCATTCCTAAATCTAATGACTTTTCCTGCTGTGGTCATTCATAATAAGATAACAGTCATATTGTCAAAGTTTGACAAGGGCTTTGATTTCAAAAGAAACAGATGTGACAGTTTATCTTTTGATCACCACACTTCTCAAAATTACATCTATTTTGGTTTATCACCATCCTCTGACAGGTGCTCTAAATGGCCATGTCCAGAGAAAAGGAAGAACATGTCATAATGGATATATTGATGCTTTATCTTTATAAACATCATCATCATAAGCTTTAGAGGCAATCGTTTAGAAGAACACAGATTATATTGTAGATTTATTATAGAACATTGCAGCTGAATGAAATAAACTGTCCAGTCAAAATGGTTATTGGCTATTTATATGTATTTTCATGTGACACAGCTCTGTACTGCTAGTAGGACAAATGACCTTTCATTAAAAGTATATGCAGCTGTCTTCCTGGGGTGAACTGAGGTCATTTTGTACTACAAAGGGTTTGCACATCCTTTGAAGACGGATTTTACTGTTAGAAACAGGATGAAAGTTTGAGAAGGCAGAATTGAAAAAGTCATTAGATTTAGGAATAGGTTGTAATTTATGTCAAATTAAGTAAAGCATGATAATGCATAATAAGTTGCATATTATATAATTTCCCTATGACCAAAATAAACAGGTTTATTATATAACTATAAATAGACAGTATTTCAGACAATGCTTTCAGCCCATGCATATTTTGTCATATTCTATGACCTGGGGTTTTTCCCATTGAATATACGTTACTTAATTTAGAACTCTCTAGATGTCATTGGAAATATACATTGATTACTGTCAAGCAGTAATGCCGATGAAGTACAAATGATGTTTATTACTATTTAGTTTATTTGAATTTAGACTTAATGTCCCAATGAACATTTTTCAGTCATGCTGGGAAGTTTATATGTAAACTATATGTGTACACTAATTCATTTACAGATAAAAAAGTTATAATTTTAAATTATTTTTATCATGTTTTGTATAAAAAAAAATGTTATATAATAAAACAATTGTTGACTATTGAGTCATTGAATATGATGTGATATCCAACAGAGACTACCAATATTGACCGAGGCGAAGCCGAGGTCAATATTGGTAGTCTCTGTTGGATATCACATCGTATTCAATGACTCAATAATTGTATATTATCACGTGAGGATTAGTAAACTGATGAAAGGGCGAGATTCTACCTCACCATTTCACCAGAGCTAAACCCTTCTTTAACATTACGAAAATATGCCCATGTAATATTCAGATTTTTCCTGAGTTTTAAAAATTGAAAACTTTCAATAGAAATAATTCTTGTTTTCGCTCAAAACATAGATTGTGACCACACGTTAGAACCGCCGGTTCTAACGAGTATCCAAAATCTATGTTTTAGAGCAAACATAAGAAAAATAGGTTAACCCCTGCATAACCCAGTTTTGCTATATAACAGTGGGGTTTAAGGGGGTATACAATTCACGGACATGTTTTCATGATGAATTTCGAAAAAGAACTCATTCGGTGTGAGGAGATAACGGTACTGTATGATTTCCGCCATTTTGTTTATTTAGTCAACAGGTCAGTAATCTGTCTGTAAAAGACTCCTCGAACTTCATCGCCATGTCGGTACATTTTCTTTATAATTTATATTTTTCTTGACTGTTGTTTCATCTAAGTAACGCTACATACAATGGCGGAGAATGACGTCACAAAACGGCACAAAAAGTGACGCCACTAGCGAACGTCTTTTTGGTGCATTAAACAAAACCGTAACGTACAGGTAAATATCATCAGTTTAAGTGATCATTCCTTTTTATTTCTCGTTGCTTCCAATTTTGATTAGTTAGTTTTTATTCTTTGAATTTATGTGAAGATTCTTGAACATTATATTGGAACTACCTGTAATTTATGTTACAAAGGACTGGACTAGTTCTGAAATATGAAGGCAAAGACAAACAAACTGACTATTTTGCTTAATTATATTATTCTTTATTAAAGAGATGGGCATTTAACATTAAAATTTTAGTGGACAGATCCTTTCTAAGCCAATGCTGCACATTTCATCTATCAACTTGACATTTTAAATAGTGAAATAATACACTTTTTTACTAGTTTTAATAACTCCAGTGTAGTAGTCACAGCTTTCATCTATGTGGACCAGTTTATATTCATCTTTACCCACAAATTCATTTTCCGTCTAATTGACGAAATATGTTTTGTTAAGAAAAAAGACAATAGTGTATCTTGTATCGCAAATTACAAATACTACATAACAAACATATTTAAATGCAACGTTACGTGAATACACTTTAAGCCAATAGCACGAGCTAAATGTATCATTTCGTGATTGTTTTTATCATAATGCACAGCATTGCCAAGGAACAGCCTGACTTGTACTGTGCATGTTTTTGCTTTATGCTTACAGGCACGTGTCATGTATACACTCTTACACTGTAGTACACGTTTAGTAGTAGTATAAAAATATATGAATATACTCGTTGTTCTGTTTGCTCATAATTTGTATTTTTTAAGCTAAAATATAGATCCCGGACGATCGTGGAAGACCTTTTTCACAGGTTTACTGTTGTAAACATGAATGTCACGCCTGTTACTATTGGTCAAACGCATTCATTTCATCCATATATGTAACGGTAAACCTGTGACGTAAGTCTACTACGATCGTCCCGGATCTATAAACACTACGACAATCACGTGGTATTTTTACATACAAACAGATAAATGATCTGTGACACACACTGCTATGGAGAACGAAGTTGAGATGAAAAATTCGAGTTTTCTCCTTCAACGTTTCTTCTACTGACTGATAGGTAGGTGCAGTCAATGCAGAAATTGAACATTTATTGAAAAAAAAGTAACACAAGAAATCTAGGTTATTTAGTTTTCGCAAACAGTTCAATGTTATTTTGTTGGAGGCACTATTTGTTCATGGGGCGGAAGTGTTTGCGAAAACGAAATAACCTGGATTTCTTGTAATACTTTAAGTCAATAAATGTTCAATTTCTGCATGGGCTGCGCCTATCTATTAGTCAATACAGTAAATGGTATAGGGGGAAACGCGAATTTTTCATCTCAACTTTGAGAGAATTGCATTGTGCGTCACCCATTCCATACCAACGATTAAATACAAATGTGTCAAGTACAACAGAGCGACAGATGGAAAATCTGTTCTTAAAACCACGTTAAGGCCCGTCCACTTTTTTTCGTGTGTGTGTGTGTGTGTGTGTGTGTGTGTGTGTGTGTCAGGGGAAAAGTAGTAATGGCCGGCAGTATAGCTACATGTTCTGAAAACTTATAGCCCCATTTTTATGAGTCAATGGAGTAAACATTACGAAAACATGCCCATATGATATACAGTAATTTTTCATGTCAAAAATCGATAATTTTCAGCGGAAAATGTTTGATGTTTTTCTTATTTTTGCTCAAAACATAGATTGTGGGTACACGTTAGAACCGCCTCGGCGAGGCGGTTCTAACGAGTACCCACAATCTATGTTTTGGAGCAAAAATAAGAACAATACCCCGGGGGCAACGATCGCTCACCTGAGAGTCAACAAGTACAGTCACTGGACAAAGTAACTGGGGTTTTTACCATATATGGGTATGGTGGCCATCTTGGTCATGTGACCTTGAAACCCTACTTAATCAGCAGAAGAGCTCTTGTCTGGATTGTGTATCCTCTTTTCTGCGATTTTGGTTCACTTGGAAAAAATCATCTAACAAGGTCAAGGTAATGAACCCCGTGGCAGGATTTATGTAGAGCTCCACATGACAATGTTGTATATCAAATAAACAAGCTTTGTGTCATGCTGTTGCAGATTATTTCATACATTTTCATTATAAGTCTATGGTAGATAATGACATGCCTGGGGTGTGGCCTGTATGGACCCCAGGGGCACAGTTGGCAGGATTTATAAAGGGGACCACTATACATTGCTAAAAACAAAATATGAAAGCTTTGGGCCTTGTGGTTTTAGAGAAGAAGATTTTTTTTTAAGTTTTTCTCATGACGCCCCCGGGGCGGGGCCCGTATGGACCCCAGGGGCATGGTTGGCAAAAGTTATAAAGAGGACCACTATACATTGCTACATACAAAATATGAAAGCTCTGGGCCTTGTGGTTTTGGAGAAGAAGATATTTTTATGTTTTTTTCCCATTGTAAGTCTATGGGAGCTAATGACCCCCGGGGCGCGGCCATTTTTGACCCCAGGGGCATGATTGGCAGGATTTATATAGAGGACCACTAAACATTGCTACATACAAAAGATGAAAGTTTTGGGCCTTGTGGTTTTGGAGAAGAACATTTTTTAATGTTTTTCCCATGACACCCCCGGGGCAGGGCTCGTATGAACCCCAGAGGCACGGATTTATAAAGAGGACCATTATACATTGCTACACACAAAATATGAAAGCTCTAGGCCTTGTGGTTTTGGAGAAGAAGATTTTTTAAAGTTTTTCCCATGACACCCCCGGGGCGGGGCCCGTATGGACCCCAGGGGCACGGTTGGCAGGATTTATAAAGAGGAACACTATATATTGCTACAAACAAAATATGAAAGCTCTGAGCCTTGTGGTTTCGGAGAAGAAGATTTTTTTATGTTTTACCCATGACCCCCCCCCGGGGCGGGGCCCGTATGGACCCCAGGGGCACGGCTGGCAGGATTTATAAAGAGGACCACTATACACTGCTACACACAAAATATGAAAGCTCTGGGCCTTGTGGTTTCGGAGAAGAAGATTTTTTTTTATATTTTCCCCATGACGCCCCCGTGGCGGGATCCGTATGGACCCCAGGGGCACGGTTGGCAGGATTTATGAAGAGGACCACTAGACATTGCTACAAACAAAATATGAAAGTTCTGGGCTTTTTGGTTTCGGAGAAGAATTTTTTTTTATGTTTTTCCCATTGTAAGTCTATGGGAGCTAATGACCCCCGGGGCGGGGTCATTTTTGACCCCAGGGCCATGGTTGGCAGGATTTATAAAGAGGACCACAAAACACTGCTACACACAAAATATGAAAGCTCTGGGCCTTGTGGTTTCAGAGAAGAAGATTTTTTTATATTTTCCCAAAGACGCCCACGGGGCGGGGCCCGTATGGACCCCAGGGGCACGGTTGGCAGGATTTATGAAGAGGACCACTAGACATTGCTACACACAAAATATGAGAGCTCTTGGCCTTGTGGTTTCAGAGAAGAAGATTTTTATATGTTTTTTCCCATTGTAAGTCTATGGGAGCTATCTGTTGCCATGGAAACCAGAGTTCTGATCCGACCTGGCCAAAAACCTAACACAACCTTTCCCCCTCCTCAATGATGCTTAAGATAAAATTTAGTTACGTTTGGCCTTGTTGTCTTAGAGATACTCAAGTTTGAAAATGTGGACGGACGCACGGACGGACTGACGCCAGCTCGACTACTATACTATAAGCTCACCTTGTGAGCCTTCGGCTCAGGTGAGCTAAAAATAGGTATACCCTGCATACCCCAGTTTTACCATATAAAAGTGGGGTTTAAGGGGGTATTCATTGCACGGACATGTTTTCTTGATGTTATAGCCCTATTTTTATGACTCAATGGGGTAAACAATGGGACTATAAGATTTCAGAAAATGGGGCTATAGCTCCGGCTTATGACCCAATGGGGTCAAAAATGGGGTATACGTTTTCAGACAATGGGTCTATAGTGCCGGCCATTACTACTGGCAAATTTTAAGGGTGTATGTGTTCAGAGAAATGTGTTGGAAAAATGACAGAAAATTCAGCGTTCTTTTTATGAATAAATTTCAAACAACCCATCTAAAAGCAACATGGTGATATTGACCTTTTGGGACGATGCTCAAAAGGTGTTTTGTATTTTGCATGTTTACTCAGAATTACACCCAAAAGAGAATGACCAAAATAGCTAGGCAGATTAAGTCAATTTTTAATAAAAATCGTGCATTTGGTGAAACAAGCATGAAATTTGGCATGTAGGCTCAGAATGCCCAACTGTTTTGAAAAATATCGTTGTCCAGCCAAAAAATCAAAATGGCGGACAAAATGGCCGCCATTTTCAAAATGGCCGCCCTGAAAGACTACAGATCATAGTTTGCTATCTAAAACTTCACTGCATTGGCTGATTTTCAGGTTTTTGGTGTCAATGTCCATGTTTAAGAACCCATTGAATCTATATTTCCACTTAATATTCAAAATGGCGGACAAAATGGCGGAAATTTTCAAAATGGCCGCCACTGAAGGCTTGAATTACAGTCTTTCATCTAACATTTCACTGCATTGACCGATTTTGATGCTTTTGGTGTCTAAATGTATGTAAATGAACCAATAGAATATGAATATACACATAGTTTTCTAATATTTATCATTTTCCATGACATATTTGTCAAATGTAAAGCAAAAACCTCATCCTTTAATGAGCAAAATGCAGTTTATATGTAGCCGTCTGATAAAATTTAATGATTTTAGTTGCCCTTAATTTTGTATGAAGTTGATATGAATATTTCCGGTGATAATATTTAGTTGCATTTTATGTGTTTAGCAATTTACACCATTAAAATCATATGACAATTCACCATTTTGATTGTAAAATGGAACCGTTGTATAAATGAAATTGTTATCTTTGCGCCTTATCTTGTGTAACGAGAGTGAAATTATTCCTTCTTTTAAAAACTTCACTACATTGACTGATTTGTTACGTTTTTTGTGTCAATGTCCATGATTAAGAACCCATTGAATCTAAATGTTTACTTAATATTGATGATTTCGGACAAAATGGCAACCATTTTCAAAATTGACGCCACTGAAGACTTGAATGAAAGTTTTTCATCTTACAGTGAAAGTGTAAATGAACATATATAGAATATAAATATTCACATAGTTTTCTTGTTTTCTTGCCAAATATATTTTAGCAATAACATCAGCCTTTAATGTGCAAAATGCACTTTATATGGAGCTGTTTGATGAAAATAATGATTTTAGTTGCATTTATTTTTGTATGAATTTGATATGAATATGTCAGGTGATTATATTTAGGGATTATCTCTTTTATTTCTTTAGCAATTAACACTATTAAAAATCAAAATGGAGGCCATCTTTTATCCATACAGGTACTTTCCTTTATAAATGGTAATTCACCGTTTTGATTGTAAAATGGGACCGTAGTATAAATGAGATTTTTATTTCTTCTTTTAAAATAAATGCACCATAAATGTCCATGACGCCCTTTGTAATTAACAATTATTGTATGGATTTATGGCCACTTATAATGCTGTCTGTAAGACAGGTGTAAGTATCAGTGCCATTTTTGTGGTAGTTGCGGTCATTGGATACACAATAAATGTAATGGCATGAAGGGCACAATGTGTCCTTGCCCTGATTTCAACTGTGCTTCATACTTGGGCTAAGCTAGTCCTATGGTGGAACAGACCAAACGAAAGTGGAGTTTGGTGATGAAAAGAAAAAGAGGGAGAACGCCTATCAAGAAGCATCTATAGAAGTTATGACGACTTGGTTGGCGTCGAGGACCAATATGTCATATAAGGTGGAACATGTTACATAATTTTGCTATTAAGGGATATGGTCTCTGGTGGTGGCTGTGAACTACTTTAACCCGATAGCGGGTGTAGTCAACCTGCGTGAGAAGTGTCTTGACTTGGTCCATGCCTGTGACTACTCTGAACCATATTCAATATCATGGCAAGCAATGGTCTATTTGATTTGTAATGTCAAACAAAATGATGAAGCTAGCTCTTTCTCTCAAAGCTTTCAACTCTCGTACTTTGCACTAACAGAATGAGATTGATTGGGTATGTCGTGTGTAGCGATGGGAATATTGCCCAAGTACGCAAACTGCACGGAAGAGACAATGCAGGCCAAAGAAAACTTTAGGCTTAATTATTTCGAGATGGCAGAAAGAAACTTGGAATTGATTTAACCACCCTGAAAACTGGTCTGAACAGACGGAGGCATTTGCGGGGAGACTTGTCAACCCTTAGATGAGGAAAATGGACTATAAACTGGATATAATGATAGTATGATGATAAAATTAGACTCATGTTTACAGACCTTTTCTAACCATATTCATGTTAGATGTATCAAATTTCTGTCACATCTAACAGTGATGTCACCACTGTGCCCTGCTTGTGCCCTGCTTGTGTATAGACAGACACTCTTTTCTCTACACCTACACAATTTAATGGCAGAAAATTGATACATCTAACCTGAATATGATTAGAAAGGCCTGAAAATAAAAATCTAATTCATCATCATAACATCATTAAATCCAGTTTATAGTCCATTTTGCTCTACTGAGGGTTGAACTTTCTGCCAAGTATTCCTCGCAAATGCCGTTCAGACCGGTTTTGAGGGTAGCTAAATCCATACCAAGTTTCTTTCTGCCATCTTGCAATACTTCATCCCAAGTTTTCTTTGGGGTGCATTATCTCTTCTGTGCAATTTGCGTACTTAAGCAATCCTTCCATTGTAACATTCCACATGCCCAAACCGTGCAAAGTGCAGCCTCCAAAGTTTGGATGTCAAGCTTTTAGAGAAAAAGCTAGCTTTATCATTTTCTTTGACATTGCAAATCAAATGGACCACGGCCCTGTCATAACACCGGAGATGGTTTAGAGTAGTAACAGGCATGGCACAAGTCTCTGCAGCATAAAACATAACACTTCTCATACAGGTTGATTACACCTGCTATCGGGTCAGATGCGACAGGTTGCAGTTTACAAGGGGGTGCAATTGGCGGGACTTTCCTCAAACTGATTTCCAGCGTGTAACAACAGCCAGTTCACAGCCACCACAAGAGACCATATCCCTAAATAGCAAAACTATGTGACCCATTCCAGCTTATTGGACATACTGGTCCTCAACGTCAACTAAGTCTGCAGGATTTCTATAGACGCTTCTTGATGGGTGTTCTCCCTCTGTTTCTTTTCATCACCAAACTCCACCTCCATTTTGTCTGTTCCATCCATAGGACTAGCTAAGCCCAAGCATGAAGCACAGTTGAAATCAGGACAAGGACACATTGTGCCCTTCATGCCATTACACTTATTGTGTATCCAATACACGCAACTACCACAAAAATGGCACTGATACCTATACCTGTATTACAGACACCATTTCAAGTGACCATAAATCCATATATTCCATACAATAATTGTCAATTACAAAGGGTAGCATGGACATTTATGGTGCATTGATTTAAAAAGAAGGAATAATTTCACTCTTGTTACACAAGATAAGGCGCAAAAATAACAATTCCATTGATACAATGGTCCCATTTTACAATCAAAATGGTGAATTGCCAGTTTTAAAGGAAAGTACCTGTATGGACAAAACATGGCAACCATTTTGATTTTAATGGTGTACATTGCTAAACACATTAAATGCAAAGAGATAATCATTAAATGTAATCACCTGACATATTCATATCCACTTTATACAAAAATAAAGGCAACTAAAATCATTATATTTTATCAGACGGCTGCATACAAAATGCAATTTGCACATTAAAGGCTGACGATTTTGCTTTACATTTGACAAATATGTCATGGCAAATAATAAATACAAGAAAATTATGTGTATATTTATAATCTATAGATTCATTTACATACATTAAGTCACCAAAAGCATCGAAATCGGTCAATGCAGTGAAATGTAAGATGAAAAACTGTAGTTCAAGCCTTCAATGGCGGCCATTTTGAAAATGGCCGCCATTTTGTCGGCAATTATGAATATTAAGTGGAAATTTAGATTCAATGGGTTCTTAAGCACAGACACTGACACCAAAAACCTAAAAATCAGTCAATGCAGTGAAGTTTAAGATAGCAAACTATGATCTGTTGTTTTTCAGGGCGGCCATTTTGAAAATGGCGACCATTTTGTCTGCCATTTTGAATTTTCGGCTGGACAACGGTATTTTTCAAAGTTGTAGGGCATTCTGAGCCTACATGCCGAATTTCATGCTTGTTTCACCAAATGCATGATTGTTTCACTAATCTGGCTAGCTAAAATGATGAATCAGCATGATACCACTAAACTATAGTTAACTCTCACAAACAATTAAAAGGTACAAGTAGGCAATGATCAGGAAAAGGCGCAATCAGGAAAAAATCACACTCTAAAAACCGAGGTGGGAAAAATAAATTGACAATAATAGAGAGGTTGAGAAAATGAACTTGTAACTTGTACGTGTACGTGTAGAACAGTTTTATCCCCAAACTTCGTCATTTATTACAAGTTCAAAATACTCGCTACACGTTGAGAATCAGTTAGGCTGTGAATGAAATAAATTTGCGACTTGTAAGTTTTCTTTATATGTTTCCATCGATAGGTCAGGTAGGTACAAGCAGAAACGAAGTTCGATGAAGCGTTGCCAAATCGTTTTGCACGTGCAGCCGAAGTATATCTGACCAAAGGCGAATCGACGTACATGTGACCATATATGTATGTAGGTATCAACACATGTATAAACAATAAAAAATTCAGCTGTATATACTTTATGAAATCTACACGTACACGTTCGATTTTCTCAAACGATTTTACACTCAAAACGATCGTGTACGGGTAAATAAAGCTACAAGTACACGTACACGTTACAAGTTTATTTTCTCAACCTCTCTATTAGGTACTAATACTTAGAAAACATATCGTTAGCCGGGTGAGCAGCTAAATAAAGCTTGAAAAAATCCATTTGTCAATGTACGCTTATAAGCCTGCCGAACTTTTGTTCAAGATCCTGGTTAAGCTTTAGGATTGGCATTTAAAAACGACGAGTCATATATTCATATTCATATGAGCTTATACGGAATACTATTCTTTCCTTCCTGGTTCTTCATCAGGATAACATGTTAGAGTTATTTACAACCAATTGCAGCCAACTTAATTATTGTGTAACCGGGATGTATAAGGGTATACATTATTCTTATATTTACTGTAAACGCAGACTGTGGACACTTGTTAGAAACGCTCCGCTAGGGATGTTCTAATGTGTACTCAGGAGCTACGTTTAAGAATAAAAAACAACAAAAAACAAATAAATAATAATAAAAAAAATAATAATGATAATAGTTACCCTATCGATTAGCCTGACCGGTTTTATCACATAAAATTTGGGTTAAGTGGAGTATTCGTTACACGGACCTGCTGTCCTAAAGGGACAATGTTTTTGACCTCTTACAAGTTGGGATTTCCGGACATAACTTTACATACAATCATGAGAAAAGCTGTTATTTGTACCGGTCAAACCAATAGCCTATTTTACTTCACGCACTATTGTCAAGCGCAACAGTCTTAGGGATCAAATCGAAACCACTCATTTCTTTTAGCTGCTAGAAGATAATCACTGTGATACCTACAAAAATTAAAACGTTTCGCAAAACACGAAAACAAAGCCAATGATCACGGGCGTGTTTTCATCGAATCTGTTTCGCAACATGGATAGTCTCTTGATAATTGCTTACTTTTGCCTTTCATATGGATAGTGCCCTTGAATGGGAAAAATGTACAAGTAGGCAATGATAAGGAAAAGGCGCAATCAGAAAGAAATCCCCACTCCACAAACCGAGGTGGGATAAAAACTAAATTGAAAATTAGGTACTTAGTTATTTCGGTCCTTTGATACAGAAGATGGCGTTGTGCCGTGGTGAAGCCCTAAAACGTCTCCCCGTACATCATCCATAAAGCAGAGTATGATATTTCTTTTGGTCCTTTGAGATCAGTTAGAATATTCAGAGCAATAAAATTGTACGTTTAGGGCCATCTTGTAAACAATATTTTAATTATTTGACCCCTTTTAGACATGCGTCTTTGACTCTAATTGTTAGAAATTCCAGTATATTTATCTGGCTATCGTCGCCGGTTGATACGTAAAGTGTCACTGATGCAAAATTGCGCGATATACGGCCCATACTACATCTCTTTGAACGTTTTCACTGCTTCCAAAGGATCAAGCTTTTATATTTTACTTTATACAAAGCCGAGTGAGCATCGTATATTTCTAAATATGCGGCCACTCAGTTATCCGAACTTAACTAAAACTATGAAAACGCACATAACTTTTGAACAGCACAAAAATTAGACTCAAAACACAAAACAAATCGAACCACAACATGAGTATCGCCTTGGGACGATCAGTAAGATAAACTTACTGGGGGACTTAGATCGGTTTTACAGGGCCCTAACCTCACCCTAATCTTCTGCAGTGGTACTCAACATTCAGTTAGTTGTTCGGTCAGTGAATCACCAACGAAAAACAAACAAATCATGATAACCACCATGAATGTAATTGTCAATTTAGTGTTTTTCCCACCTGTTTTTTTTTTTAGTGGGATTTTCTTTTTGATTTCGCCGTTTCCTGGTCATTGCCTACCTGTACCTTTGTAGTATAAAAATCTGTCTTGTATGAAGCAGTCCTTTTTGGCACTAACGTTCTATCAAAGCATAATTCCAGTAATATACAAACTCTACCGTAAAGCTAACAGAAGTGTTGGGAATATACAGCGATATTTATGGATTTATAATCAAGCTGATGTTATCGAGGCTTTTAATTCTACATCTAGGTACCTCGATGACCTTTTGAACATTGACAACCCTTATTTTGAAGGTATGGTCAATCAAATTTATCCACCTGAACTTCAGTTGAACAAAGCTAATATCTCAGATACCGAAGCCCCCTTTTTAGATCTACATCTTTCTGTTGCAAATGGATTTGTTTCTTCTAAAATTTATGATAAGCACGATGACTTTGATTTTGATATAGTAAATTTTCCTTTTTTGGATGGTGACGTTCCTCGTCGTGCTTCTTATGGTGTATACATTTCGCAACTTGTTAGGTTTGCTAATGTCTGCAATAATGTTACAGACTTCAACGCTCGAAATAAATGGCAAAACTTCTCCAACAGGGCTATCGGTATCATAAACTTCGAAAAACCTTTTTCTAAATTTTATCGTAGACACTATGAATTGATTTCCAAATATAATGTTGGGTTAAAGACGCTTTTAAGTGAGGGCCTTTCGGAACCTGAATTTTATGGTGACTTGGTTTATAAATTTAAGAAACTTAAAGGAATAAATGATGTTTCTTTTCAGTTCAGAAAAATCATAACACGTTAAAGACGTATAGGTTATAACTTAAATGTTATGCGACAGTCTGCATGCTTAGTTTTTAACCCAATCATGGTTGATAACTATGCTGCCTTCTTTAATTGCACGCCGGTGGGTCGGGCGTCAGACTCTATGGTGGCCCCGACTTAAAGCTATTCATTTTAGTTGGTTGGGGCCGGAGCTTCTTGTCTGTTGCTTGTCAGAAAATAAAGAATTTGTGATCAGAGTTCAACAAGCAATGTCTCAGCTTTATGCTAGCGAAAAATTACGACAATGCGAGTTCAAATAATGAAGTTATCGCGACTAGCAGTGCGTTTCTTAAATTTAGCAAATAATTTTTGAATCAAAGATGGCCGCTGTCCGCCCCAGATATTGTTTGATGCTAACCATTTTCACATAGAAGCAACTTTGGATATTACAGATTCTGACAAGTTGTCAACATTCTTCATATTTCTGAAAAAGAAGGATATATACAGTCCAAAAGTGTTAGTCACATTATTACAGGTGTTCCCTAACTTATTTCCATGTGTATATTTTTACATTTATGTACACTCTTTAACACTGCGAAATCTCGTTCAGTCTTGTTATTCTCCTCTTATGAATCTGGTCGATGAACTCTATTTATAGAAGCCATGCATACTGTGATCTTCTACCCGACCTTTCAACCACAGCAGATAACAACAAATGAGCCGTCCCGTGGGAAAACCAACAATGTGGTTTCTAAACAGGTCCGACACAAACCGGCCTGTACAAGCACAGAAAAGAACTAGAAGTTTGAACTTTCGGATATAAGTAGAAGAGGAATTCTACTATCCGAGTAGCGAAAACAAACTTTAAGGCGCTAATCAGCTTCGCAGTTACTGCGAAGCTGATCTGCGCTTTTGTTTTCGCCTATGCAGATTGTTGGTTTTCCCATGTGGCGGCTCAAATGAATGAAGATGCAATAGGGAGAGAGAGAGAAGTGCAATTAAGGGAGAGTATAGTCTGCTTACATGATTGTTTCGCGGTATCTAGCCTATGTTGCAGCAGACTAAAACTTAACCAAAATAGATTAGTATAATACTAAAGTTTACGAATTCGCATATTGCGTTTGCGTTATAACCTTACATATATTGAACCCTGAACATAAACTACAAATTCTAAATTTTGAGTTACTCAAGTGTAAATATAATTATAGAAGTTCCTAGAATCGAGGAAACATCGTTGAAGTAATTTCGTACTTTTGATAGCATGATAAATGCCTCGCGTGATTTCGTAAAAAATATGTGAATATCCTCGTAACAAAAGGACATCCGTTACCATATGCACGATAACAGCATCTATGTTGCATGTTCGTGCACTAAATATTTCAATACTTTGCAACATGCAACAAAAGGAAATCTGTTGCCTTATTTCGTATCATTTTGAACAAGAAACATTAAAAATTGCATATCTGACGTAAGAAGAGTGCATTAAAGTTCGATTATATAGTCATTCTCTGACTGAAGAAAATGTTCAGTTTCTGAGAAAACACACACACACACACACACACACACACACACACACACACACACAGAGAGAGAGAGAGAGAGAGAGAGAGAGAGAGAGAGAGAGAGAGAGAGAGAGAGATGCATCC
Source organism: Rugalucina vietnamica (assembly GCA_964017185.1). NCBI lineage: Eukaryota > Metazoa > Mollusca > Bivalvia > Lucinida > Lucinidae > Rugalucina > Rugalucina vietnamica. The sequence continues at coordinate 7,825,366 of OZ024882.1, read as the reverse complement.
TGTTTACACTTTCGTCGTAGTTGAAAAAAGTTGCCGATTTTCAGCTGTTAAAAGTGAAAATTTCAATGTGGAAAAAATATATATTTTCCATGTTGTTGTCCAAAATATTGATTGCGGCCACACGTTAGAACAGCATCGTTTACGCGGTTCTAACGCGTACTCATCATGAATATTTGGATCAAGCATAAGACAAAAAAGATACCCATTCACCACCCCCCCCCCCCCCAATTTTGCCATATAAAATTGGGTTCAAGTGGGTACACTTAAAATGGACATGTTTTCCGGATGTTTGATGGATGGGACAATTTGAACTAAAAGTGGTCGAGAAATATTTCTGTACTTAACTGCTGAATGAATGGTTATTATAGATAGCGCTGATCACTGCGCTGTCTCATATTGAGAAGGCAAACTTACTCTAGGTCACTATGGCACGATCACGTGAGTTGTTTTGATTGCATCTGTTGCAATGGAAAAGTTTAAAAAATAAAAGAAATTTCGAAATCTCATTCCATATAATTAATGATAAACACAAATGCTAATTACCTAGGAAAATTGAAATGTCGCGCTTGATTTATTTAGTCAAAGGACTCGACAGATTGCATGCAAATTGCAAACGTGACTGTAAATCGTGTCATAAGAAACCCTTTAATAGATCCTCCAACCATACATTTCCGACTGTACATTTCCAACACTTCTGTAACGTTTACGATCGAAGCTCTTATTCTGCCAAAAACATTGAAAGGTACAAGTAGGCAAAGATCAGGAAAAGGCGCAATCAGAAAAATATTCCCACTCCAAAAACCGAGGTGGGAAAAAATCCAAACTAACAATCAGGTACTTATACCATGAAAACATATCGTAAGCCGAATGAGCAGCTATTTTCCGAATTTGTGGCCACTCAGTTACCTAAACTTAACTAAAAGTATGAAAACAAAGCCAAGACAATACAGTCGAAAGACAAGCACCCAAATGATGTCACAACCTTTTAGAAAAAATGACAATTCAAGAATTTCATTTACAACGCACCTGGTTACTAAATCCAAAACAAAACAGATGCTTCTCACGAAATTTGAAATTGATGAAAAAGAAGGTATTTCATGATTTTTTATGCGTAAGGCTTATAATCACATGAAGCACCCAGCGTTTTAAATGAGAGTGACCAAAGATATGCCCACTAAAATACATTTTCATCAAAGAGTATTACAACACACGTGGCTTCAAAATTATATGTTCGATCAGGTTTTCATGCCAGCTCTGGTATGATATCAGAACAGATGACAAGAGCAAATAGCTATCCGTTTTATATGATGATTGGTCGCATAACCAGGACAGTATCTACCATAATAAAATGCGTCTTGTTAATTTCTGATATTTAAGGATTGAAATTCAGATTTTAGCTTTCACTGGATGATGAAAAACATTAGGCTGTTTTAATGTCTGTGAAGCCCGAAGGGCTTCTCGGAGACATTAAAGCAACTAATGTTTTTCATCATCCAGTGAAAGCTAAAATCTGAATTTCAATACTTATATTTACATTTTATATTATCAATCAAGTATCAGATTTTTAATTGCACATATCATCGCTCATATTCATGTTATTTGACTTTAAATCCGACTAAACGTACTTTTGGAACAGCCAAAACGCCAAAGTTTCGCGCTTAACGTCATGGCGATGCGCGACCGACGTCACGCCAACAATAGTAAACAAACAACGTCACTGGATGGGTTTTGACGTCGCCCCGCCCATAGGCGAGGCCTCTAGATCACGTGACTCAATATTTTTCATTGGGAAATGAAGAACATCAAGAAAGATACTTTTATCTAGGGCGATTGCAATAAAAATTTAAATATTGGCCCATGTGTAATACATGTATATAGCCTGGAAATATGAGTTCTGTGACAGTACATCGATTTATTGCAATTTCTTTTGCAGAGATGACAAAGACGAAGTCTCTTGTGTATTCTTTCCCTTCATTGACGTAAGAAATACTAGTAATAAGTTCTGAACAAGACAACCAAAACAAACGATGCGTTACAGATTGTGTTTTCTATTGAGATGCCAGTCTGTAATGTGGTCCATAATGTGATTTTCTTATTGAAAAAAACTGATGCCTCTTATCAATGAAGGGAAAGAAACACACGACGGACTTTCCTTGTCAACTCTGCAGTACAAATGCAAAGAAATGGCATATATCGATGTTCATTTGATAATTGACACAAGATTCATATATCCAGGTAATATGTACATAAAAATAAAATAATTATATTATACGTGAGCCAATTTCAGAAATTAACAAAACCTATCTATCATGGTAGATACTGTTCTGGTTATGTGACCAATAGTCACATATAACAGACAACTAACTACTCAAGTCATCTACTATTCAGCCATCAAACCAGAGCTGACATGAAAACCTGACCGTTGTATAATTTAAATGTCATGTACATGTACGTGTGTTGTAATAACTCGTTGATGAAAAACGTATTTTAAAAGAGTGACGTGTCGTATCTTGTAACGACTGTTATATAACTTTATTATTTGAGTTAAATGATGTGTCTTATAACATTGTATTTGCCACAGTATTGAAACCAAAAGCATATTTCTAAACTTTGTATGACGATCTAAAAATTCGTAGGGTCTAGTTGATTCTTCATGGGCACATCTCTAGCCACTCTCATTTAAAACGCTGGGTGTATCATTTGATTATCTGATTATAAGCCATACGCATAAAATACCATGAAATACCTTCTTTTTCATCAATTTGTCCTAATACGGGAGCCTGTGCGTTTCAGATGTTGCCTATGCGTTTACAATGACCAGTAGGATTTTATTTTACAAAACAAAAACAACATTCGTTTCTCTTTCTATGGGATTCGAACAAGGGATCCTGGAGTTATAAATCCGGTGCCCTAACCACTGAGCTATGACTCTATCAGTAAACAATATAGCAAAAGGGCTTGAATATGGGGTACACATTATTCACGTACTTTATCGAATCTTAAAGTCAGTGCACGAATCAATGACGATGGTTTATTATACTGCGTCATAGCAGTTTAATTTATGCAATTCACGTATGGTCAACATACTTGTTTATCTAATAAATTGTTTAGTTAACAAAACTTGGTTGTTAATCGCTGAACCAATCTTAATCACTAGGGTTTCCTAATCTGTATACCCCGTCTTGTTACGCTTTCTCGTAACAATAATGTCGCTGCTCTTAAAGTAGTTTGGGCCCAACCGTTGGAAATCTTAGCAGATAAACTGCATTTATGAGGCTTGACCTCTAAAATTATTTTCAAGTCCCCGGACTACTCTTAAAGGAAATCAGTTTTATTTTTATTATTTAACAGAATTCTGATTTCTGAATGCCTCAGTCTGAATTGAGACCTGTATTTTATAGATCTAAGGACAAATCTCTTAGATTCTATTAAGATTATATAATGAGCCGCCCCATGGGAAAACCAACAATCTGCATATGCGAAAACAAACTTTTTTACGGCGCAGATCAGCTTCGCAGTAACTGCGAAGCTGATCAGCGCCTTTGTTTTCGCTAATCGGATAGTACACTTCCTCTTCTTCTTAAATCCGAAATTTGAAGCTTTTAGCCTGCTTCTGTGGCTGTGCAGCCTGATTTGTGTCCGACCTGTTCGGAAACCATATTGTTGGTTTTCCCACGAGATGGCTCAATAAACTGTTAGTCGTACCAGAACAGTACGGATCATCAGAATGTTCTGGTAATGGGTCATATGACAATGATCATTCTTCTTCTTTTCTTTATGTCCTCTTTCGAGAGCATACATGTATATATAGACAAAATACAAATCCAATGACGAAGAACAAAAACATATAAATACAAATATAAAGACATGTTCATAGTCAACTCATTTGGCCTAATAAGGCATGCGCTCTTTGCCGAAACGAAATGCATTATGGGTTCTTTTAGTTTTATCTGGAATTGTCAACCATCACGAAAACATGTCCGTGTAATGTATACCCCCTTGAACCCCGCACTGGGGTATGCAGGGGTAAACCTATTTTTCTTATTTTTGCTCCAAAACATAGATTGTGGGCACTCGTTAGAACCGCCTCACCGAGGCGGTTCTGGGTGAGGCGGTTCTGACGTGTACCCGCAATCTATGCTTTGAGCAAAAATAAGAAAAAAATCCAAATTTTCCAATGAAAATTTTCATTTTTTATTTTTCAATTTTTAAAATCTCCGTATATTACATGGGCGTGTTTTCGTAATGACTTTTTATTAATTAACTCATTTAAGCCTGGCGTCCCTTTTGTGGGACATAGGCAAACAGTATAGCCCCAGATGTGACGCCGCAGAACGCGGCGTCCTATCTGGGGCTAATCCGCTTTGCTAAGAGAATTTTCATCGAAAAATTAAATAAAATTTAAAAATCACGCCTGACGCCCCTAAAAATGAAAGTGGACTCTTCCAAATGATAATGATGGGAGAATCCATTCGTCAAATATGGGTTAATTGTAATATAATGAAAAAATACTGTGACCAGATCGAAAAGGTCACTGACGATGCTTAAGAAGCCGAAAACGCGGTATGGCCTACCCATTTTCTTGATAATATGTTTAGTGCTTTTAATAGATTGTTGGCACGTTTCTTCCCGTTTCAAGTCGTATCACACCTTTCAGCCTTAGAACGTGGACTTTCTTACGAATGTGACACGTGTCAGATTTAGGCACTGCGCATTTTAATCAACATTCAATGAACTCTTAAAAATATTCTTAAATACGTTAACGCATCTTTATGTAACATAACAATATTTTACAGAACTAATATCAATAAACATGATAGAAACCAGATTGTGAGAAAATGACGTTTTGTTACAACACATATCAGTTAGTTAGCTTGTACCGTGTCACATGCGCACAAAATTATTTAAACATTTATATGAGAGTGTTTTTTTTAAACATCCAGTAAACTGTGACTTGATATTGCGTAAATAGGAACTAAAGGTTCCAAAATGCATAAAAGCGTTAGCGTAGGGCAACAGTTATAACATTATGAAAACTTGCCCATGCAATATACAGAGATTTTTTTCCGTTTTAAAAAATGAAAATTTCATCAGAAAAAAATTGATATTTTTCTTATTTTTGCTCAAACCATAGATTGTGGGTACACGTTAGAACCGCCTCCCCGAGGTACCCACAACCTATGCTTAGTAGCAAAATAAGAAAAAAAAGGTATACGCCTGCATACCCCTGTTTTGCTATATAAAAGTGGGGTTTGAGAGGGTATACATTACACGGACATGTTTTCCTGATGAGTAATCGAATAATATCATCAGAAATCTAATCAAGGGTACATGTATGTAACAATAATCTATAAAAGCGTATGTTTCAGTCTCCCTAACATATTTTTGGTGCCTACAACACTGCTACAATCAACAGGTAAGAAAATATTTATTTATTTATTTATTTATCCTTATTTATTTATTTATTTATTTATATGAAGACAAAATATTATGTTGATCGTTCTGTTTGATCGTGTTTAAATTAATCTGAGTAATTCAATAGTTTTTGTTTGATATCAAGATTTAACTATTTCTTAAAATTTCATACGTTTTTTTTTAACTTCCTCAAGGAGTCTCGAAACTAATTTTCTTTGACGAATAAACAACTGATTTTTGATTCTTCAAATACATGTATAGATGGAAAGCTACCAAGCAGAAAACAAGCGGGAGTATCTGTTTTCATTTTTCTTTTCTTTTCTTTCTTTCTTTTTTTTTTTTTTTTTTTTTTTTTTTTTTTTTTAAATAATTATTCCAACGGAATGTGTAAGAAACTGTAGTCACTATTCACAAAATATTCGCCAAATAAAAAAACATGAGTTCTAGTGCAAGAATACAATATTTTGCACAAAATATTTCATAATAATGTTGAGCATATTTGTCGAGTTCATCTCCGAGAATATACTTAGAATGACAAAAGAAACAACAACTGATGTTTGAAAAGGGAATGCTTAAGATAATGAGATGATACGTCTTTCCACGCGTTTGAAGTTGTTATAAGCATTTCCCAACACCCACCCCTTACAAAGATACATATCCTGACGTATAATCAAACCCATTAAAACTTTTCAATGATAAATGTTCAAAGAGTATGATGAATGGGTGTTTAGATTAGAAAATTGTCAAGTTGTTGATACACAAATTATTTTATTACAATCAATATTAGATAAGATACAGAGCTCAAGCCATCGCAATCATACAGTTTGAGCAAAACGACAACTCTTGTTGCTAAGCTCGATACAGCTGTCTGTTTATTAAGGTTGAGAACACCAAACATCATGGTTTGACTATATGTTTTCAGTTTGTTTTGAATTCAATTGACTCCTCCGCCAGCAAGGTATAACCATGCTCCCCTCTATTTCCTTAGGCAAACATTGTGTTTTTGCACCTATTATAACCTGTAAAAAGCACGTGTTGTTTTGTTTGTCTAACCCCCTTCTTGTCTAATCGTCACTGACCGTTAGCTAATGTGCTGATTTGAATGGTTAATATAAAAATGATGGGTGGTTTGACGGAGGATTCAATTCCAAAACATTGCACGTTGATCGTCCAGCTAGAGATGTTTAAAACTAAATCAACATTATGAAAACTTGCCCATGCAATATACAGCGATTCTTTTCAGCTGCAAAATATGAACGTTTCATTTGATAAAATCTGACATTTTTAATATTTGTGCTCAAAACAAATATCGTAGTTACACGTTCGAATCGCCTCGCCGAGATTAACTATATACAATGTATAGGTGGGTTATTAGGGGGTAGATATTGCATAGTTATCAACCATGATAAGGTTAAAGACTAAGCATGCAGACTGTCGCATAAAATTTAACTTATAAACTATTCGTCTAGAATGTGTAAAAAGGTACAAGTAGGCAATGATCAGGTTCAAAGTTCAAAGTTTATTCACTTAAGCATGTAACAGCTCATCGTGATTACAACATATATACATACAAGTGAAGAATGACATATACACAACAAATACATGCAAACGAAAGTGGATCAATGGATGGGTTCACAAGTACATATGACAAATCTACAATTCGTTGTACACATACAATATTCTAAGCATTTGCGTTTACTAAAGAATTTCTGTGTTTAAATGCTTCTATAACATATTTAGCGAAGTTCTTAATATGTAGTAAATTGTTTTCTTGAAATAATTGCACTAGTTTGAGCATACTTGGTCGTGTATAATAATATTTCTTTATATACCGCTTTCTAAAATTAAGGTATTGCGGGCATATCAAAATGAAATGATATTCATCCTCTAATTCGTTAAGATCACAAAAAGTACATTTTCTACTATTTCTTTCTGACCGTATATGTCTACCTGTTTGAATATTAAGATTATGCGATGATAGCCTTATTTTCGATATAGCTTTTCTGTATTTAATATTTGTTAATTTATCTAGATAACTGGACAGTTCAATAGTAGATTTTATTTCCTTATACAATTGTAAAGACGAAGAATGAGACACCTTTTGATTCCATTCAGTAACATACTGATCTCTCACTCGCTGTTTTAGAATAGGTCTAAATTTAGTTGTAACAACTGATTCTGGAAAAAGCCAAACGTCATAAAATCATGTTCTCTGGAGTAAAGCTTTAACTTTCGAAACCCAGTTTACAATATTTTCATTTTTCACGGTTCGATCTTTAAGCATACAGTATACTGATTTTACAATACAATTATTGTAATCTCTATTACATATTTTCAACCAATATTTAATTATTCTTATATATCTGTCTTCAAAGAGAGGGAAGCGGCCTGTTTCACTGTATAAAGCCATATTACTAGTACTCATCTTAACCCCTAAAATTCTTTTAAGAAATTTTCTGTGAACTCGTTCACACCTTTGTGCAGAAGAAAACCCCCATATCTCACAGCTGTAGTTAAGGGTAGATTTTACATATGTGTCAAACAGTTGCAGCAACATTTTAAAAGGAACCTGAACGTGTCTTATGGTAGAAAATAGCAGCCCCATAGCCCGTACTGCCTTATCCGCTAACAAATGTAAAGCCTTTTCCATTGTTTCCCCACTGCTAACCACATATCCCAAATAATTAAACTTTTTTACAATTTCTAGCTCTTTCCCATTAAAGGTAAAATTATCGTTTGGAAAGCGTCCCCCTTTTTGAAATATCACTACTTTAGTTTTATCAACATTTACTGTAAGTTTCCATTTTTGGCAATATGTTTCTAATTGTGTCAACGATTTTTGTAAACCTGCCTTCGAATCTGATATAATAACAGCATCATCTGCGAATAATAATAGCTATATTGAAATCTGATCAAGAGTTATTCCTTCAAATATATTTTCTTGCAATGATGATTCGATGTCATTAATAAAGAGCGAAAATAATATTGGAGACATTATCTCCCCTTGGAATAACCCAATATCGGATTCAAAAAAGTCTGATAAACAGTTCAAATGTCTTACACATGACTTTACAGAAGAGTACATAGACCTAAGTAGTCTAAGAATTTTTCCGTCCACGCCATATCTAATAAGCTTGTACCACAGGCCGTGTCTATACACAGTATCAAAGGCGCGTTTCAAATCAATGAAAGCGCAATATAGTCTATTTTGTTTGCTTAAATACATATCAATGATATTTTGAAGAACAAATATAGCATCAACAGTGCTATGGCCTGGCTTAAAACCAAATTGAGCATCTGTGCTGATATCATTCGCAGTGGACCAGTCGATAAGACGTTGATTTATCACAGAGGTAAATAATTTTCCGAGACAACTAATTAACGTAATGCCCCTGTAGTTATTTGTATCATCAGGAGCCCCTTTCTTAAATAGAGGTACAATAGTTCCTTCAGTCCACTGTGAAGGAAAACAGCCAGAATCGAGAATAAGGTTAAATAATAATTCAAATGGTTCCGTTAGCACATCCATGCCTTCAATGAAATACTCGTTCAACAAATTATCTTCCCCTGGACTTTTATTACAACATAACTTCTTAATACAACGTTTTATTTCTTCTTGTGATATTCGCCTATCTAATTCTTCAAAGCGTGACGTGGGCTCACTTTGTTCGTTATTAGCATCAAATTCTCTCAAAAAGGCTTCAACATCATCATTTTCATTATCAATATCGTTTGAAGCTAAATTTTTAAAGTGATCGAAAAACTGATTTAAAGGAATATCGTTTTTCAGGAAAAGGTGCAATCAGAAAGAAAATCCTTCTAAAAACCCGAGGTGAAGAGAAATGGTAGTTAAAAATGCAAACTGATTGCAAGCAAACCCTAAGTATTGGAAAATACAAGAGTACTAAATGAATGTACGGGGAGACTTTTTAGGTCTGCTACAGGTTAGTGTATGGGCGGCACTCTATGAATACTTTATTAGACCTAAACTAAGTTTGATATCGGCAAAGACTAAAAGTATACAACTGAAAGATTAAACTCATAGGTTTTCCGTGAAATACGAATTTGCCTAATTCACTGGATTGGACTAGCTGATTTCTAACGGAAAATATGTGACAGCGGTATACGCTGACTGAGTTCGCCTTTTTTATAATTTCCCCATTTGAACAGACGGACTAGCCGATCACGTCCAGATATGAATATTGAAGTTGCCGCCTTTAAAGTAACCTATTTGCCAAATTATACCCCTTTGTACCCCAGTTTTACTATACGATTGGGTTTAAGGAGGTATTCCTTACAAGTACATGTTTGCGTGATGAACAACATTTATTTTTCAGGTGAACCATGGGTTTGCAATTGTCTTTTGCGTTTAGTGCTATGGTGCTCCTCTGTATTGTTATACACGACTCCTCCGCAAATTGTGGGTGTAACGAGGCAAACATTCATACCATTTGCTCGTGGAACACACAGATCTTTGGTATAACTAAATGGAGCTCAGAGGAACGTCAAGAAGTCTTTACTGAGGTAAAAACAGTGTTCGATACTGGAAAATTATTCTAAAGCAAACTTTTTTATTTATGTGGCAAGTGATGAAATATAGAGAAATATGTATTAAATATAACCAATATTTGAAAAAGTTTTTCATTTTTTTCACATATTTTCACATGTGGAAATATAAAAAAGTTATATTTTCACATGTGAAAATATAAGATTTGGGAAAACGCAAATTACGATTCCACCGTTTCATTTCTAATTTATACATAACTAAATTTTATAATCTATGCTATTGTTGACGCAATGAACGTTCACACACAATAGCGACGTAATGACGTGACGTAATGACGTCATTTAAGATTTTGACGTCATATGCTTTAGCGCGCAACGTTACAATGACTACATGCAAATATATATAATAAAAAGAAAAACCAAGTTTTTGTCGTGAATATGACTTTTATTTCATCTCGTGAAGTGAAAAATTATATATTTCATTCGTGCCTTCGCCACTCATGAAATATAAAACATTTTCACTTCACTCAATGAACTAAAACTCATAATCACTCAAAAAACTTGAGTATCCTCTATGACGTCGCGTCAGAAGTTGCCGTCATACAGAAAAGTTGACATAACGATTTATGAATGTACGTGTAACATGTTTATTTTTGGAGGCATTCTGCTCAAATTTCAACAAAATACTGCTTTTGAAATACGCAATCCGATAAATGTTGAATTTATATTTTGCTGCGTCGTATTTTAGCGTGGTACCGATTTCCGCGGCGACTTTGTCTAAAAACCGGGCTGTAAACTTGTAACAACGGTCTGCACTACCGAGCATTCAATTAAACATAGCTCGGTAATTATTCCGTCGAATTTAACGCGGAAGCATTCTGCGTTTTTACAAATGATTTCTAGATGTGGCGTACATTTGCATTCTTAAATGCGTCGACTAGAACGACCTAAGATAAAGCGTTTAACGTGTGTCATAACCTGTAAACTTTGCGTTTTTAAGAACATTTAACTGTGATAATCTCTGTTTCCATGGCAATCAATTTAGTTTATGTTGCGCACCGCATCATTTTATTTTATAGTTATAGCAACCAACCAATCGAGTTGTTGTCGCGCAGCGACAACAACGAGGTGTTGGTTGCTTTACGATTAGAAGTTCCGTTCTGTTCTATTCTGTTTTGCAGTATGAAGACGTCGATTTTTGTGAGTCATTCAACTTCCGGAAATTTTTACCGCAGTCGAATTCCGCCAAGCGAAACCATTTAATCTTACAAATAAAAATATGCTAGACTTGTGATAGTTGAAAATAAAATTACACAAGAACATACAAACGCTCGAAACTGCGTTTGAAATGCAAAACCTGTTTTTCTTTACTTTCGTTTTATCATTATTTTTCCTCTTACAAGCTGTGGTTCATTCTCTCCGTAATTGTTGCATAGCAACAGAAATCGTTCTTTGCTAGTTGGATGGCGGGAGGCAGTTGAAATGAGATATGCTTCTGAAATGCATGGGAATGGTTCATTGAAACTAATTCATTCATGCTGACTTAGCCAATGTTAAGCCCTGTTTAACAGCCTGAACCGGTATGACATTACTTGGTACCGCTGATTAGCACTTCGGTGTTTAGTTGTCTCAAAGTTGTCAAGCGAAGAAGGACTCGAAATTTCACTACCTGATTCGGTTTCCTCTATGATTATTTGGATCTGCACCTTGTTTACTGCGAGTAGGTGGACATTGCACATGTAAACATCGTCAACAAAATATTTATAGTCTCTAACATACAGAAGGTGTAAATTTAACAGATTAAAAACAATCCGAACCACCGCCACCAGTGGGTGGGGTAGCGTAAGACGACAAGTGATCGATCAAGGACCAGTGATCGATCATCTAGTGGTTCTCAAAGGATACGTGAAGTAAATCTTATGCTTACATGTACAGTTTTAATTTGTGTTTGTCGACAAAATAGCCAATGGCTAATGTTATCCTGTTGTAAATTTGAAAGTCGACTTTCTGGTGAAATAATGTCATTTGGCCTGTCACCAGTAAACTATTCTGATTCTGATTCTTTAAATAAAGTTTCTTGTAATCTTGTAATCTTGCTTACAAACATTAATTGGAAAGGTCCTAATTAGGTCGAATGCAGTAAAATTTGAGCCGGTTTTGTTTTACATCTGTAGATTGTCCATCGCTGACATCGAAAAAAGATCCGATACGAGAAAAGCTAGTATCTCACTGGCATGCGAATTTTGTCGCGTACTTTCGCACTACATTTGTGCGAGTGTCGCACAAGTGTCGTGAGCTTGTCGCTTGAACTGGTCCCGAAGGTTTTAAACATGTTTTAAAATTTTATGCGAATTTTTTAAAGTTGTTCCAAAATATTTCGCAAGAATGTCGTGCAACAGTCATGCAAGTGTCGCGAACCTGTCGCCGCGAAATTTTGGCAAATTTACAATGCGAAATTTACACGACACTCGTAACAATGTCCTGCGAGTGTCTCACGATGGTTGTGCAACAGTCTAATGAAAACATGCGAAAAACCTCACAACTATCTGGCGAGAAAATAAAACTAAGCGACATTTGTACGAATGTCGTGCAGCACTCGCACGAATGTTGTGCAACTGTCGTACGAATTAAAATGGAAATAAGCTACATTCCCGGGAAAGTCGTGCGACTATTGCATGACAGTCGCAAGATTATGAAGATTTATTTTCAAAATTAGACTGAAATTTGCGAATTTGTCGCATAAATGTCTGTTCAATGAGACTGCAACGTGAAACGGTGAAAGTTGTGTTTATATTGTCTTTGTCGCGAAATAGTCTCCAGTTGTCGCATTCCAGTGAGATAGGGCTAAACCAGTCCAAATTCAATACGCAGCAATACTGTAAACAATCGAGATAAGACAGTTCGCCAACAAGCCGCACCACCGACCCTGTATCATTTCTGATAGATTCAGAGTGATTTTTAAACAACGACAGTTAAAAGTCTTGGTTTTAAATCTGCCTATTATATAATAAATTAATCATCAGGAAAACATGTCCATGAAAAGTATACCCCCTCATACCCCACTTTTATATAGAAAAACTGGGGAATGCAGGGGCATACCTATTTTTCTTAGTTTTGCTCCCAAACATAAATTGTGGGTACTCGTTAGAACCGCTTCGGTGAGGCGTTCTAATGTGTACCCACAATCTAGCAAAAATAAGAAAAATATCAAAGCTTTTCTGATGAAATTTTCAATTTTTAAAGCTGACAATTTTCTTTTTTTTTTTTTTCTTTTTTTCTTCAAACCCACACAGATGCTTGAATGGTTAAGTGCGGTAATAAATAATCAGCGCTCTTAACCACTCGGCCACTAGGGCCACCCCCAATATTTCAAAGTTCTGGTTACACAATCAAATGCAAATATTAGTAAATCAAAAGTATGCCTGGCTTCTATGACACTTTTGCAAACATCTCTTTACCAAGGCAATTGATGCAAAACTGTTTCAAGTTTTGAAAATAATTGGGTAATTATTTTTGTCTATCTTGTGACAAAACAAACTTAACAGACTTATTGTGAATGAAGTGAGATTGACGCACTTTTACAAATTTATGTCTCATGAATATTGTAAGAGTATCTTGCAAATAATCCAAATATTGCATAACATCCCAGAACTTTTACAATAGTATTGATCCCAGGAAATTGGAGACCCCTACCACTTGGTCAAAGAGCTTGCCTGTCTGAACTTAATTAATTCATAAATGTTCAAGAACATCATGGATAGTGAAACTTGTTCTCTTTTTCTAAACCTACTTTTTACGCCCTTACAAGATTCTTTCAGCTCATATGAGATGGGCATATCAGTAGGCGGGGCGAAAACTGAAGTACTCTAAGACAAAATACTTTGTACACCCATAAGCACACTACCCAAGGCAAAGGGGGCTTGAACCCACATACACTGGACACAGTGGTGAGACAAAGGAATGATTATGAGCAGTATAAATGGAAAAAAAAGTTGACAAGATGAATATGAACCGCTTTTCATATGAAATTGTTCTGCCAACAGGGTTCAAACTAGCCAAGAAATTTAGGGAGAAGTTTTGTCTCTCCCCAGGAATATTTGGGAGGTTTTTACTTGAATTTCAGGTTTGCCTATATATTCTATACATTTTCACTTCTCACTCAGCTGAAAATAGGGAGAAGTTTGTGCATTTGGGGAGACTATTTCTCCCTAGTCGCCCTGTAGGCTATTCCCTGGTGGCCCAATACTCTATTGTCTGACACTATGGTCAATTTCATTTGAGGTGGTTCCGTGTTTCTTCATCACTCGATCATTTCACCGCTGTGTCTGGTGTGGGTTCGAGTCCCGCTCTGGCCACATGTGAGACAAGCCAAGTTCTGCTTGCGGGTGTGCAAGGTGGTTTTTCTCGCGGTTCTCCCGTTTTCGCCCCACCTATTGATTGGCCCGTCTCATATGAGCTGAAATAATCTTGAAAGGGATGTTAAACTGAATTAGAAAAAAAAAAAAAAAAAAAAAACACTTTCATTTGAATAAGTTTTACTGTTTCTTTGAACTGTATACATGTACTGTTTTATTTTCAGGTAAAAAACCAGCAGTGTGGTCATGAATCCATGGTCATTGAGGTGTTCTAAATTAGCCTTGGGTAAGACAAATAAAGTTTCTGTCTTTCTTGCAAATACTTATTCAGGGTGTCCATGGTCAGGGAAAAAGTCAGAGAGAAATCACTTTTTTCAAAGCCAAGGAATTGTTCGACAGGGATTTTTGACATCAGTCAGGGAATTTTTCAATTTAAGCCAAAATCAGGAAATTTTGAAAAACAGGTTTATAAAATGCCAAACTACAATGAACACAAACATTCTTTCACCTGTTGCTTGTCCTTATGAACACAAAACTGAAGTAAAGTAACTAGGATAAGCAAACTTGATGTAGAAATTCAATATGTAGATCATAATAAGTTGATATTATTATTTTCAGCAACTGTAGATATTCTTGGTGCTGTCCTGGACTGTGACCTTTGGACCAGGAAGGGTATTAATTTCTGTTATTGTACAAGTCATAATTTCATAGGTAAGAGCTCCTCAAGTTATATGAAGTTATACTCTTTCCCTAAACCCTCCTCTGGAAACCACCATAACATTTTTCAGAGTAGAATAAAATTTAGTGATTGACATGCATGAAATTTGCTTTCCAAATGTTTTGACATGCAAAAGTTTTCAAACTGTCTTCACAAATTAATTTTATTTCCAAAAATATTCTTGAATTAGGCTCCATCCTGAAAATTAGATGGAATGTTTCTCACAACAGAAGTCCTGTGCTGGGTGCGATATAGGAGTCCAAATTTCCGTCTGTTTGTCCGTCCATCCGTCCGTTCATTCGTCCGTCTGTCAACATTTACGTTGAAGTTTGGTTTTTTCTACATTAGTGAGAGCTAGGAACGTGAAACCTTGCAAAGTAATTGTCCTTGACATACCCTTTGACATACCCTTCAAGCATGCACCTTGACCCGGTGCCCTTGACCTTTATTTTACGGTCCATTGACTTTGTTAATTTTTACGTCGAAGTTTGGTTTTCTCTGCATCAGTGATACCTGCGAGTGTGAAACCTTGCATAGTAATTGTCCTTGACATACCCTTCAAGCACGCCCCTTGACCCAGTGCCCTTGACCTATATTTCAAGGTCCACTGACTTTGTTCATTTTTATGTCGAAGTTTGATTTTCTCTGCATCAGTGATAGCTGCAAGTGTGAAACCTTGCATAGTAATTGTCCTTGACATACCCTTCAAGCATGCACCTTGACCCGCTGACCTTGACCTATATTTCATGGTCCATTGACTTGTTAATTTTTATGTCAAACTTTGGTTTTCTCTGCACCTGTGATAGCTGCGAGTGTGAAACCTTACATAGTAATTGTCCTTGACATACCTGTCAAGCATGCACCTTGACCCGCTGACCATGACCTATATTTCATGGTCCATTGACTTGTTAATTTTTATGTCAAACTGTGAATTTCTCTGCACCTGTTATAGCTGTGAGTGTGAAATCTTGCATAGTAAATGTCCTTGACATACCCTTTCAGAACATACCTTGACCTGGTCCCCTCGACCTATATTTCAGGTTTTTAGTTATTTTGCCCAGTGCAGGTGTGATATCGACCTCCGCGGCGTTCTTGTTAAATTTTTGAAGTACCTCCCACCAGTGCATGTAAAATGCAAGGTTAACACTGCTATTCAGTACTATAATGTTATGATTTTGTCAACTGATTTTCAAAATTTGTGTTGAACTTTTTAGGGATCGAGGAATGCAATGGGAAAACAATATCAGATACATTTTTGAACTAGGTGAATAGCTAAAAGGTAGGTTTTAAGAATGCTTGGTTGAAGTACAGTATGGTTATTCATGAAGATTTGGTCATGAAGATATTTATACTTCTTTCCTCATATTCTGCTTCCCCTGATCCAAGAACAGATCTCGGTAAAATATACTGGTAAAGCCCTGTATATCCGTGATGCAACCAAATTTCTTAAGCACAGATTGATGCAACATTCCATCATGACAAAATGGAGTGTAGTGTTTGGAAGCCAGATTGATTTGAGTGCAACTTACCGTGAGGCATATACCTACAGAGAGACAATGACCTCTTTGCTGTAGGTTGAATCCCAATGGATCATTTAGCTTCCAATCACTGGACTGCGTGTCATGTGTCGTGAAATGCTGCATCAGTCTGCACTGTAAGAATCACAGGTACACAGGATGGTAATAACTGCCTCAGATTGATTTGTATATATCTGACCATCCTAATAACACAGCAATTGTCTGCGAATGTAAAACATTAAGTCAAGCAAATATGCATCTAATAAATGTGTTCTTATACATCTATGATTTAAAACTTAATCATAAGTATAAAGTTTTGGAATATCCATCTTAATTGTTAAAATATGAAATCTTTTACAGAATTAATTATTATGAATATAGATTGAATTTATAGGCACTTTACTCTTATAGAAGTTTATGCATTTTCCTTGATAAGGTTTCATGTAATTTATTAGAGGTGTTTAAATTTGTTTCAGATTTATTTACGGTTTGATCTTTTAAGTGGGAATACAGTATTGACCAGTGTCAAATGCATCATTGACCATGGAAACTGGAACATTGTTAACACATTACCAGAGAAATTTATGCCCAGTCAGCATAAACATTATGGACTGATTTAGATTCAATTCTGAGACTCCCCATCTTGCCAGCAAGTTCATTCATTCAGGATTCTGTCTTGTCAAAGCGCAATTACTACAGTTGAATCATCAAACTACTTTACTGTTTTTCAAATATTCTTAGTAAAAGTTAGCAAATACCATCTTCTTTTTCATGTGAAAGTTGTCTGTTTTAGCTTAAGAAAATACACTTTATTTATTAAATTGACAGACCTGTGAAGGTGTCACTTGAATATTAAAACTTAACTTCAAGAATCTTAGTTAGAAAAGTGAGACATTAGAACTGAAAAATGCTTGGCAACATTTTCCATATAGGAGTTCTGTTATTAAATAAAATATTTCAGAAATGTAATAGACTATTAAATGAGCCATGACACCAGAAAATTGGTCTTCAGGGTTTCCGACCAGGTCTTACATAAACCGGTCTGTTGAGTCACAGGAAAAGGAAAGAAGCTAGAAAGTTTAAGTAGAAAAGGGATTGTACTATATGTGAAGCGAAAACAAGGGCGCTAATCAGATGTACAGTTACTACTCAACTGATCTGCGGCTTTGTTTTCACATTTGCAAATATCCTGTTTTTCTCATGTGGCTCAAATTATAAATGTTACATTTTAAAAGAATAAATTCTACACACCCATATACTTGCTGTGTTTATATACAGTTTGTACATGTGACTGTGCCAGATATTTAACCCAAAATCATTTCCATTATGTTGACATACATGTACTTGTACATGTAGCTTAGCTCGATAGAAAGGTTGTAGTTCAAATCCTGCTTCTAAGACATAAGTACTAGGATGTGTTGTTGAACAATGCTTTTGTAACCATCAAGTATCCAAAAAATGTAGCCTGTCTTGTAATAATGAAAAATGGTTGACTGTACTGTTCAGCCTGAATGCAAACAAAACTGAAACATGGCTTCTGTGAACACTTATGACGAATTTAAAATGGGAAGTAAAATAAATGGGAGGCCTGGTGGCGTATAGGCTCAATTTACAATTTAAGAGATCTATAAGTGTCTTGGAACAGAAAAGCTATAGAATTGCAGACTGGTTATTTAATAATACATTTATTGATGCCTTGTTGAAAACTTCTGGTGCATATGATGCATATCCGTAATCTGGTCATGTAAACCCCATTTTGCATACAGTTCAATGATGAGAGCCATACGTTTTTGTAAGTAAAGGTATCTAAGTTATGTTTACAAAAGGAAATTTGATGCACAGATATGACCATTGACCAAAGTTGTTCATTTGGTTAAGCAACAAAACAAACAAACTAATGTACACACAAAAATCATGAATTCAAGCGTGCGGTATCCTGATAGATTGGTTGGTTGCCCATTAGGTGTGCCTATTTCATATTATAAATAAATATAACTGGAGTTGACTAATATTATTTTTCTAGTTCTTAACTTTATATTTTTCGAAATATGAGAGATTATTTTAAAACGGAAAATATGTCACAATTTTCTAAAACGGGAAATCACATTTGCATACAAGAAACATAATCATAGCTTGCATATTCTGGCGTGTTTGCACATTATTACTACACAGCTCGTATGCATTGGTAAACTGTTTTGTGCATTTTATTAAACTTTCAAGCCAATTGACGTTGGGGAAACTACACATTGCCAGTAGTTTTTGCATTCGATGGATATGTCACAATATTAGAAAGTGACGTTTTTTCTTAATATTTTGATCCTCACACGTATTTAAAATGCAGCATTGCAAAGGTACTTTAGTTGTTATTATATATCCTCATACACTGATCAAGTGCTAACATGATGACTAACATTTAAGCAAATTTTCATCTGATTCTTTGTACATGTTACAAAGTAGAGATGCAATGAAAAGCCGTATGTTCATTTGTAACAATTTTCAAAAATCGGCAAATTTTGTTAAGTATTGAAACTAGCTATGGTATTTGCAAACACATTGACGTAGCTATTGTATGCATATAGAACAAATAAATTGATGACAATAATCCTCACATTCTGAAGTCGTAGTGTATGAAATTTTGTCCTAAAACTGCTACTATTGAATTGTTGGCGAATTTTTAAATGTGCGTTAACAGTTTGTAACACGGACGAAAAATGACATACTTTTAACGTCGCGTTATATTTGCGTTAAATACTGTCATCGAACATGCTTTCGTAAAGACATGTATCTTCATTTTTATGTGATCTATGAAGAACAGTTGTTAGTAAATATATGAAAAATGAACACAAAATACTGATAATCTGCCTCGAGTATGCATGCCATAGGATAGTGTGGCTAGCATGATTGAACTTCCTATCACGACTGGAACCTACTATTTGTGGAAGTAAAAGCTTTTGCTGTCGCTACATAAATCACTCTACTTTTTTTTCTTCCATCGCTTTTACCACGCGCTTCATGTACATGACGTACAATGACATTTGGTGAGTAACTTGAAGAAATTATGTACTCTTCCGAACAAAACCTTAACATTCACGTTCAAATATGAAACGCCGTAATTTACGTCGATTTTGACGTTACAAACATGAAGGCAATTCCTGACGCGACGTCTATATATTTCCCATATAATTGTAGAAAATAAAGGATGCCCGACATTCAGTGAAATTACAGTAAAATTGATTGTCCTAGTCAGAGTGAAAATATACGGGAGAGAATATGAACAAGACCGTAATCATTAATTGAAAGCATTTCTTAGAATTTGAAATTGCATTGGATGAATAGATTTTCGATATTATTATTATCATCAACAATAGAGCCGCCTCATGGGAAAACCAACAATCTGCATAGGCGAAAACAAAGACGCAGATCAGCTTCGCGGTAACCGCGAAGCTGATCAGCGACTTTGTTTTCGCCACTGGGATAGTATAATTCCTCTTCTACTTAAATTCAAAATTTCAAGCTTCTAGCTCTTTTCTGTGCTTGTACAGGCTGGTTTGTGTCGGACCTGTTCGGAAACCACATTGTTGGTTTTCCCACGAGGCGGCTCAATATACTCGTACATGTACTAAAGTTATCGTATTCGTTCGAATTGACTCCTCCGCCAGCAAGGTATAACCATGCCCACCCCTATTTCTAGAGGCAAACATTGTGTTGTTGTTTTTTTGCACCTATATTTACCTGTAAAAAGCACGTGTTGGTTTGTTTGTCTAAATACTTGTTGTCTAACCGTCATTGACCGTTTGCTAATGTGCTGATTTGAATGGTCAATTTACTAATGATGGGTGATTTGACGGAGGACAATTAGCGCACATGTTCCAATAAACATTCAGAAAAATATGTGCTATATGGCTATGAACATTGTAATAATGTTTTATGCTAATAAAGTATTTTGTATTTGTATTTGCAATGGCATGTCGGAATTTTGCACTTATGTTGGCACCAAAATATTTCAGTTGTCTATATCAGTGGAGGAGAGATGCCCAATTGAGTATCACTGACCTAGATAGCTTTGACAGGTAAATGTTACTATTAATAGTAATTTGATACTCAATTGGGCATCTTTTTGCCATTTTTATAGTACTCTCAGAAAATCGAAAAAATGTATCACAGTTTTTAACCGATTTCCACCAATTTTGGAGAGCTTAAAGATGAATGAATTTCCAAACTTTTGACCGTTCAGATTTTTTTTTAATTGTCTAGAAAAAAAGTTATTAAGGTTTAAAATTAGGATTTTTTTCTGATTTTCTGTGATTCCTATTTGGGAGCTAGAAAAAAAAGTGATGCCCATTTAGGAAACGGTGATTCCTATTCAGGAACATATAATAAGATCTATGATTCCTGAATGGGATACAAATAGTTTGTTATGCTTCCTGTTGAAGAACTTTGTTTACCAGAGCCTCACTGACTTATCTGCCATGTTATTTTCTGAATACCTTTCAGAATCTGTATCTCATATCGATCATAGAGATGTTCCACATTCAACCTTTTTTCATTTTAATGGCCAGAGTATATTTTAAGTTCAGTTTCACAATCATTTATACAAGTGCGTTCAGTTATTGATATGCCCCTGCCATATTTAGAAATAAATTGACAACTCTTCTTGCTTTTGAACAATCTTCACTGGCAAGAAATAGACATCTGGATGAATTTGTTTATATAATGCGTTAAGTGTGTCTATAAATATTTACTCTGTATATACAACTTCCAGAGTTTGTGATGCTGTATGCCTTCTTTGATCACATAACATATGGAGCCAAATTTTTAACAAAAAATTCGCTGATATTCGAGTTTCAAAGAATCCACAAGGAACCATGGTTAATGGTTTGTAATTTTGTTTGTAAATTACGAAAGAATAGCCATTTTTGAACTACGGCCGAAAACTTGGTGTCTTTATGAGCTCTATTTACAATGTAAAACCGCTGATTTTCATTCATTGTACATTTTAGAATTTCATGGTAAAGCGGTTGTTACAATATAAAACTAAGCATGTCAGTGTTTTTGCAAGAAAACTAATATTCTACTAGGACGGTTTTATGACCAAAGCTTGCTTATGGGTTCCTTCATGAGGTAAGCATGTCTTAAAGTCACCCATGACTTTGTATTCTGACAAAACGTGGGTTGACATTTCATCATACAGTTTCATGATTGTTTCACCAAGGGGCTAAGTGGGCTAAATTTATTGTTAAGCAATGACTCATATCTCCTCTTCGTGATATTCAAAACCTTTTCTATAGGGTTTAATACCCTGTTTACACTAAAACGTTTTCAGTTTGATGCAAGTTACGTCGCTGTAAGGTAATCCGGATCGAAGCCACTTGTCTGTTTAGACACATCTGAAATTCTCCGTTATATCTGAAGAAATATAAGTTTCCAAAGAATACAAATCCGGTTCTGGAAAACCCAGAGTTTATTTTTAACATAGAATTTCTATTTTTACTTGTCTAGACAACAAAGGTGTAATTACCCGCGGAATGTTTGTTTCCGGATTTTGAAATTTCTGTTTTGGTTGCATTATAATCCGCTCTCAAGCTTTTTACTTTTGTACGGCATTGGCTCGCTGTGCGCTCAAACCCACTGTCCCTGAGCCATGTCGCTAGCTTTTCATAAATGGAAGCATTTCTTCTACAAGTCTCAAAGTCCTTTTGTATCTCGCTATCCGCCCATATCCGTATTAGGGCCCGCGTCTCATCGTGAATCCAGGTTAATCCCCTGTCACTGTCCTTTGCTACAGCCATTTTCGCCATTTTTATCTGTTGTGTTGACTCAGAATATTTCGCGGGAAAAGAAGCATGTGAAAATGTAAACATAACCCCAACATGCGAAAGGTCAGTATAAAAATAACATTTAATGTGAATTCGCTTCGGTTAACTGTTTAGACATGACTTTAATACCGAAGTAAAAGTTAATTCGGTTTCGATACAAGGTGCTAAGCTGGATTAGTTTACTTCGAATTAGTTTTTTAATTGGAATTAGAACTTCTGATGTAAACAGTTAATTCGAAGCGAATTCGGATTCGATTCGATTTAAAACTCTAGTCTAAACAGGGTATATGTCATGGAAATTAACATGCCAGTAAAGGATGTCAAAAACTAGTAGTATTAATACAGCTGTACAAGGCAATATTCTTTGTATTCATCCTTAATCCGCAAAATACATTATTGATACATGTATTAGAAGAATGTCTGTCTGTGAATGTCCTGGTGATTCCCTTGACTTAAAGCCTATACAAGAGGATTTAAATATCATGAATATGAGCAGTGAGACATAGCCTAAGTATAAATGTTTCTCTGTGAAAGTCCCAGTCCCCTTTGGTATTCTGTGCCAAGAAAACAAACCATGAATTTTATGATGAAATGCCAACCCACGTTTTGGCAGAATACAAAGATATAGGTGACTCCATAGTACTTTAAGGACTTATGTGTGGTCACTGTATATACATGTTTGAAGATTTACTTGTATAAAAAAGCATTGTTTATTTTTGTCAACAATATTATATTCTTTATCATGCTTTATCATGGGGCTGTTGAATATGTTGCAAATACATGGATTTGTGTATACATGATTGTGAAATGAGTGGTCAGCTCAGAGCAAGTGAGTCATTTTTCAGTTACTTCCAGGTTGAAATCGTCGGACCCATTTTTCTTAGCTTTTTGAAAAAAAAAAATAAAAAAAAAAAAAAAAAAAAAAAATAAGCCAGATTTTTCGATGTACAGGGTGTCCAAAAAAAAAAAAAACGTGTCCGATAAAATATATGTTTACTATTTATTTCATTTTTACAGAAAACTCAATCAAACTTAGTAGCAGGATGCTTAAAAACAATGTCTTTAAATATTTAGTAATTGCAATTATGTACTTCGCCTAATATCCGAAATGACCACCATTAGTTTAAATGACCCCTTTTGGGGCAATGAAAATTTTACATGACACGTTTTATGGTCGTTCACTCCCCATTTTGGAATAAAATTTCTACGTTTCACCACATTTTTCCCATGTTTAACAAACCCTTTTGATTTTCTAATAATAATTGTTACTTCCTCCTCTTTATTACATTTTCAAGGGAGAATAAAGGCTTGAAAATGCTTGGATATTGTATTTTGTTACTTTTTTCAATTTCCAGCAATGCAAGTTGCAGCAGATAGCAGGAAATGACATCATCGATTTGATATGATGTCACTTGCTAATGAAGCACCACCTAGCAAAATGGATGTCAAATTCAGAATCAATTATAATAGCACTACCACTTTGTAAAATATCTTGCTTATATCTGTATTATTTAAAAAGCTATGCACTTTTTTTTTGTAGCGGCTACATTTTTTTGGGACACCCAGTAGTCATTGACTTCAGTCACATAAGAACCTGAAACAAAAGGCATGTCATCTTTCAGCAAACCATAAGTGCACACGAGCTGCCCAAAAATACTCACTTCAAGAATTTTCCAGAAAAACATGTTTACACTAACTTTTTCCAGAGAAATACATTTCCATGACCCAAAAATAATCTTTAATTTTTCAGATTATGTATCCTAGACATGTAGGCTTTGTGTAATTTTTATTCACATGCATTCCATTTTCCAGGAAATGGGTCCCACGAAAACCAGTTACATTTCCAATTCTACAAGCTATTTAAAATTTTAAAAGAATAACTATATTTAGTCATTCCTTGTATCTGTGACATCTATTAGCAATAAATGCACATCATCATTTGATTGACAGATTAAAAAACAGTAAGTGTCTGTTTAACATACCCCACCCACTCATGTCAATATTGATAAACGCTTAAGGCATGCTTACCTCATGAAGGAACCCACAAGCAAGCTTTGTTCGTAAAACCGCTCTGGTAGAATATTAGTTTTCTTGCAAAATAACACTGACACGCTTAGTTTTATATTGTAACAACCGCTTTACCATGAAATTCTAAACTGTACAATGAATGAAAATCAGAGTGTAACTTTGTAAATAGTGCTGATAAAGACACCAAATTTTCAGCTGTAGTACTGACAACCATGGTTATTCTTTGATAATTTACAAACAAAATTACAAACCATTAACCATGATTCCTTGTGGATTCTTTGAAACTCAAATATCAGCGAATTTTTTGTTAAAAAAATTTGGCTCCATATGTTATGTAATCAATTTAAGCATACAGCATCATAACTCTGGAAGTTCTATATACAGAGTAAATATTTATAGACACACTAACACACTATATAAACAAATTCATCCAGATGTCTATATATATTGTTCAAAAGCAAGAAGAGTTGTCAATTTATTTCTGAATATGGCAGGGGCATATCAATAACTGAACGCACTTGTATAAATGATTGTGAAACTGAACTTAGAATACACTCTGACCATTAAAATGAAAAAAAGGTTGAATGTGGAACATCTGTATGATCGATATGAGATACAGAAAGGTATTCAGAAAATAACATGACAGTTAAGTCAGTGAGGCTCTGGTAAACAAAGTTCTTCACAAGGAAGCATAACAGACTATTTGTATCCCATTCAGGAATCATAGATCTTATTATATGTTCCTGAATAGGAATCACCGTTTCCTAAATGGGCATCACTTTTTTTTCTAGCTCCCAAATAGGAATCACAGAAAATCAGAAAAAAATCCTGATTTTAAACCTTAATAACTTTTTTTCTAGACAATTAAAAAAAAATCTGAACGGTCAAAAGTTTGGAAATTCTTTCATCTTTAAGCTCTCCAAAATTGGTGGAAATCGGTCAAAAACTGTGATACATTTTTTCGATTTTCTGAGAGTACTATAAAAATGACAAAAAGATGCCCAATTGAGTATCAAATTGCTATTAATAGTAACATTTACCTGTCAAAGTAATCTAGGTCAGTGATACTCAATTGGGCATCTCTCCTCCACTGTATATGACCTAATGGTATTTTGCAAATGCATGAATGCTTAAATTTTATCACCATTCAGATTTTGAACATACCAGTAACTTACTCGGCAGTTTATGTTTTGATCCCGATTATAGAAATAAGGAGCGTTTTGTAGGTAATTTCACTGTGCGATAACTATTACGGTAATGTTCAATAATATATGGTGTTTGAAAGAATCAGTGACTATTTCCATTTACAAATGCCTATGGTTTGAAGGAAAAATAAAATTTGGTAATTGTTCTCTTGATTCGCGTGTTAGCTTCTCTGAATAAGGGGCTTTGTAATAGAAGAATTTAGTATTTCATTTTCGATGGCCCAAGATGTATATTTTGAGCTGAAACAACCATTTTTGTTATGAAATATATAGAAATCAGGAAAAGTTTTATAAAGTATTGTTCCCCCCCGAGAGCCAACAAAAGCTTTTGCCTGCAAATGTGTTGCCATTATCCGCACAATATATGAAAGCGGCGTGCTGGCTCTAGGGGGGGAACGATACTCTACAGCCCAAAAACGAGAGCCCAAATATGATAATCAGTCCTAGTTTCTCATTCAGGAAAAACTAGCAGATATACAGTTATCAAAATTGAAACCATATAAAAGGGCTATCATATGCAATAGTTTAACTGCAGTGAAGTTGAACTGGGATGCTGCAAAACCAATTTTTATAATTTGGGCGCAGGCAAAAACGGATTTGGTAAATAGGCGTTACAATATTTTGGCAACATACTGTACAAAAACACCCTTGATTTATTCACGCCCTGTTACCTACATAGTTGCTAATTTTGTTTGTTATTCATCAGTCATGAGGGCATGGTTTTCAGTTCAGCACTGTAACAAACAGCCACAAGATAGATTTCCAAGGGTGGTCGTGTGGGAATATGGGCACCTGCTTATTAGGACCTAAAAAATAGATGGGCTGCTGGTGCCTTCAGGCTAAGCTTCTACGCTGCTGTCTGACCATCTGATTACTGGTTAACCACTCAGGTCTGAGCCTGCCCAGGAAAAGTGGTTCATGTCAAACCAACCTTACGTATACATTGTAAGCCCTGTCGGTTTAGTGGGGGGGGGGGTATATTTGAAGCATTTTGTAGATCCCATGATGTCCTTATTTTGGATAAATGTCCCATAAAATGGAGGCAAAGTCCCCACATGACCATAGCTATTGACTGGGATGTTAAGCATTTATTCAGTTAATCAATTAACATATTTCACACCCTCATTTTGCAAGGCATAATTGAGAGGTCCTGGGTTCGAACACAATTATCACTGGATTTTGTCATTAAGCAAACTACACGATTTGCTTCACATAATACCAGGAAGTGGTGTATCTTTCTAGCCATGTTCGATAATGTTGACTGGGATGATACAGTACCAAAATGACAAGCAATGATTGTATTATACTGAATTGTGGAGATAGGTAGCCGTGTTAGATAAAACAGGACATGTGTATATATCTGTTATGCAACATTGGCCATGACAATCTTGTAAGAATTTACCATAAAGTTTTGGTCGGAGTAATTATATTTTGCATATAAAATAATGCCAAAAAAAATTCGTAATTACCCATTTTTCAAGCCACATGCAGGTTTAAAAAATCTAGTAGGAGTTTGAGTTGATTCCAGACAGGAAACATCAGTTTGTAAAATTCCAAATAATTTCCATATAACATTTCAAATTGTAGAGGCATTAAACAGTTTTGATGATTTTTTCTTGATTCCTGCATGTCTCTGTCAGTTAAACACTCTAAATTACAAACATTAGTGATAGAAAATGTGAGCATGCAGAAAAAACCTCAAAATTTCGATCTTTAGTTTTTACGAAATTTAGACCCCCGCCCCCTCTTGAAATGATATTTCTACCAAATAATGAGAAAATATGCAAATATCTATGCGTGAGTATCTTCATAAGACATGGAAGTATTGTCCTCAGCATAAAGGATCAGCATCAGGAGCTTAATAACAGTGTTCTGGGCTGCTAAAGTATAGGCGTATACAGGCCAAATAGTCACTGATTCTTTAGTTTTTGTTCTAGAACTGCAACTGGTACATGTATTGTGCCGTGTGGCAGCCCTGAAATGTCACAACGTACATCATCCATAATGCAGATTCGGTCCTTTGAGATCAGCGAGTGTATTCTGAGAAATCAGAAAATTATTATCGGTTAAGATTCATTTTCTAACCAACGTTTGATACATTTGGTCACATTCGGATTTTAAGTCTTTATGTCGACTATTCTTATTTAAGTTACAATAATTCTCTTTGGCTCAGTGTTATCATGTCTCTATGGCCACTGATGAGGCTTAAGTAACCAAAACAGTGGTATGGACCATCTCCTTTCTCTTTAATCTGTTCATTGCTCCTAAAGGGGATTTTGGCTTAATTTTTATTTGCTTATACTGCAGCTAGCGTTGTACCGTGTGGTGGCCCTAAAAAGACTCCCCGTGCATCATCCATATTGCAGATTTTTATTTTCCTTTCGGTCCTTTGAGATCAGAGAGGGTATTCTGAGAAATCGGAAAGTTATTATCGGTTTAGATTCATTTTCTAGCCAAAGTTTGAGATATTTGGCCCTATTTGCATTTAAAGTTTTTGTGTCGACCATTCTGTTTAAAGTTGCAAAATTACAATTATTCAGTTAGACTCCATGCTGCCAGGTCTATAAGGTCACTGATTAGGCTTAAGTAGCCGTAACCGGGGTATGACCCACCTCCTTTTTCGGCTCAAGTATACTAGTAGGTTTCTCGGTTTGATTTTCATTTGCTAATACTGATGCTGGTGTTGTGCCGTATGGCAGCCTAAACGTATCCCGGTGCATCATCCATAGTGCAGATTTTATTTTTGCTTTCGGTCCTTTTAGATCAGCAAGGGTATTCTGAGGAATCAGAAAGTTATTATCGGTTTAGATTCATTTTCTAACCAACGTATGATATATTTGGATTTTAAGTCTTTGTCTCGATTTAAAAAAAAGATCTCCTCTCCCCATGTTGCCAGGTCCGTTGGTTCACTGTTGATGCATAAGTAGGAGAAACCGCGGTATGGCCCGTTCCCTTTCTCATTAATATGTTCACTGCTCTTAAAGGAAGGCACAAGTAAGCAACGATCAGGAAAAGGTGCAATCAGAAAAAGATTCCCACTCCAAAAACCGAGGTGGGAAAAAACTAAATTGACAATCAGGTACTTATACCATGTAAACATATCGTAAGCCGAATAAGCAGCTATTTTCACTCAGTTACCTAGACTTAACTAAAAATATGATGACATATATAAGGCACCAACAGCACAAAAAATTAAACAAGACATGACACAATAAGAACCACCACCGAAGTATCGCTTTGGAACGATCAGTAATATAACATTACTGGCGGGCTTAACCTCACCCTCAGCTTCTGCAGTGGTTCACAACATTTAGTAAGCTGTTCGGTTCTCGTGGTGAATCTCTAGCTAGTCAATGAATTATCATGGACAAAAAAATAAATCATGATAAATACCATGGTGAATAAAAAAGAGGACTCACAGATGGAGAACCCTGGGCGCCAAATAACTTGATAACTCCGGTGCAAAAGAAAAACACCAGTTGAAACCTGGTAGGCCAAGCAACAGACAAGAAGCTCCGACCCCAACCAACTAAAATGAATAGCTTTATGTCGGGGCCATCACAGAGTGCAATTGAAGAAGGCAGCATAGTTATCAACCATGATTGGGTTAAAAACTAAGCATACAGACTGTCGCATAACATTTAAGTTATATCCTATACGTCTGTAACATGTTATGAATTTTCTGAATTGAAAAGGATTTCGGTTTTATTTTTATACTCTCTCTCTCTCTCTCTCTCTCTCTCTCTCTCTAAAACTTTCATTCAAGTATATTTAGACATGAAATATTGTATGTAAACAAGTGTAATACTACTCATGATAACGTTTCTTATGCAGTGTTTTCGCCGGATTTGATAGTACCGTCCAGGAAAGGATATTGCTTTATTCTATCGCTTGGCGTTTATAACTTCGGCGACACGGACACAGAATTTTGAAAGAGAAGTTTTTTTCTATTATTTTCGAATTTCCCATTGTTTTTGTTTGTAAAACTGTCCCGACTTTAGGTCAAGAAGTTTGGGACCTGCAATTTCTCATTGTTGGTCGCTGTTTTCCCCCAAATTAAGAGTCTAAGCATCGATTTTCTTGGTCGTGCGATTCGCGCCAAAACGATTCGTACTTTACTTGAAAATTTCTTTTCTTGAAACTTTTTGGCCTGAGAGCTGACAAGCTTTTGGACCAGAATTTGTTCAAGCTTCACTGACAGTGACATTGAACGGCTCTAGCAGGGCTGCAACGATCTGTCATAAAAGTTAAAGAATCTGAATAGTTTTTCTGGTTTGACCTTCCCCCACCCACTTTTTTCATATAGTGATTGAAGGTCTTTTTGTTTAATCATTTGAATTGGAACTCATGGCTTCAGGTTTTGTCGGTCCAACTGTGGGGCGGTTGACTTGTCGGGGTGGAAAAGAGCTGGTATGTTGTTTCCATACACCGAAGTCTTGTCCGCGGCTCCTCAGGTTGGCTTTGTTGTTGGTTTTCGGGCTCTGTGTTTGGAAGTGGACAACATCAGGAGATATTTTAGATTCAAACCAGGACTGCAGTATAGGATTTGGAAAGTCAGTTGGTAGAATTGCTCAGAGCTTGGCTTTCACAAGGAAAATTGGTAACCGAAGAGGCTCCGAAGGATTACGCAGTTTCAATCCTTCAAAGGGAACAAACTTGTTGATTCTTATTATTTTGGCTGGAGATATCGAAATGAACCCAGGCCCCAGGTTCCAGTGCCGCACGTGCAAGAAGTATTGCAAGGCGGCCGAGAAAGCAGTTAAATGTGAAGATTGCGAGAAACGCTTCCATGCGTCTTGCGTAAATCTTGGTTCCGTTGAGTTACAAAAGATTGAGTCGGGTAATGATTCTTGGTATTGTTCAAACTGCAAAGCTGAGTGCAGCCTATGCAGTGGTGCTGTTTTGAATTCCCATAAGGCTGTCCAGTGTGACAAATGTGAAATGTGGGTGCACAATAACTGTTCTTTTATGTCAGATTCAGAGTATGAAACGATGCAAAACTCAAACTGTACATGGATTTGCCCAAAATGTGACTTTTTCAATTTCTCAGACTCTTTTTTCAATGAGCAGTTTAACTTGGAAAGTGAAAATAGGTTTGACCTACTTGCAAAAGGTCAGGAAACCAAGTCCACTGAAACCTTGACTAGCAAAAACAGTTTTATTAGTGGTCTGAAATTTTCCAGTATCAACATAAACAGTATAAGAGGCAAAAAACTTGAGTTGTTGGCCTTCATTGATTTTCATTTTGGCGATTCAGGAGACAAAAATTGACAATTCCATATTAACGTCCGAATTATTTCCGGAATCCTTTCCATACAGCGTGTACAGAAAGGATAGAACCTTAAATGGTGGTGGTGTTATGCTTCTTGTACACAAGGACATCCCACACATGCCCCTCACAGAATTGGACAATGACTCAGAGTCAGTTTGGGTCAAACTTTTTGTAAATAAGAAAACTCACTTTGTGGCTAGCTGGTATCGACCACCTGTCGATGGTCATTTACCAGTTTCGGACAATGGAAATGACTTATTGAATTCCCTGGAAAAGTTTGACAATTTATTTAGAGAACAGCTTGACAAAATCAAAAATATTAACAAAGGCAACAAACCCCCCTTAATTCACGTTTTAGGTGATTTAAATTTTAGAGATATTGTATGGCCGGACAGACTCAGCAAATCTGGGTCATCATTGAGTCAAACAGAGGGTCAGATTTTGATAGATATCATGAATGACCATGGTTTGGAACAATTAGTCAATTTCCCCACCAGAGAAAGAAATACTTTGGACTTAATTTTGACCTCTCTTCCTGGTCAGTTTGCAGACATTCATTCCCCGGATAAGCTCAGTGATCATGACATTGTTTCTGGCACATTGAAAATTGCTATCCCCCCTATAAAGAAACCTAGGAGAAAAGTGTATCGTTATCAGAAAGGTGATTATGAATCTATGAGAGCAGAAACACTTAAATTTGCAAAGGAAAGATACTTCAACGGTTACTCAGATACTCGGTCGGTCCAGGAAAATTTCAATCTCATTACATCGTTCATACAGGAATCGGCAGATAAACATATCCCCTCAAAAACTAGTCGCTCAGTTTCCTCTGTCCCTTGGATAACACCTGAAATAAGAAGGAAGATTCGCAGAAAAAATGCAACTCATGCAAAAGCTAAAAAGACTGGTAGTGCAAAATTTAGATCTAAATTTGAATCTTTACGGAAAGAGATCAAAGCTGATATCAGGAAGCAGCATGATCTTTACGTGAACAACTTGGTAGGAGATGTTAAGGCTAATCCTAGAGATTTTTACAGGTACATAAACAGTCAGAAAAAAGATACCCAAGGTATTCCCCCGTTGAAAAAGAGAAATGGAAGTGGAATTGCACAATCCGAATTTGAGAAGGCGGAAGAATTTAATGGTCAGTTCTCGGATGTTTTCACTAAAAGTGAATACAAACAGGTCCCTCTTATGGATAGATCTGCCCCATTCATGCATGATATTGTGGTCACAAAGGAAGGGGTGACCAAACTTCTCAAAGGTCTAAACCCGTCTAAAGCCTTAGGGCCTGATGAGCTTCATCCCAGAGTCCTAAAGGAACTGGCTATGGAATTAGGGCCGGTATTCGCCCATCTCTTCCAGCAGTCAATTGATACAGGTGAAATTCCTAAAGAATGGTCTCTTGCTAATATTTGCCCCCTGTTTAAGAAGGGCGACAGGTCACTTGCCCGCAATTACCGCCCTGTTTCTTTGACATGCATTCCTTGTAAGCTTCTTGAACATATTGTATGCTCAAATATTATGGTCCATCTTGATGAACATGAACTCTTGTCGGACAGGCAACACGCATTTAGGAAATGGCATAGCTGTGAAACTCAGTTGACTACAGTGATAAATGACTGGGCCAAAATCTTAGACAAAAATGGCCAGGTCGACACTTTTATACTCGATTTTGAAAAGGCTTTCGATACTCCTCCCCATGAACTCCTTAAAAGCAAATTGTTTAGCTATGGAATAGGTGGAACAACACTGAATTGGATAAATGCTTTCCTTTGTTTCAGACAACAAAGGGTAGTGGTTAATGGTATTAAATCGGATTGGGCTCCAGTTGTGTCGGGTGTCCCTCAGGGCACCGTTCTCGGCCCCTTGTTGTTTTCCTTGTATATAAATGACATCTCAGCAGACATTGAGTCTGAAATAAGACTCTTTGCTGATGATTGTGTTTGCTATCGTGAAATCAAGAATGCAGAGGATACATTGAAACTTCAGAGAGACATTGATCGTTTAGGCAGTTGGGCTAGGAAATGGGGAATGAGATTTCAACCCGTCAAATGCAACATGATGCAGCTGACAAATAAACGGTCTAGTAAGATACAGGCTAACTACACCCTTGAGGGCACTGTACTGGAAAACGTTGAAAGCATAAAATACCTGGGTGTAACTATCACAAATGATTTGAAATGGAATACTCATATTTCCAATGTTTGTACAAAGGCTAACAGAACTCTCGGATTCTTGAGGAGAAATTTGTATTCTTGTCCCCCAGATGTGAAAGAAGCAGCTTATAAAGGACTGGTGCGGCCGGTCTTGGAATATGGAAGCTCAGTTTGGGACCCTCACACTCATGGCCTCCAGGAAGAACTGGAAAAGGTCCAAAATCGTGCGGCAAGGTTTGTGACGGGAAATTATGTTTTTGAAACTGGGAGCATGACTGGCATTTTAAGTCAACTGAAATGGGAATCTCTTAAGAAAAGGAGGAAGGATAGTAGACTTATATTGCTATACAAAGGTCTAAAGGGTAAAACCAGAATACCCACAGATGACCTTATCCCAAAGAATAGGCGTTGTAGAAATCAACACTCTTTGGCTTTTCAGATACCTTCAGCTAGTAAAGAAGCATACAAAAGTAGTTTCTTTCCACAGACTATCAGGGACTGGAATGACCTCCCTGATTCACTTATCTCCTCTGCTGAAATGTCTGATGACTGTGTGTCCAAGTTCGCTTCACTCGTGCGTTCAAGGGACTAATCTCTCCCCCATCCGAACCCCCTGGTGAAATAATGTCATTTGGCGTGTCACCAGTAAACTATTCAGATTCAGATTCAGACTACACTGCCTTGGTGAGTCGGCCATCAGACTATTCATTTTAGTGTTTTGGGACCGGAACTTCTTGTCTGTTGCTTGGCTCAACGGGGTTCAACTGGAGTTTTTTTTTCTTTTGCTCCGGATTTCAGTAAGTTCTTCGGCGCTTAGGGATCCGGATCTCCATCGTCGGGCAGCTTACCGAATCTGTGAGTCCTCGTTTTTGATTCATCATAGTGGTAATCATGATTTATTTGTTTGTACATGATGATTCATTGACTAGTAAGAGATTCACCACGAGGACCGAACAACTAACTAAATGTTGTGACCCACTGCGGAAGATGAGGATGAGGTTAGGGTCCTGTAAAACCGGTTTAACCCCCCCCCCCTTCCCCCCCCCCCGCAGTCCCCAGTAGTTTCATATTACTGATCGAGTCGAGGCGATACTTCTGTTGTGGTTCTAATTGTTTTATGTTTTGGAGGCGATTTGAACCTTATGTACGTTTCCATAGTTTCAGTAAAACTCGGGTAACTGAGTGGCCACCTATTGGGAAATAGCTGCTAATTATTATGTTGTTATAAAATTTCTAATAAATGAACAAAAATGGTTTTATGTGGTCGCCTAAAAATAGCTGTTCACTCGGTTTCTTCGTATATATAAGTTAGTACTTTATTGTTATTTTAGTTTTTTTTTTTCCAACCTCGGTTTTTGAAGTGGCATTTTTTCTGATTGTTATTGCCATTTTACGTGCGAAACGTACATGGTAACTCTATCTATCTGAGCTTCTGAGGGTCTAGTGAATGTGACCTACCAATACTTCAAAAGGATCTACCATCATAGTTTCTAATTTGAGCCTTCGCATGAGAAAACCAACAATTTGCATATGCAAAAACAAAGACGCAGATCAGCTGTGCAGTAACTGCACACCTGATCAGTGCCTTTCACGTAACGTCAAAAGTTGCGGAACGTAATTGTAACGTCCGAATCGTTGTAAAAGTCTTCGTGACAAATGCTAAATATCAAATGTTTAATGGAAGGTTCTCACGGTCCTGTGACAGGCTATTTGTTAAAAGGTTTAGCTTGTTTACTCGCTATTTAACGTTGACATCTCGTATCTACTTTATTGTAAATTTCTAGATTCTTTAAAGATATCGGGATCGACTAATACCGTCGCTGGTTAGTAACATATGTCGTTAACGTCAAAATGTGAAATTTACGGCATGTGGGACATTTTTTTTAAGATTTGGTTTTTCGTCTTCATTTTCATAGATTGTAGAGGCAGAATGACAAAAAATTACATGCACGATCTACATTCTAGATGTATTTTTTCGATGCCTTAATAAGTGTTTTTTTGCTTATGCATCTAAAGAAAACAACTAGATATATTTAACGCTAAATGACGTTTTGTGACATTTTTTAAGATCTGGCTACATACCGAATTTATTACATGTATATGAAGAGGACTATCATTCGGATAAAAACTTCACTTACATGTATCTTATGTACACTAATTATGTATTTCGGTAATATATTTTATATCCCGTTTAATTTTAATACAGATTTGAAAACTGAAATTCGAAAAAATCGCGGTATTTTAAAAATGTTACAAAATTTACATTTGTTTTGTCTCGTTATCATTTCGATGTTTTCCATCACAAAGTTCTGAAAATCACGCCATCGTACGCACACCGTTTGTCCAACTCACCGGGCGATTTTCCTGTAATTTCATCAAAAACTATCTCCCTGGGAACAATTTGAATTTTCATGCACGGCCTTTCTTGTTACATGTTACATGACGCTTTCAGCGAAATTCAATGTATTTCACTCTTTAAAACCCGAGTCTGTGAACGCAAAAACAAAAATAATTTTATTTCCGCTAAAGGCGCGCCTGTAAGCTTTTCTGTGGTACGAAAAAAATAATATTGCGTTTTTCCGTTCGCATTTTATCTGTAAACCTTTAGCGGTGGGTCGCTACTTTTTCAGAGTACCGCAACTTTTGATGTTACGTCCTTTGTTTTCGCTACTCGTATAGGACAATCCCTCTTCTTCCTTAATCCAAAATTTCAAGGTTCTAGCCTGCTCCTGAGATAGTACAGGCCAGTTTGTGTCGGACCTGGTCGGAAACAAAAGTTGTTGGTTTTCTGATGCACAGGCTCATTTTTGTTTCAGGTCGCCAAACACTGCAGTATTTTACACGCGGAAGAAATAAGGAATAAGGTTTACAATAATGCCCATGTGTATGAATGGGGGAATCGTACAAGCAAGTAAGTCGTGTTATAAAATAGCTTTGAATATTGAATGATTATAACATAGGGATAAAAGCTGAGTTAAGGTGTGAATATATCGGCAATGTTTCTTAATGTTGTGCACTTTTGTCATGGCAGAAGCCTCTTTTGAACTCGATGGCCGTCTAGAAAACTTAAAACCTTGCACGCCAATTTCGATGACGTCATTTGTCTCCAGAAATTAGAAATTAAAATATGATCACTGATAAAAATTAAAACTGAAATAGAACATATTAATGAGAAATAAGTCGATTCCATTGCATTTTTGATAATCACCACATGTTTTGCAGTGAGAGTACTCATGGTCCATACGGCTTAGTATTGAGTGAATATCTTGGGAGCAGTACATATAAGGAGGCTTACGGGTGGCTATATAGGTAATTAATCCAATTTATCACTAGCTTTTACTCATTCCATACTCGGTTTACTAAGCCATGCTGACGCTACTTTACGATAAAAAAATCAGTGAGAAAGGTCAAACGACCAAATCGTTCACAATTTCAGTTTATTAGCTCACCTTAGCCGAAGGCTCACAAGGTGAGCCCATAGTATACCAATCAGTCCGGCGTTCGTCCGTCCGTCGTCCACAATTTCAAAGATCTTCTTCTCTGAAACTGCTTAGGCAATATTAGTGAAATATATGGGTTAGGGGAACGAAAATTTGATCGTAAAATTCGGGTCACATGACCAAAATGGCCGCCACGCTTATATATTGTAAAAACAACTAAAAATGTTTTTCTCCAGAACCGGCAGGCCGAATTTTAGGAAACTTGGTATATAGCATTTAGGACTCCAGTCCATCATAATTTGTTCAAATGGTGACCCTATGATGACCTTGACTTTTTTACAGCAAGGTCAATTTTGGAAACATAGGCTTTTACATGGGAAAAAGTGAAAACTAGGGATTTTTTGAAAACTCCTGAAAAGTGGTAGATGCAAACAACTAATAGAGTAGATGACGGTATGTGATTAATTTAGGTAAAGGTTATCTCTTGACCTTGGCCGGTCTGTCGTCCATACACACCGTTCAAAGATCTTCGTCTCTGAAACCGCTTGGCCAATAAAAGTGAAATTTTATTTGGAACACCCATGGGTAGGGGGAACGTACGTTTGATAGCGAAATTCGGGTCGCATGACCAATATGGCCGCCACGCCCATATGTGGTAAAAACACTCAAAAGTCTTCTTCTCCAGAACCGGCAGGCCGATTTTCAGGAAAACTTGGTCTGTAGCATCTGGGACTCCGGCCCATTATAGTTTTTTTCAAATGATGACCCTAGGATGACATTGACCTATGATTCGGCAAGGTCAATTTTGGAAACATAGGCATCAACATGGGAAAAAAGTCACAATTAGGGCTCAGATACACGTTTATAGGACCGATGGTCCTATGGAAACTATTGCAGCCATAGACCTGAAACATGACCAAGGTGGCCGTCATACCCATATTTGGTAAAAAACAACCACTTTGTCCAGTGACTGTACATGTTGACTCTCTGGTGAGCGATCGTTGCCCTTGGGCTACTTGTTCTATTTTATTTATTTAGTTATTGGTTTACTTATTTATTTTCGTGAGCAGTGGGACGGCATTTATTTAAATGAGCCAAACGCGCAAACTTTACGCAGTCAACGCTAACAAAATGTTGCTCGTCGGTATTGTGATGGTACTGCTACATATGAATTACAATCCATTGGGTGAATGATTGCAAAATTGTAAAGGAAGCATGAGCTTTTAAAAGAGTTTTGCAAACTAAAAATTCAGACTACATGTTTTGTCTCATGGTGTCAACGTGCACAATATAGATTGGAGACAGCATATGGCATATTTGACGATGAATCTTAACAAATATAGACAATAAACAATATCTATAACCGTATGTTTGGACTGGTTTCGTTAAATATTTTTGAAATGAAACTGACTTTGCAATATTTTCTTTATGTTTTATTACAGGAAAAACGAATTTATAGTTAATGGTACTATGCAGTTCAATGATTCGACGGATATATTTGAGCGACCACCTCACTGCGTTAGATTTAGAAAAAATGGAACAGGTACAATACATTTAAGGATTTAAGTCATGAGAAACATAACGAGAATGGAATGTCTGTGGAATCTAGATGAATGTGTTAAATGTCAGTATCAATCGATGGATTGGAATTTCACTTTATATATATACAGTATATATATATATTATTTTGTACTATTTCGAACTGGTTTTATTTACGGTATTTGCATTTTGTATTATTTCAAACTGATTTTATTTAATTTATGTATTTGTATTCTTGAAGTATTTCAAACTGATTTTACGTATTCATATTTTTGTATCATTTCAAATTTATTACTTTCAAACTGATAGTTGCTTTCTGTTTAGATCCTTCCTGGAAATTTGTGTTGTGTGGACTTCACACTCAGCCGACCAATGCAAATTATGAACTTGGAAACATGTCATTAGTCATCGATGCTGTCAAGGCAAAGTGGAATGAGACGGTAACTTCATTTTATTTGTTTTCTGGGATTATTCCCACAGAAGATATGTGGAAGCTACATACATCCTAGGACTATTAAACGTTACTGTAATCGTACACCTGGCTATTGGGTCCAGCCGTAGCATGAAAACATTTGTAATGGTAATTCCATTGATCAAAATAGGCACTGCGAAGTCTGTGTTGACACTGTTTTGACACTGTCTGTCTACAAAATAAAGTCGGTGTCATTTTGATTTTCCCGTGTACTTAGTTACCCAAAACTAGAGAATGGTACATAAGAAACATTAGAACAAACGAGAAAATTCACGTCATAGACCAGACACTTATTAACCTCAAACAAAGTTTAATGAGAGCTCAAAATTACATCACATCATGAAAACATGTCCGTGTAAAGTATAACCCCTCAAACCCCACTTTTATATGGTAAACTGGGGTATTCAGGGGTATACCTATTTTTCTTATTTTTGCTCCAAAACATAGATTGTGGGTACTCGTTAGAACCGCCTCGGCGAGGCGGTTCTAACATGTACCCACAATCTATGTTTTGAGAAAAAATAAGAAAAATATCCAAAATTTTCTACTGAATTTTTTAATTTCTACAACTTAAAATAAATCTCTGTATATTGCATGGACTTGTTTTCGTAATGACGCTGAAAGGCCACTTGTAGGTTAATATCTGCTCACTGAGTTTACGACACTAGTAAATTTTACCCGTCTCGACGTAGCAGTAAGATGATTGCGGCGATGAAGACAAATAAGACACACACATACACACACACACAATCTCAAATAAGACATACACAGAGGAAAAGAGAAAAAAATGACAAATTTGACTTTTGACCTCGATGACCTTGACCTTTCAAAAAATGAACCCCTCAAGCTAATATTCGGGGCCGCCCTGTACCTTCCATCCAAGTTTGGTGAAGATCGGCCCAAGGACCTGGGAGGAACAAACAGAAAAACAACATAAATTTGACCTTTGACCCAATTGGACCCATAAATCTTAATCAGGGATCAACCCGTATACACTCACCAAGTTTCATGCAAATCAGACCAAGGAATGCCGTGTTACAGAAATTTGACCTTTGACCTCGATGACCTTGACCTTTATAAAATGAACCCTTGAGCTAAAATCCAGGGCCTCCCTCAACCTTCCCACCAAGTTTGGTGAAGATTGGCCTAAGGACCTGGGAGGAACAAACTGAAAAAAAAAAACACATAAATTTGACCTTTGACCTCGATGACCTTTGACCCAATTGGACCCATAAATCTTAATCAGGGATCAACCTGTATACACTCACCAAGTTTTATGTAAATCGGACCAAGGACTGCTGAGATACAGAAATTTGACCTTTGACCTCGATGACCTTGACCTTTAATAAATGAATCCCTCGAGCTAATATCCGGAAGTTCGGTGAAGATCGGCCCAAAGACCTGGGAGAAGTAGGGGAACAAACAGAAAAAAAAACATGACCAGCAGAAAAAAACCCATAAATTTGACCTTTGACTTCGATGACCTTTGACCCAATTGGACCCATAAATCTTAATCAGGGATCAACTTGTATACACTCAGCAAGTTTGATGCAAATCGGACCAAGGACTGCTGGGATATAGAAATTTGACCTTTGACCTCGATGACCTTGACCTTTTAAATAATCAACCCATCGAGCTAATATCGGGAGCCGCCCTGTATACACTCACCAAGTTTCATGCAAATCGGACCATGGACTGCCGAGATACAGAAATTTGACCTTTGACCTCGATGACCTTGACCTTTGGAAAAAATGAACCCCTCGAGCTAATATCTGGGGCCGCCCTCAACATTCCCACCAAGTTTGGTGAAGATTGGCCCAAGGACCTGGGAGAAGTAGGGGAACAAACAGAAAAAAACCCATAAATTTGACCTTTGACTTTGATGACCTTGACCTTTCAAAAAATAAACCCCTCAAGCTAATATCCGGGGCCGCCCTCCACCTTCCCTCCAAGTTTGGTGAAGATCGGCCCAAGGACCTGGGAGGAGTAGGGGAACAAACAAACAAACAAACAGACAAACATTGCTCAAATTATAGTATGATGTTCTGTTTGTATCAGTGCCTGATTGTCTTGTTTTTCACCTGGGTTTAAGGGTGCAACTTGCCTATGAGATAGGCCACCTTTATCTATAGACTATTTTTACTGAATATGTGTTGGCGACTTCTTTGTATAGTTTTGCTTTGATTCTGACAGCACCAGTTTCTAATCATCAGGAAAACACGTCCGTGTATCGAATACCCCCTTGAACACCACTTTTATATAGTAAAACTGGGATTTACAGGGGTATACCTATTTTTCTTATTTTTTGCTCCAAAACATAGATCATGGGTACTCGTTAGAACCGCCTCGACGAGGCGGCTCTTACGCGTACCCACACTCTATGTTTTGGTCCAGGAGCAAAAATAAGAAGAATAGGTATACACCCGCAAACCCCAGTTATGCTGTATAATGGTTGGGTTTAAGGGGGTAAATATTGCACGGACACGTTTTCCTGGTGTCATAAGGTAAACGTAAGCAATCATAACGCAAAGCCACTTCAAAACACGAGGTGGGAAAAATCTTTATTTACAATCAGGTACTTATATAAAAGAACATTTCGTAAGCCTAGTGGGGAGATATTTCGCACTAGGTGGCACCCACTACCCAAACTTAAACAATGGATACAGCTGAAAGTACAGAGGACTTTGAAACCACCAAACATAAAACAAATTGAATCACAACAGAAGTATCTCATTGAAACGGTCTGTACCATAAAATTACTGGTGGGTTCAACCAGCCTGACGGGATCCCAACCTCACTCCTAGCTTCTGCAGTTTATAAAAACAGCATAGTCATTACCGACAAAGAGTTTGTCGTTCGACCGAACGGCGTACAATCAGGCAGAACATTAAAACCTTCATCAATTACGTGGTTAAATTCTAATGATGTTGTATGTTGCATTGCGTTCATGCCAAAGCCACTTCTTATATATGGACCGGTGATGTTTTTGAACGATATGAGCCGCGTCACGAGAAAAAACGGATTTTTGCCTAAGCATGCGAAAGCAAAGGCGTAGATCAGCGCCTTTGTTTTCTCTACACGGATAGTACCATTCCTCTACTTTCTAAATCCGAAATTTTAAGCTTCTAGCCTGCTTCTGAGACTGTGCAGGCCGATTTGTGTCAGACCTGGTCGGAAACATCGAATACCGGTTTTCTCGCGTCGCGGCGCATATGATTAGAGATTCACCAAATCTAAATGTTGTGAACCACTACGGAAGATGAGGGTGAGGATAGGGCCCTGTAAACCCGGTTTAAGCCCCCCCCCCCAGTAATTCTATATGACTGATCGTTCCAATGCGATACTTCTGTTGTGGTTCTATTTGTTTTATGTTTTGTACGCGAATTTGTGTGCTGTTTGAACCTTATGTACGTTATCATAGTTTAAGTTAAGTTCGGTAAACTGAGTGGCCGCCGTTTGGGAAAAAGCTGCTCACTCGGCTTCCGATATGTTTTCTAAGTATAAGTACCTATTGTCAATTCAGTTGTTTCGCACCTTGGGTTTTGGAGTGGGAATTTCTCTTCGATTGAGCCTCTTCC
Source organism: Rugalucina vietnamica (assembly GCA_964017185.1). Lineage (NCBI taxonomy): Eukaryota > Metazoa > Mollusca > Bivalvia > Lucinida > Lucinidae > Rugalucina > Rugalucina vietnamica. The sequence continues at coordinate 7,783,346 of OZ024882.1, read as the reverse complement.
TGACCATTGCCTACATGCACATGTACCTTTTCATTTCGCATTCTTTTTCACTATTATTCGAAAACATCCGTTTGTTTTTAATTCATTGACTATGAGTCTTATACGCGATGGCCTTTCGGAACCCGAATTTTATGGTGACATGGTTTAAAAATTTAAGAAATAAATAGGAAGGAATGTTTTTTTCGTTTGAGTTTAGAAAAATAATTATACGTTACAAACGTATAGGATAAAACTTAAATGTTATGCGACAGTCTGCACGCTTAGTTTTAATCCAATCATGGTTGATAACTATGCTTTTTTAATTGCACGCCGGTGGGTCGGGCGTCAGAATCTATGATTGCCCTGACTTAAAGCTATTCATTTTAGTTGGTTGGGGCCAGAGCTTCTTGTCTGTTGTTTGACATACCGGGAATCAACTGGTGTTTTGGGTTTGCTCCAGATATTGTTGCATAAGAAAAATGCAATATCGAAACTGTATCAAAATACCTTGCTGTTTGCTTTTTATTTAATATCGTGCATATTGCTTGTGTAACAGAATATTGGAATCATCGGTGATCTTAACTGCGATGGCAGATATATGAGCGAAGCTAAAAGAACGAATCTTCCACTCTTCCATATGAAGCAATATGGAGGGCAAACGATGTATTGGCTGATTGACTCAGATGCTGACACAATGTTAACTTCCGATAACGCTTATGACAGGTATACTAAAGCTGGCTATTTATTAACTTATCCCTGAACCAAAAAAAAGTATATCCGAGACTAAAACTGACCAAATATATTTTATCCCTAATAAATACTGACGGATTGTAGAAACCCAAAATACTTTAAAGTTTATCTGGCGTATATACAAAACATAATATCGCGTATAGTGAGATTTCGTTGATTGTACCGGATGACCTTGGATAACGCCTGTGCGTGAGAAAACCAACAATTTGGGTGCCGACTAGGTCCGACACAAACCAGCTTGTACAGCCACAAAAGCAGGCTAGAAGCTTTTTGAAATTTTGGATTTAATAAGAAGAGGGATTTTACTATCCGTTTAGCGAAAACAAAGGTGATGATCAGCTTCGCGGTTACCGCGAAGGTGATCGGCGCCTTTGTTTTTGCCCAAGCATTTTGTTGGTTTTCTTATTATGCAATGGCTCGTATGTATTCGTTGATCAGTTGCTTCAAAAACATATTACTGTATGTATTGACATTCTAGATCATCAGGTCAATGAGACATATTCACGCATTTCACATGACACTTGAAATATGTCTACTGTAGTGTCCAGTGAGTACCCACAATCTATGTTTTATATTTAAAAGTTTACCACATTACATCCCAATTTTACGACACAGGGTTTCTACGGGGTATAATTTTCATGTACATTCTTTCCTGATGAATGCTTATTAACATTGTAGATCTCCAAACCGGTGAATGTTTCCCCAAAACACTAGTCATATATACTTTGACTGGAAAGTCCGACAAATTATTAAAATCAAGTACATTTTTGTAATTATTTTACAGGTTCATTATAAGTGGGGATAACCTGACATGTGCAATCGTGCCTAGAACTTCAAAGCCCTATCGTTACGATTTAGAACAAGGTTTGACATATGAACAAGTAAGAAATGTTTGTTCGTTTTTATGTAGAAAAAAATATGACATAACAGCTAAGCTGTAAAATCTATTAGCGAAATACCTACCCGTGCTGCTATAGAGCGGGTACGGAGTTGCAAAAAAAAAAAAAAAAAAAAAAAAAAAAAAAAAAAAAAAAAAAAAAAAAAAAAACATTTTATCAGTAAGAATCGCGTTTGTTTGTCATACATGTGCTTCGTTACGTACAATCATTCGTCTGAGGGTATGACCATATACTTTGGAACAGACCATGTTTTGTATTGCGTCGCAGTTCATACAAAGACAACATACATGTACCAAATACATCTGCAGTGCTTTTACGACTACATATGTTTAGGCATACTATACATATATCTAACTCTTCTTAAAATAACCGTGACTCCCTAAACGTACGTTTTTACATATTATTTTTCTAGTTGTTTTTGCTTTGATTGCAGACTGCCAACTGCAGTAACCACTTTCCTATTGAAACCCAGTTGTGCTACTAAAGAATTCCAGAAATGTCTTCCAGATACCATCGTGCAAATATGTCGATGAATACTCCTTACAACCCACTTTTAAATAGCTGCACTGGCGTGTACTAGGGTATATTTGTTTACCAATGTTGGCCTCAGAACATACAGCGCTAACGAGGAACCAAAACCAATGATTTAACAAAAAAAAGTAAAAGTAAATAAATAAATAGTAAAATATAAAAAAATGAGAAAACCGATAAACAGCCATATACATCCCACTACACTTAAATAAATGTAAGCGGAGTGTAAGGGGATACCGTTTTAGGAGTCAGGCGTGTTTGCATGATGCCCGTCTACTATCAACAAGGTCGAAATATGCTTCGGATCATCAAATTCCCTGAAACACAAGGCATCCTCTGTTTTATTATATAGGTTATCAAAGGATATAATTGTTAAAATGAAAACAACATGGTAAACAACAACAACAGCAACAACTACAAATATTAATTATAAGGATGTGTCTATCTTGATATAGAGTATAAATTGTCCGGTTATTCAATTACAAAAACTCCAAACAAGATGACTTGTTTACATTTTGGGTAAAATTTTAGACACAGATGTTTGAATCCTTGGAGCAATAGGGCAGTATCTTCTCTTTCAAAAAATACAAATAAGGTAATAGTCAAGGAAGTTTTTGTAATCACGGTCTAAGGGCATCTATTATAATACTGCATAACACGAAACCGTATTAACCAGCCATCAGGAAAACATGTCCGTGAAATGTATACCCCATTATACCCCACTTTTATATAGAAAAAACTGGGGTATGCAGGGGTATACCTATTTTTCTTATTTTTGCTTAAAAACATAGATTGTGGGTACTCGTTAGAACCGCCTCGGCAAGGCGGTTCTAACGTGTACCCACAATCTATGTTTTGAGCAAAAATAAGAAAAATATCAAAAAATATCTGCTGAAAATTTTTAATTATTACAATAAAGAAAAATCTATATTTTACATGGGCGTGTTTTCGTAATGGCTATTGCCCTGGGCCCAGAATTATCATCTTCCTTAAAGTTCAGGAATAACTTAGTTAAGGTGACGAATTTCAGCATCTTAGAAGATGCATCTAAAACACACTGAAACCAAACCTATCAATTTTATGATGTAAATGTAATTTTATTTTATACACCTGTATATTTCCATAAAAAGCAGTTGTTGACTTTAATGTTACAATTTCGAGACAAAATTTGAAACCTTTGCTAAGGTGAGCCTTAACTTTAAAGAACGCAATTTTGCTCCTGGCCTTGGTTACATAACGTGAGCATCTATGTGACAAAATTAATGTCGGAAGAAGAAAAACTCAAACAGTTACTGCAATTTCTTGTGATTGTGTCAGTAGTTCTGGCTATTTAACATTACGAAAACATGCCCATGCAATATACAGCGATTTTTTTTTTTCAGCTGTAAAAATGAAGATTTTGTTAGAAAACTTTTGACAGTTTTTGATATAGTTGCTCAAAACAGTGATTGTGGATACACGTTAGAACTGCCTCGCCGAGGCGGTTGGCGAGGCGGTTCTATCGAGTACCCACAATCTATCTTTCGGATAGTAAGTAAGAGAAATTGTATTCCACTACCCTATTTTTACTATAGAAAAGTGGGGTTTAAGGGGTATACATTTCACGGACATGTCTTCCAAATGATAAATATCAATATCAAATACGCGTACTTTAATCTGCAATACATGTTTAGAAGCAAAACCCAACAAACATAAACAAACACTGCAGTCTCAAAAATTTAACGACTTTATAATCGCCAAATTTGGTGTAGATACACAAAATATATGACATACATGCATCCTTTATGCTGAAACCCGTATCATCTCAACCTTTGTGTCACACTGCTTGTCTACACTTGAAATGCTATAAACTGTAATTGGATTTTTCTTCGGAATGAATTAGAAATCTATTGATAATTCTAAATCGTATACAAATAAATCTCGCCAGTATATTATTGTGAATACTTGCAAAAATATAAGACTGAGTGGATCAAGGCCTGATACCATATAACAATGTCCTGCATGGGGAACCATAAATCATTGAAATGCTGGTGAGACTTTTCGGAAAAGCAAAAGAAGATCACGAAAACATGCTCGGGTAATGTATACCCCCTTGAACCCAACTTTCATACAGCAAAGCTTGGGTATGCAGGGGTATTCGGCGAGTTCTAACGTGTACCCATAATCCATGTTTTGAGCAATAATAAGAAAAATATCAAAACTTTTCTTCTGAAAACTTTCAAATTTTACAGCTTAAAAATTTCTGTATATTGCATGGGCGTGTTTTCGCAATGAGATGCTGAATCCGTTATGCAATCATTGTTTTCGATTTTATTTTATCATTTATTAGATTAGAACACGTTATAATTTCTATGTGGGCGATTGTCTTCAATCTTATTTGCGTTCAAAATGTGACCTATGAATGATCAAAATGTCCCATATCCATAAAACAAAACGACACTTAGAGCGCTCTACCCTGAATGTGTTTGCACAATAAATAGCCCAAATCCACGGGCCATTCCCACGTTATACCAAAATGACGTTATTGGCTATCGTTTTAGAAGTATTAAGATACATGAAATACTGTGTATTTTGAAATAGAAACAAATGAGCCGCCTCGTGGAAAAACCAACAATGTGGTTTCCGAACAGGTCCGACACAAATCAGGCTGTACAAGCACAGAAACTAGCTAGGAGCTTGAAATTTCGGAGTTAAGAAGAAGAGGAATTGTACTATCCGAGTAGCGAAAACAAAGGCGTTGATCAGCTTCGCGGTTACCGCGAAGCTGATCTGCGTCTTTGTTTTCGCCTATGCAGATTGTTGGTTTTTCCATGAGGCGGCTCAAACCGTAACTAACAAAAGTCGACCTTACAGGTACATTGCATCCTGGCCAAAACTTTGAAATGACTTGTTCAATAAACTAGTCATACATGTAAAATGAAACATGCCAAAAAGTAGAAATGTCGTATTACATGTATGACAATGCGCTGGTTCTTGACTATGTTTTGACGATGCCATTTTATTCATTTCCTGATAATTGAACACTGCTGTATGATGTCAGAGAACACTTTTTTGTAATAATCGCTCTTTTATGGGGCTAGGCTTTCCAATATTTTGTTTATTCAGAGGTCAAATGTGGGTCAAATTTTAACTGACAAATTGGGTTACGGTTCCTTCATATTTGTAGCCGTTTTTAACCATTCACATCTGTAGATGATCTCCTGGGTATTGGAATCTTTCTAATGTATTATTTCGAATGTATTGTTCACTGCTCTTAAAGGATCTAAGTTTTAATTTTTATTTGCTATTACTGTAGCTGGTGTTGTGCCGTGTGGCGGCCCTAAAAAGTCTCCCCGTACATCATCCATAGTGCAGGTTATATATTTTCTTTTTGGTCCTTTGAGATCAGCGAGAATATTCTGAGAAATCAGAAATTTATTATCGGTTAAGATTCATTTTCTAACCAATATTTAACATATTTGGTCTCATTTAGATAATAGTAGTCTTTGTATCGACCACCAATTAGAAAGTTGCAAAATTTCAGTAATTCTCTTTGGCTCCATGTTGCCAAATCTAAAGGGTCTGACGATACTTTAATAGTCGAAACCGCGGTATGGCCCATCCCCTTTCTCATTAATGTGTTCACTGCTCTTAAAGGATCTAAGTTTTAATTTTTATTCCATATGCTTTATTCGCTGCTGTGGGTTACCGTCTTACTTTATTGTAAGTTTGAATTATTGTTTTACATGATTCACATCAGGAAAACATGTCCGTGTAATGTATACCCTCTTGAACCCCACTTTTATATAGCAAAACTGGGGTATGCAGGGGTATACCTATTTTTCTTATTTTTGCTCCAAAACATAGATTGTGGGTACTCGTTAGAACCGCCTCGCCGAGGCGTTTCTAACGTGTACCCACAACCTATGTTTTGAGCAAAAATAAGAAAAATATCAAAAGTTTTCAGCTGAAAATTTTCAATTTTTACAACTTTAAAAAAACTCTATATATTACATGGGCAAGTTTTCCTGATGATTTACATTGTGGGTTTCCGTATATTTTGGCCGACGTATTGGCAATCATAAACATCCGGTTCCTTGCACTAAATGTGTACATTTGTTAAATGAATGTTTTCTTTTTTCTTTTCGTGGAGCTTCTGATCATAGAGAAAAACTTTATTCAATATTGATATGATCTAGCAGCCCGATTAAATATAACGTCCTTATGTCATCTTATTCGTGAATTTTTTGACCGTGCCGTGCTTCCATTTTCCTTTTTTTTTTTTTTTTTTTTTTTTTTTTTTTTCTTTTTTTGTCTTTTTTTTTTTTCTTTCAGCGGATGTTGATCCAGTAATCATTCCGCTATCATTTCGTCTCTAAAGAACAGACCCGATATCTCTATCCACACTATTTCAATTTTATATAAGCATAAGTGGACAGAATACTTTTACCCTGCATTAATAGATTTTGTTTAAGAACGTTACGTTCGCGTAACGCCAGTAAAACGTTTTTTGGTTAACGTCAGTTGCTTAGGAATAGTTGAAGACCCGGTACCATATAATCGATGGGCTGGTTTAAACTTTAATTAAATCGTTTAACACTCATTATCGGAGTTTCGTTCTTTTACAACGGGTATTTTCCATAATCGGAGAAAGCTCCGGAAAAAAACCTAAATCTAAAATCTGAATCTAAAATGATTTCTCCACTTTGATTACGATGCTCTTAATGCCTTTTAGCGTATTCTTATAATTATTACATTTCCACACAATATTGTATGTTCAATATGTTAAATATGCTCTGTCATGTGCAAGCAAACTTATAAAATAAAATACAATGTAACTAATTCTAAATGAATCTATTTAACAAAATGTACACCAATTATCTGCATTAATACGTATTTAGAAAACTTGAGACGTTGTATTTTGGTGACTGGAATAATTGCTTAAATGATGCATAGATGAAACAACAAGTTTGATGAGCTTTTATAAGTTTGCTTTAAATTAATATTTTTAAAAGTAACATTATTATCATTATCATGGAAACATCCCAATGTGAACCCCGTAAACCACCATCATATAAAATAAAAATGAGGTTTGTCGGAAAAAATAAGGTAAAATAATCAACAATACATGAGCGTACTTTACATGTATTTGAATTCAAAATACAATTTATGTTTAAGTTATTTTTATCGATAATGATCTTTTAATCATTTATTTGTTATGAAAAATACAAAAGTGTTTAGATAATTTTCATTGTAGTTCAAATAATGGTCGTTTCAAACAAATGTTCACGGATATATTTCCATAATCATGGTAATGTCAATGTATTTCATTTTACAATGTTAATGTAGTTTCATGAGGGATTCATCGGTTGTACTATACACTTTACGCTTCAATAAAAACAAATTCTTGAAATGTGGTATATTCAGTTTATTTATTTCCAAAACCAACCGAACAGCAGATTAACTCGAACCTTGTTTTAGCCTCTCTCACAAATGTGCAACTACAGTCATCGGAATAATACTGCGTTTACGCTATGTTCCCGGCGGCCCCGGCAGCCCCGTTTGCTCGAAACGTAGCGTGCCGTGGAATTTTGGTCATATATTTCTCTGTTTTCAAGAACTATTTCGTCTTGTGTAGTTTTCTTACGTTGTATTACGATATCCGTAGCAAGCCGTGGCAGTGATTTGCCGGTGTGCCACGAAGCCGCCAAGGTACGTTACGGTTATCCACGATCTATCACGATTATAAGCACGTTCTATTACGGCCTGTTCTTATGCGGTCAGTTGCGTTTTGACCAAGGCGTAACACGTTTTTTTGTTCTGTCAAGGTCAGCTACGGACGAAACGTAGACGCCAAAGAGTTTTGAGCCAATTTGTTCCTTTTGTATTCGAATAAGTCCTTTGAAATAATAACAACCGCGCTCCTCAAGATTAAGAAAGTTCGGGATTGTATTTATTCTTCAATGGCATAGTGCAGCGTATGGTCTCTGTTGTTCTCTATAGTGACTGCTCCAATATGAAGGAACTTGTCCCCGTGATATGTCATTTTATATCTATAAACTTCATGCGCCGTGATAACCGTAACATAACGTGACATACGTAGTAGAACGGGATGAACACCGTAAAAGACCGTAACGCACCGTAACTTAACGCAACAAAACGTGTTGAGTATTCCGTAGGAAACGGGACGAGACGTGAGACGACCGTGATCAAACGCAGCAGAACGTGGAAGATCCTTAGCTTGCCGGGCTATTTACTAGCTTCCCGTTGCACTACGGACTGCCTCCAAGTTTCGCTTCGTACTGTTACGTTCTGTCACGGTGTGTTACGTTCAGCCCGTTTTATCACGTCCCATTACGTTTCTCATTTCCGTCGTGACTGCCGTGGCAGATTTTTAAACTGTCAAAAAATTTGCCACGGTGTTCGCGGTTATCACGGCCTGCTACGTTTGCTTATCCCGTTCCCCTGCGTTGCCTGCGTTGCCTCACGGTTATCCCGTTTTGTTCATGGTTGTCTGAAACGTGGCCACCGTGACCGCCGGGAACATAGTGTAAACGCAGTATAACCCCTTATACCCTACTTTTATGTAGTGCAACTAGGGTATGCAGGGGTACACCTATCTTTTTCTTATTTTTTTTCTCCAAAACATAGAGTGTGGGTACTCGTAAGAATCGCCTCTTCACATTCTATGTTTTGAGCAAAACTAATAACAAATATTCAAAATTTCAGTAAAAAATTTTCATTTTAATTCAAATTTAAAAATCCCTGTATTTTGCATGGGCACGTTTCCATAATGGGTGATTAACATGGAGCAACTCCTGACGTCACTCATAACGTAAACCTGCCCATGCAATAAACAGAGATTAATAGGGAAAAAACAGCTGAAAAAATTAATACTTTTCTTATTTTTGCTCAAATCATAAATTGTGGATAAGGCGGTTCTAACGAGTACCAACAATCTATGTTTTGAAGCAAAAAAAAAAAAAAAAGAAAAATAGGTATACCCAGCATGTCCCATTTGTGGGGTTTAAGGTATTCATTGCACGGATATGTTTTTCTGGTGTAACGATTGTTTACAATGCTCCAACCACTGAGCCGAAGTATTTCAGAAAGTATACTACTGATTGAATAGCTGTGCAACGCATCATGTGATTTGCCAAACCAAACCTTGCCTTAAAGTTATTCTTGAATAAATGGATATGCAATAGGTACATAACAATTTAGGCAGCATAGATAAACAGTACGTGGCCAAATAGACTCAATTATCCATGCTTAACTATAATATACGAAATAGTATACATGTATAGGAAAGAGAAAACAGCAGATAATTCCAATTCCAAACCATAAATCAATCAAAACCACATTAGATGTACCGTCTTTGAACAGTCAGTTATATACAATTATTGGAAAAAAGGGGTTTTACAGGCGCTTTATCTCGCCCTCATCCCCTGCAGTTGTTCAAACATTAAGTTAGTTTTTTCGGTTCTCATGGTGAATCTCTCACTTATAAACGAATCATTACGGACAAATAAATATTATTATATATACTGAATTCCACATCCAACGCAACTCGTCATTAAATTTTGTAAAACTTTTTATGGTTTCAGTCATTCATCCGAAATTCCGAATATATGTAGCCCAGCCACTTTCAAAAAGGACCTGTAAAATTCAGCCGTCAGTCTTTTTTCGTTCGCCCACAATTGCGTAAAAACTGGCGAAGGGTCGTTTTGAAAAATGAAGGAAATCAGCGATTTTGATGAATTGCTTGCTAAACTGTGCAAACCACCCGAATCTAAAGCAGCAAAACACAGTGAAAACGAATTTCCCATAGCTCCAATGCACTTAATTCAATGAGGCTAGGTTGCCAACACGAAATAAAGCATATGGTTGACAGCTGCAGTGAAGTCGATCACGTCACCACCTAAAACAAACATTTCGGGTACTGAAAACAATGCCAATTCTGGCGTTGAGCAGCAGGTTTAAACATGCCATACACTCATCGGACGACCTTCCGAGATTTGATTTGTGTGAATTGTTTTGAAAAATATCGAGCCCTCGCGCGCGGGGCACCGAAAATGCACCTTTATACCCTGGGGCGTGTTCCCGCGCATGCGCACTAAAATCTCAGATTTGATAACGCACAAAGACTTTCGAGTCATTTTAATGATGATTGGACACAAAAGTTTTCACATTATTGTCCAATAAAAAAGTAAAGAGGAAAACATAGAGATGCGTTGGCTCAGGAACTCAGTATACATGTAGTTATAAACGCCACGTTGTATCAAAAAGGTGGACTCGCAAAAAATATGCTACCGGGCAAAAGAGATCCCCGGGAAGCCAAAACATCACTGAAATCTGAAGCAAAGATAAAGACCAGTTATTTCACTTTTTCTTATCTTTTTAAAGTTTACTTCTAGGTGTGACCCAGCAAACAAAAATAAAACTGAAATGCTTTAAGCCTACTTGAAGTGAATACGATTACTCCACCTCGATTTTTCGAGAGGGAATTTTTTTTCTGATTGTGCCATCTCCTGATCGGTGCTTCCTTTTACCTTTCTATATTCACACATAATATCAAAATGGCATTCGGTGTCACGAAAAGGAACAGGATCGACGAGGAAAACATGTGTCGTTTAAACTTCCATTTAACTCTATTGCAAAGATGTCCAGAATAATTTTGTTTTATGTATTTCAAAATTGTCTTAAATCTTCAACCTCCTCTGTTTTTTTTTAAATATCAAAGGATTTTCTTCCTTATATTGACGTATTAGTCATTGAGGGTGCCCCCCCCCCCCCCCGCGTTATCCGTAGCTGATTCTTTAACATTACGAAGGAACGAAAGGGTGGACAAGAAGACAACCGAAAAGATAAATATGTATTGTTTGCTTTGCGGTTTAACATCCCAGTCAACACAGAATTTTTACCTTCATGTCAAGACGTAGAAATATGTATATTGGAATTGTACAAGAAAGGACAAAGCAGAGTGAATAAAATACATCAAGCATAAAACACGACCGTACGAAAAGACTGAACGGTCAATAACGGAATTAATAAAGGGCTTAATTCTATTTTGCAGAGCCCCAGTGCTCGCCCATAGCATAGGGTGATTAAATAATAATAAAAGCAACCCCCCCCCCTTTTTGGGAGGGGGTTGCTTTGTTTTTCATGTTCTGCGTTTTATAAAATCCCTACGTTTTTTTTTTTTTTTTTGAAAATTAAATGTAGTATACGGCTGCGTTCATATAGCAATATACTATTCAGGTATACGAAGCACGTTTTTGAGGGTACGCGAATTGCTGAAATCAAACACTAGGATTTCCTAATTCCGGGTCACATAAGAGGACACTTATTCGAAAAGGTCGTATAGGCGCATATAGGTGCGTATTTTATAGCAAAGTGGGAATCGAACATATTCGATTTTCGTTCATCGTGTACCGTGTGACAACAGATTATGCTGTTTTGAATTTCTATTATACGCTTATAAAGATGATAAAATTTACAAATTCTGTATGGATCAAAAGTCTCTTGTTCTCTCGATGAATCATATAACCTCAAATCTGTTATCATAAATATACATGAGTGTCCCTAAGTTGTATTTTCATTTTAATTCTATGCCTCATTTAAAATCAATAATTGTACATATTTTGATAGGTCTCACAGACATCACATTTTGTACATATGTATATAACTATGTTAATATGTGTTTTACTCTTAAGAGGACCATATGTGAGATTAGTTTATGTACTATATATGTCATCCTCTTTAAATAAAGACATTATTATTATTATTATTATTATTATTATTAAGTGATAGAGTGTTTTGATTAAAAAGTAAATAAATTATTTTACATATAAATTCGCATACTTTGAATCCTCATGAAAAAGTAAAACAAACAACGGAAATGACGATGACTTTGATTTTGATATAGTAAATTTTCCTTTTTTGGATGGTGACGTTCCTCGTCGTGCTTCTTATGGTGTATACATTTCGCAACTTATTAGGTTTGCTAGAGTCTGCAATCATGTTACAGACTTCAACGCTCGAAATAAATGTTTAACGGCAAAACTTCTCCAACAGGGCTATCGGTATCATAAACTTCGAAAAACCTTTTCTAAATTTTATCGTAGAGACTATGAATTGATTTCCAAATATAATGTTGGGTTAAAGACGCTTTTAAGTGAGGGCCTTTCGGAACCTGAATTTTATGGTGACTTGGTTTACAAATTTAAGAAACTTAAAGGAATTAACGACTTTTCTTTTCAGTTCAGAAAAATCATAACACGTTACAGACGTATAGGTTATAACTTGAATGGTTTGCGACAGTCTGCATGCTTAGTTTTTAACCCAATCAAGGTTGATAACTATGCTGCCTTCTTTAATTGCACGCCGGTGGGTCGGGCGTCAGACTCTATGATGGCCCCGACTTAAAGCTATTCATTTTAGTTGGTTGGGGCCGGAGCTTCTTGTCTGTTGCTTGGCCCACCGGGGTCCAACTGGTGTTTTTCTTTTGCTCCGGAATTAGTAGGTTATTCGGCGCCCAGGGATCTCCATCGTCGGGCAGCTTACTCAATCTGTGAGTCCTGGCTTTTGATTCATCAGGATGTTTATCATGATTTATTTGTTTGTTCTTGATGATTCATTGACTAGTTAGAGATTCACCACAAGGACCAAATAACTAACTAAATGTTATGAACCACTGCAGAAGCTGAGGGTGAGGTTAGGTACCTGTAAAACCGGTTTAAGCCCGCCAGTAACCGTTCCAAGTCGTGGTTCTTTTTGTTTTATGTCTTGGTGTTAAAATTTTTTTGTGCTGTTGGCGCCTTATGTATGTTTTCATATTTTTAGTTAAGTTAAGGTAACTGAGTGGCCACCTATTGGGAAAATAGCTGCTCATTCGGCTTACGATATGTTTCATGGTATAAAGTACCTGATTGTTAGTTTGGTTTTTTCCTACCTCGGTTTTTGGAGTGGGAATCTTTTTCTGATTGCGCCTTTTCCTGATCTTTGCCTACTTGTACCTTTTCATAATACTATGAATTGAGCACTATTATGTATTTGTTTGTTTGCCTGTTTGTTTGTTTGTTTGTTGGCTGCTTGGTTGGTTGGTTGGTTGGTTGACTGATTGGTTGTTTTTCTACTTCTCCTAAGTCTTTGGGCCGATCTCCTCCTCGGCTAGTAAAAGCAAAGAAAAATCATCTCCTTCTGAGGAATCCACATTCTTCATACTCAGGAAAGGAACGCGTTGAAAAAAACATGCTACCTATGTGAACCGTCATACCCTATATAAGCATAGCGAATACCGAATAGCAAATACCGATTAGCGAATACCGTATACACCGTATAATTATGTTTATGTGAACGCAGCCTAAACAGCTTGATGTTTTGTAAGAATGAGCAAAGTTACTTCAATATACTCGTAGTTCATTCACCTTAAATGTAGTGTTTCGGTCTGAAAAACACGTATAAATTGTTGTTAGTGTCAGCCATTGATTTTTTACGGTATCCGGTTTCAAGAAATCAGTGAATACATCGTTTTTGTTGTGTTTCTAATTCCTCTGATTTTGATATATAAAGACAAAAACGAATAAAATAAAGAAAACGATTTAAAACTGGTGACTATTTACACTGGCTTATTATACATAATTTATATAGCAGGACTACAAACAAGGGGAAATTATTAAGTGCGCTCAACAGTCAAATGACAAGGAAAGTAATCTGTTCAAACTGTATTTGTGTAAGATTGTGGGACGGTATGGTTGTTTTATATGGCGTGCATCTACAGCGGACGGCATTGGTAATATAATTGACGAAACAAAATGTCTTCAGAAAGGTAAATATAACAAATCGGAGCACATTCATTCGAATTAAACCCACGACTTAGTCGAAAACATGTGACAAAAACTAAACACACGCAAAGTACCGTAAAGAAACATTTTGTAGATAATGGCGACTGACACAAAAATACTAGTTATAAATGAGGTTGATCCTCCCGAATCTGACCCACCCCGGACGTATGCAAGAAATACTGGCCATTCCTCTGATGCTACATGGAGTTCATCTAACCAAGAAAATGAAATCAGGGAATTTCACCACGATCCAGACCGGACTTTCGGTGGAAATGTTGGTACTTATGGTGAAAACACAAGGACTTCTTTTCAAGAGAATGAAACTAGCGAAGTTGATACTGACAGAACAGACGATTGGTACCAGCAGCAACGGTTATCCAACCGCAATGATGACAGAAATACTTCTGATTTTAAGGTAATATTGATACGAAATTGAAGGACAAAAAAAACAAAAAAAAACAAGTGCGATACTCACATACACTGTATAAAGAATTCGTGACTTTGTGAATGTAGCTGTATAATAATCCTTTATCAATTATTTTACAAAATAAGTAAAAGGAGCAATGACCAAAACTTAAGCCTAGATTCAAATAGTTAACTTTCATTAACAGTCCAAATGAATCAGATGGTCATGTAAACATATTCCATTTTATCAACTTGAGCAGGCTTCGGACGAGCCCAAGCCTATCATGACCACAGCTGATAAACGCGTGGTATGTCACGCACAATGCAATTCTGCCCGAAGTTGAGATGAGAAATTCTAGTTGTTTTCTTCTATACCGTTTATTCTATTGAATGATAGATAGGCACAGTCAATGCAGAAATTGTACATTTATTGAATGAAAGTTACCTAAGAAATCCAGGTTATTTTGTTTTTTATTCGAGATTTCTTTTGTTGCTTTCTTTCAAAAAATGTTCAATTTCTGCATGGATTGCACCCATGAGGTTGAGTACACGCTATAGGAGAAAACTCGAATATCTAACCACAACTTCTGTCTCAATTGCAGTGTGTGTCACGCATAATTTATAGGTTTGTATGTGAACAATACCATTTGATTGTTAATAGCGATGACTGCATCATTGATATACACGTTGTTTATTGTTTTAATACTGTTTGCCTTTCAAAACCGTTGAGAATAGCATTTCAGATATTAAGTGTGACATACGCAGATACTAGAATCCGCCACAGTAAATACCTTGGACACCAGAATTACCAGTTGGAATTGGGAAATAGCTGCTCACTCGGCTTACGATATGTTTCTTAGTATGAGTACCTAATTGTGAATTTAGTTTTTCCCACCTCGGTTTTTGGGTTGGGATCTTCTTTCTGATTGCGCAATTTCCTGATCACTGCCTTCTTGTACCCTTTTCTCCCAGATTGACTGAATCAAAGACACACGGCTTTGTTTACAACCGAGACAAAGTCTGACAGCTTCATGATCTTAACAGTAGCATTTAATTTTTTAAAAACAGACTTTAATAATTGCTCTCGTCAATTTCAGATTGTCCATGGCTACAAGCTCGATTTAGAAGCAGGAGCTCACTACGACAAGTACATCATTGTGGCAGCTATAGTTACAGTGTTCTGCTGCTGGCCGATTGGAATATTTGCACTTATTAATGCCTTTCGGGTAAGGATGTTCTTTGCCTGTTTGCATTCATAACATTCTTTCAGTTTTGATTAGTCATTTAGGTTTGTATGTGTACATGTATATTTTGCACATTTACATGTCTCAAAGTCTTAAAATTGTTGTGATGCCACTCAATGGTAGAGCATTATACTCCATGGAGAGATAGAGGAGTAAATATTTCGAGACCTATCACTGGCACATTATACCCTTGAGAAAGGTGCTTTAGCCACTTTAACTATGCTTTCGTGTGTCGTGCATATCTTACGAATCTTTGATTGTGGCGTTAGAAGATGAAATTAAGAAATAGCATTCTGTGATATATATCATTACATTCCATTGTATTGTAATTTTCAGGCTAGACGTGCCGCAAGGCTAGGAGACGAGGAAGAATTAGCACGTTACACCTCATGGGCGACAACTCAGATCATTTGGACTGTTTTCGCAGGCTTCCTAGTGTTAATGATATTTATACTGTTTGTTGTGATAAGAATTCAAACGCTTTCTTTGTGAAGTTATGTGCAGTGCACATTATGAAAACTTGCACATACAATAAACATAGATTTTTCGAGCTTTAAAAATTGAAAGTTTCCAGCTGAAAATATTTGACATTTTTTCCTATTTTTGCTCTAAACATTGATTATTGGTACACGTTATAACCGCCTCGGCGAGGCGGTTCTAACGAGTACCAACAATCTATGTTTTGGAGCAAAAATAAGAAAAATAGGTATACCCCTGCATACCCCAGTTTTGCTATATAAAGTGGGGTTCAAGGGGGTATACGTGTCATGAACATGTTTTCGTGATGAAGTTCATATAAATGCACAATAGATACACCATTCATAGATTTTGTTTGTTGGAACTAATGCGCAACGTTCGATTCACCAGCTATGGTCATGGCGGAACGTTGCCTCCATTTTATGGGACTTTTACCCTCAATTAAGATGTAAGGACATCCGAAAAGTGCTTCAAATATAACCATCCAAGTAAGTTAAATGCTTATATTTATGGATGGTTTGACTTGAATCATTTTTCCTTGGCAGGCTTAGACCTTAGCGGTTAACCAGTAATCAGATGGTCATACAGTAGCGTATAAGATGTGATGTACAGTAATTATTCCGGTGCGTCTCACTGGGTCTGAATTTCAATAATCAAAGGTCTAGACTATAAACATTTTATGTCAAAATCACACACGAATCTATTTTGCAAAATTTCAAATTTATGTTTTATGTTTATCTTTAAATATACGATTAACATTAAACGGAGTTTCCACGTGTAACTTGGAAGGTTAATGGTGAGCAATGACGAGGAAGATGTGTCATAAGAACTGAAGCAAATCAATCTCAAAACCGCCCAATCCGACTACCCTAAAACCGAGGTAGGAACCAACCAAAAAAACAACGAAACTTCATTTAAGATGGTCATTTATAGGTAAACTATTTTAACCGTGCCGCTTAACCTCTGACATAGATATGCATTTGTTGATCGGACTGCTTAAATAACTATGTTCTCAAAAACGTGACTCTATGATGGTAAACAATGTATAATGGCCACGTGCTTCACATGACACTTGAAAAATGTGTAAAACAAATAGGTGCCACTTTTACCGTGCTTACAAAACTTCAGTAAAGATATTCAGAGTGTTCAAAATACTCACGTTTAGAAACAAACTTCTAAGAAATGTTTAAATTATTTTACCCCGTTTAGGAATAAGTCTTCGATTTAGACTTCTCGTAAAAAAAATCGAAATTGCAGTTCATTCGTCTGGCTTTCGTTGCCGGTTTAAAAAGGGCTATTGATGAGGGCTCATTACCCGAAATTGCGCAATAAAGTCCATACTACCTCCCTTTGAATGTTTTATTGCTTCGAAAGGATCTGTTTGCTATTACTGCAGCTGGTGTTGTGCCGTGTGGCGGCCGTTAAAAGTCTCCCCGTACATCTTCCATAGTGCAGATTATATTTTTATTTAGGTCACTTTGAGATCAGTAAAGATATTCAGAGTGTTCAAAATACTCACATTTAGAAACAAACTTCTAAGAAATGTTTAAATTATTTGACCCCATTTAGGAATAAGTCTTCAATTTAGACTTCTCGTAAAAATTTTCGAAATTGCAGTTCAATCGTCTGGCTTTCGTTGCCGGTTTAAAAAGGGCTACTGATGAGGGTTCATTACCCGAAATTGCGCAATATAGTCCATACTATCTCCCTTTGACTTTTTTATTGACCAAAGGATCAAACCTTTATATTTTGTTCATCACGTGAGTTCAAGCGGCATTGACAAAGCATTTTACCTATACTGTGGCTAACATGAAAATATGAATACGCACATAAACATGACGTTAAAAGAACTAATTCGATAACAAACATGATACAAATGGAGCCACAACAGTAATACTGCCTTGTAACGGTTAATAATATAACATTGCTGGGACGTAACCAGGCTCTCACCTTCTAATCAGGAAAACATTACCATGAAAAGTTCATCCCCTGGAACCGAACTTTTATATAGAAAAATTGGGGTTTGCATGGGTAAACCTATATTTCTTATTTTTGCTCCAAACTATACATGTAGATTGTGGTACTCATTAGAACTGCCTCACCAAGGTGGTTCTAATGTGTACACACGATCTCTGCTTTGAGCAAAAATAAGAAAAATATCCGATTTTTTTTTACGTTTTGCAGCTTCAAATTTATATTTTATGGGAGTGCTTTCGTAATGTGCACTGGATCAAAACATTTATTAGGTACTTATTCAGTCATTATCGTGAATCTCAGTTGCCAATGAATCATCGCGGTTAACAAAATATATAAATATATACATGCAATTATAAAAGCCATGATGAAAAAGGAGGACTTTACAGATGCAAAATGCTGCGTAGGAACAGGAAATCCCTTAGAGCCACTCAACTCTTGAGAACATGAATCATGAACTACGTAAACTTTTAAATCATAGAAACTAAACTGAAATTTAAAGTGTACATTTATGTATGTAACAGGGACTAACACAATCATGAGCACACACAATACGGTGGAATAATAATTAATACGTCATGTAGTTTTAACAACAGGTTGAAACAAAAATTAAGACGACACCGAAACCATCGCCAGACTTTGCACATCACGATAACATGTCCGTGTCAATTATACCCCATTGGACCCCACTTGTATATTAGAAAAAATGAGGTTTCCAGGGATGAACAATATTTCTTATTTTACGATTCAAAACATAGAGTGCGGGTACTCGTTAGAACCGCATGTATCTACATTATATGCTTTGAGAAAAAAATGCATCCCTTCTTACCCCACTTTTACAATTTAAAATTGGATTTCAATGGTATATTCTTATCATGAACATGTGCACCTGATGTCACGTGGTTATACAGTGACCGTAGTGCTCTTGAATAATCATTTATCATTCACAAAGTGTATTATTTAATTGAACTAATTAACAGTGAACACCAAGGCCTCTGTCGTTTCACCTTCATCTGTAGCTGTCGTGTCCTCAGTTGCTCCGCCATCAACGACAGACATCTCATATTCACTCAGGTGTTTCAATGATATATGGGAACTGTTATTTTCTGAAAAAAATAGGATAATGGAACAGGTGAAAACAATATGTGCACGGAAATTAGAACAAAATTAGAATGTCCTACTTAATGCTTAGGCCAACATTTATGTACAAATTTGGCTATGATATTTTATAATTATTGCAATTGTTATGGTCTAGACATTAGGAAAACATGCCCTTGTAATTTACAGTGATTTCTGCACCTACAAAAATGAACAAAATTTCATTGAAAAACCTTGGTCATTTAACATATTTGCTCAAAACATTGATTATAGGTATACGTCAGAACCGCCACGTTAAGGCGGTTATGCAGGCGTCATACCTAGCCGATTTTAACACGCGATGGACACACGATTATGAAAAGTTTCAATTTCGGCGGAGATCGTGAAGACATCGGGCCATTCGTGAGTGCATCGTTACCCATCGGGAGACTTTTTAAGCCATCGGCATCACCATCGCGAGCGGCACCAAAATCTTTGACATGCAAAAAAAAAAAAACAAAAAGAAAAAAAAAAAAAAAGAAAAACAGGAAGGACACACGATGGTTCAATTTCGTGTTGAATTCGCGAGTGTATCGTGGCCTTCGCAAAGCCATCGTGAGGCCATCATATGACATGGGGACTACATCGTACTTCTGTCGTGTGGTCATCGGCACCATCGGCTAAGTTTTGCTACAGGAAGGCAATACGATGAGACGCGATGCTGCCCGATTGTGTTACGAAGGCAACACGACATCGTATAGCCCTCGCAACGCCATCGTATAAGCATCGTATCTAACAAAAATTAGAACACGATGGCATCCCGATGGAAACACGATTATATTAACTAAATACTACTAAATAAAACTGCATTTTCTGCGTTTCCAATATATCCCAAGGTAACGTTGACTTACAAAAATCAGCATCCACACACACGCGGCCTTTATCTCAGAAAATCTTAAGTTCAGTACTGTTGATTCTATTCTGACAAAAATCATGGTGTATTTCGAAGACAAGACAAACAGGAAGAAGAAGACTGCAGCATTGCTTCTTTACACGCAACTGGAACATGATAAAATCATTTTGCAGGAGCAAGTGTTCACCATCTCTTACAGGTATTTGGTTTGTTTATCATTATGTTGTCTTTCAAGCAGCGCTGTTTTCTTTCTAGTAGAGCAGTACCCACTGCAGTTTTCGACAAACGAGTCTTTTATCTACATCTACTATAAACTCAAGAACAGTTTTGTGTCAGTTTCGTGCGAAAGATAGATTGAAATACAACCAAACTGCCACCGAGAAATTTGAACTGTGTTGTAAAGTAACTGACAATACAGTCATGGTAGTAATTTTTACCGTGGACGTCAACAACGAAATCATACAAATGAAATACAATGTACCTTCTCAAAAGTGATAATGTTTGCACGCGAATGAAGGGGTCTCGTTCAATCTCCCGCCTACAATATAGACACCGTGTATTTTATGGTTTGGAGTTTTTGAGTGGAGTCATGGACTGGAGTATTGGAGTGGAACCTTGGGTGGAGCTGACAGGCGCAATCTTCTTCCCACGCCCTCTTCCTGGTTTCGGTAAAGAAAGAAACTGACAAAGCTAATGTTTTCTCAACATCACCTTTTAGTATCATTAATTGATTTTTACATAACATCGGGAAGTGTCGTTATGCCTTCGGACACTTTCGGGAATACATTTTACACCTCACGATGGCTTCACGATGGCTTCACGACATCGTCAAGCCTTCGCATACCATTAGCATCAACATCGTATGCAAAACTTACCACTTCGTGTATCGTTCGTGACTGCATCGGGTATGATCCTGTGTCCATCGTGTGTCCATCGTGTGTCCATCGGTACGCTTCGTACATGCTTCGGCTCAACATTGGCTTTTTACCAAATTCGTGACGAAAATCGCGCGAAATTGAAAATTTCATATTCGTGTGGCCATCGTGTGTAAAAATCGGCTAGGTATGACACCACCTTTACAGAGGCGGTTCTAACGATTACCCACAATCTATGTTTTGAACAAAAAAAATAGTAAACCCCTGTTTACTCCGGATTTTGCTATATAAAAGTGGGGTTTAAGGGGGTAAATATTACATGGTCATGTTGTCCTGATAGGACTTTCAATTTTATTTATAAGTTCTTGCACCTCCTATTCTCAATTATCTAACAAGGCGTCTAACAAGGTGATTTAAGGCTGCCTCGCCAAGCATGTTTTGGGATCTTAGACTGTTCGACACTTATTTATCTATGTATTTATATATTTATTTATTTATTTATTTATTTATTTATTTATTTATTTATTTATTTATTTATTTATTTATTTACATGTATAGGTTTATTTATTCATTTAGCGAGCGATACATTTTTTGCGGATTTTTTTTAAGTTTTCGCGAAGGCACATATTGTAAGTTGTTTTAACAAGGTTTTCGGAAGATTTCTATTGCGAAATGCCCAAGAAATTTTCAAAATCTCACATACCAGGCACTGAAATGACGTTTATTGCAGTCGAAATATTAGTTTCTATTGTATTTAGGTATGTGATGTTTTGTGCAACTCAAGCAGTGACTCCTTTAAAAATTGGACAAAATCTTTGAATTTAATATAGCATCATATAGGAAATAGGAAACCTTTTATAAGACCATGTTCCCCCCCCCCTTGCCCAACCAAAATATTTTGAACGCAACTGTAATTTTGTAAATGACATACTATATACAAATGCCATGTTTGGGCAAGGGGGGGGAGAGGCTGTCAAAAAGCCCCAAAACCAATTAATGGGCTCAGGTCCATTATTTGTAATTCAACAAGGCAATGGAAATATACTGTATATGTATGTTCTACCTGAATGAACAGACTGACAGTCCTATTTTAACAGGTATAATAATACACAAAGTGTACACTTTTAATGCATATAGATATACTGTGCAAAATATGTATATCAATATTTGATGGTTTATGTTTTACTTGAGATATGCCTCCGTGGGCTTCAAATCAAATGCCACTTCAGCATCACACAAAGACTGGTTCGTTCTACCATAATTGTTACATGCAAGCCATTGTCAGAAGAACTTCCCTAATGTCTACAAAACATAGAGTCACTGTTCAAAGTAAAAGTTGCTCAGTTTATTTTGCATAGTATATTTAAGGTACAGGTTTTTGCATAAGTGATGGACAGTGCTGTTTACAGTTATAAATCATATAAAGATGTTGTACCTGTTATTCGTGGATAAATAGTTTCTACCCAACATTTTGGGTTGCAGTAAGCATATTGTAGCATTTCCTTGATAATTTATCGCAAAAAAATATGTTTTCTGACAAAATATTTTTTTGAAAAAATCTGACCCCCTCCCCTTTTGACATAGATTTATGCTGCATGTATGTAACATCAAGAGGTTTTCACCATGTTGTTGCATTGATCAAGTGTTGAGTTTTATGGAGAATGCAACATATTTTCTATACAAATCACACAGAAGCTACCAGAAACACTCAAACTTTGGGCGGGAAACCTATGAAATCTTCCGAAAAGCTTTCTTATGTGCGCGTTTTTTCTAAAATTAATTCGCAGTGCCCTCGCGAAAAAACTTGCTTTGTTTGGTCAAACAAATATTCCTCGAAACAAAAACAAAAAACAAAAAAAACAAAACAAAAAAAAAAAAAAAAACGTCACGAATTCTGTTATCAGCTTATGATTTACAAGTTTTGTGTAATCGATAAATGAGCCGCCACATGGGGAAACCAACAATCTGCCTAGGCGAAAACAAAAGCGCAGATCAGCTTCGCAGTAACTGCAAAGCTGATCAGCGCCTTTGTTTTCGCTACTCGGACAGTACAGTGCCTCTTCTACTTAAATCCGAAATTTCAAGATTCTAGCTCTTTTCTGTGACTGTACAGGTCGGTTTATGTCGGACCTGGTCGGAAACCACGAGTCGGCTCAAATATTATACATACCGCAAGAAACTTCATCTGTGAAGTCAATGCAGTCGGCAACGTCATCGCAAACTCTGTAGCCGCTAATACACCGTGTGTTATCACACTGAAACTCGAACAGTCTGCAAGCTGAAATAGAAAACAAAACTTAATGAAATTTATATAGATTATAATCTGTGTACAACGCTACGTTATCAAAACTGTCCTGTCGCTGATGCACCATGTTAAACCATTGGATCTCAATTAGTCTGGATGCTGAAATTACAATCATGAATGAAATAAATATTAACCACACTGGAACTGCTGAATTGATTGAATAAGGAAAAATGACATAACATAAACATGTATCGATGTAGGGAATAAACACCTTTGGAGATGACAAAACATTAATGCATCCAAATAAACATCTAATAGTATTCTTTCTCAAGCCGGGAAACTATTGCACAGAATTAACAATTATACAGATTAAATAATAACATACACAACCATTTATTATACACTGCCTTTATAAAATTAAATTTAAGTAAATAAAAAATAAAACTGAGATCCTTTAAGAGCAGTGAACATATTGATGAGAAAGGGAATGGACCATACCGTGGGTTCGGCTAATTAAGCCTCTTCAGTGACCCTACAGATTTGGCAACACGGAGCCAACGAAAATTTCTGTAATTTTGCAACTTTCAACAGGGTAGCCGATACGAAGACTAGTATAATTCAAATGTGGCCAAATGTATTAAATGTTGTTAAGAAAATGAATCTAAACCGATAATAATAATTAAAACTGCTTTAAATTCGCGTAAGAACTGTCTATAGCGAGCTATCAATGATATTTCCGATGTAATCTCATCCGTGAAATCAATACCCCTTTAGTGTACGCCCCCCTTTTATATAGCAAAACTGGGGTATACAGGGGAATAAATTTTATTTCAAACCATAGAACGGGGGTACTCGTTGAAACCGTGTCCCGCAATCAAAGTTTTGAACAAAACTATTGAGCTTGTCAACACCGTGATTTTTATAAAATCCTCAATTTTTAGGTGAAAAAGTCTCCGAATATTGGATGTTATTTTTTTGTAAATGTTAATCTTGGGCTAATCGATAACAACTATAATTACATTTATGTCCTACGAATGATCTTCCGTTTGTAAAGAACATATTGAAACATATAAACAACACGGTAAATGATAATATTTGCTTCTCCATCCTGTACTTTTAAGACCTACAGTCTCTTAGGTTTATATATTATATACCGTCAGTCATTATTATGTCGCAATATGAAAGTCAGTGATCTATGCATACAAGTTTGCACTCACGACCGGAAAAGAATACTTACAAATCGCATCATTATTTGAGCCACCTCGTGGAAAAACCAACAATGTGGTTTCCGAACAGGCCTGACACAAACCGGGCTGTACAGTCACAGAAAAGAGCTAGAATCTCGAAATTTCGGATTAAGTAGAAGAGGAATTGTACTATCCGTGTTGCGAAAACAAAGGCGCTGATCAGCTTCGCAGTTACTTCGAAGCTGATCTGCGTCTTTGTTTTCGCATATGCAGATTGTTGGTTTTCCCATTGGGGCGGCTCAATTTTATACACAATAAGAAAGTGTTTTGTTTTGTTTTGCCTACATGTGCATCACATATAACGAAATTGGTTGAAACACGTTCATGATTGAAGGCATTAAAACTCTCTTCGCTCAAAAATAACAGCTACAACTGCGTTTTTCTCCCTTATATGGATTCAGATGTATACAATCACCAACCTTTACTGTTAAAAGTTTATTTACTGTAGTAACTTCTGTGGATCCATTTTGTTCTAAGTCCTAAATCACATCTTAAATCTTTTTATTTATTTTTTTTTAATTTTATTTATTTATTTTGTTTTGTTTTGTTTTGTTTTGTTTTGTTTATTATGCTATGTAGGTTTTCACTGCTCTGTAACTTTGTTGGTTAGTTGATATCACGATTTATGGCTTTTAGACAACAAGCGTCATAAAAGGACAAGATCAGCACCGGTACCGAATTAAGGCGAGTAAATTAATTACAACGACACGTAGGTTCTGTCACTTTGTTTCTTTTGGTAAACTCAGCGCTCAAAGGAACATGTCCGAGTGTGGCCTACTCTTTCACGTGCATGTAGTGCATATGTGGTCCGAGCGGGTCTGGTAAATTATTAATTATAATGCAATCAATTTATTCTAATTTCATACATACAAGATTTTCCTGAGATAAATATAAGAATCCAAAACTAGCCATAAAGAATTTGTAATCTTAAATTTATCGGCCAATAATGTAAGTGACACATTGTACATGAATAGAACTAAGAAAAGAAAAACACTGCTGCTATTTGTATCATTTACGGACATAAATACCTTCGACTGACGTAATTACTAAGCTTGTATAAGACATATAATAGCAGTTCCTTAATCAGAAGATGAAGATGCACGACATATCTTTTACTTTCGAACGATAGAAACAACATGTAACAACATCCTTACAAGCTAGGTTACCATATAAAACAAATTTCAGTCATTTCACCAGACCAGAGATGCTCGTGAAAGGGAAGCTGATTCTGGGATTGTGATATTCCGTTTTTGTACCATAGCGTCCGATGTCAAGCTACCAGTATAGTAATTTTGACAAGAATCTGTATCTGGATGAACAGGTACAAGTATGCAATGATCAGGAGCTGCCTAATCATAAAGAAATTCACACTCCAAAATCCGAGGTGAGAAAAATTAAATTGACAATTTAAATTAATACTAAGAAAAATATCTTAAGCCGCGTGAGCAGCTGTTTCCCAATAGGCGGCCACATAGTTACTCGAACTTAATGCAAATACGAACATACAGTATGGTTCAAGCAGCACAACAATTCGACTCCAAAACATAAAACAAATGCAACCACAACAGAAGTATCGCCATTGAACGATCAGTAACATAAAATTACTTGTGGAGGGGGGGGGGGTGCTTAACCGGTTTTACATGGCCCTAACCTCATCCACATTTTCTGCAATGGATTACAACATTTATTTAGTTGTTCGGACGTCGTGGTGAATCTCTAATTTGTCAATGAATCATCAACGAAGCACCATGTTATCAATTAGCATCACACTTCGACATCGCATCAAGAGTCTTGACGAACGCAAGGCGGTTCTAACGAGTACCTACAATCTATGTTTTGGAGCAAAAATAAAAAATAGGTATACCCCTGCATACCCCAGTTTTGCTATATAAAAATGAGGTTTGAGGGGGTTCACATTCACGGTCATGTTTTCCTGATGAACAGGGTGGTTGCTACTACACATCTACAATGTATCCTTAGTTCTTAAGACAGTCAGTACAGCCTGGTAGCGTAAATAAAGTCTTGATCGAACTCTGAGTAGCATGTCTGAAAACTATTGTTTTCCCAGCTGAACTTTATGCATATAAAATAGATTCCACGAAACAAACATAAAAGCAATCCATTTCTCATTTTCAATTAAATTTACTTGGCAGCCCGTATTGATTTCAAGGACAAAGATATTTAAGAAATCTGGAAAATCTTGTTTAATTAAAAGAAGCCGTATCTGGATTCGATTTCTATCTTAATGCTGCTTAACCTGCACGAAAATCTGTAATCAGATGAAGAGTAACGATATGGTTAGAAATAAAGGTCAAACTAAAATTGAGCAAGAAGGCAAACATTATAAAAAGAAAACACCGAAATCCTAACTATAGCAAATGAGTAAAACAAGTTGGCTTCTTTAAAAAGAAACCAATGAAAAGGTCAGCAGCCGTTTGTTATAAGAGATTCCTTTTGCTCTAGATTTCAGTGTTGTTGATTCTCTGGTTTGCAATTAATTTCGATTCTCATACGTTTCAGTTTCGTTTCCTTTACATGAATGTCGTTTCTTGTTATGAACGCTTGACCAGTGTGTGTATATCTGTCACTCAAGGCATTGACCAAAATTTCTGATGTTATGAACCAAAGCCAATTCTAAAGGGAACACGATTACAATCAATATGTCGATGTGTAGAAAACCATTTTGCAGTGCAGTCAATTTGTGACAGAGTTCTGAATTTTGACCTGCAGCCACACTACCAGAAACAGACCCATGGGACCGATGTGATGGACTAAAAGTCAGCCATATAGAGTTCCTATAGTTTCTGTACCCCTGGTCAGGGTATCTACGATCTAAACCTAGATGCGCTATGATAAGCAGTCACCACGACCGATACTGCTTGCTAGATTTTACCGCTATTTGACGGGGAGTGTCAAAAATGGATAAATTTAATTGATTGCGGTTAACTGTCTAGTCAGTATAGACGGGTTCACTAGTTTTTATTAAGCGCTTTATGTGACAAAACGCGTAATTGAGAGAGAGCAGTCGATCATGGGTAGAATTTTCTTCATATTCAAAGTAAACACTGTGGAAAAGGTCCTGAGGGACCTTTTCCAATTATATAAAATCAAAACAAAAAACAATGAAGAATAACGTTGTTTGAAAAGCAACTACCACGTTACGCATCGTCTAATGCCTGTATTCACTGTAGGACCGTATGGAAGAACGTCATATGTGCTTCTAGAATATAGAGATTAGACGTATTGTAGGCAAAGCGATATTTGTATGCTTTATTAGTTTGGAAGAAGAAATGACATGTGCGTGCCGAACAATACTGAACAGCATATGCCTTTTCTTATCTTCTTTAAAAAGATGCAGTCCACTTACCCCAAAGCGGAGTGATCGTGTCAGTTGTACGATACTGATAGTTAAGACAATGGCTCCCATGTAATAAACAGAGATTGTTTTTCAGCTGTAGAACTTAGAAAATAGAAAATTTCAGCACATTTTTTTTTTTTTTACATTTTCCACCGAGGCGGTTCTAACGAGTACCCACAATCTATTTTTTGGAGCAAAAATAAGAAAAATAAGTATACCCCTGCATACCCCAGTTTTGCTATATAAAAGTTGGGTTCAAAGGGGTATGCATTACCCGGACACGTTTTCATGATGGTACGGCCAAAACTGATATGCCACAAAACATTATTTCGGTTTCTTTGCCTTTTCTAATATCTGACAATGCTACGATCCTATTAATAATAACGGAAATTCCCAAGAAACTTCATAAATGATTTTATATTTTATATCAAATATTACATGAGAAGAATTCGATATTTCAAAAGCAATTTGACAGTTAACAATGCGATGACTTTGAATTGATGTTCTCTTATCCAGACTTACCGGCGTCGTTCTGTCGAGTTTGCGGAGATGAAATGCTAATGCGATACTTCTGTTATGGGTCTAATTGTTTTATGTTTTGGTGTTGAATTTTTGTGCTGTTTGCACATTATGTAAGTTCTGGTAACTGAGTGACCATCTATTGTGACATAGCTGCTCACTCGGCTTAAGATAATTTTCTCTTAGTGCAAGTACTTTACTGTCAACTTAGTTTTTTTTATTGATTTTATGGAAGGAACACTGCTCATCACTTTTTAAGAAATGGTTTGTATGGGAATAGAATATTGCTCCCAAAGGATATTTCACTGCAGGAAATTTAAATTCTTGAATTGTCTACTTAATATACAATGACAAGATGCCAATCAAAGTTTCCAACAAAACATGCGCCAAATAACTGACGGTTATAATAAGTAATCAGGTAATGACAGGATCATAAAATCGCCATGTTAATATTGTTAAGAGCGAACAAAGTCAAACCAGCTCAATTACAAAAAGGTACAAGTAGGCAAAGGTCAGGAAAAGGCGCAATCAGAAAAAGATTCCCACTCCAAAAACCGAGGTGGGAAAAAACTAAATGAATAATCAGGTACTTATACCACGAAAACATATCGTAAGCCAAATGAGCAGCTATTTTGCCAATAGGTGGCCACTCAGTTACCTAAACTTAACTAAAAATATGAAAACATACATAAGGCGCCAACAGCACAAAAATTTTAAACAAGTTCACCTACACTTATACATGTTCATGCCTTGGGATATCAGTATGGTTATTTTTTTATTATAGTTTTATGTTGAACGATCAGAATTACCAGGAATACTGTGTGTTGTTTCCTTCAAATTTCTAGAAATGCTACTCAGAGATGAAAAAAGAAGAAGATTCTCCAAATCGGGTTACCCTAAATAAACCTTTATTTAGGTCTTATTATCCTTTTTTTTTCAATCAATCTCTATTTAGAATAGAGACGACATGTCATAAATTGATGAACTCAGAATTAGATACACGTCTAAGGAATGACAAGGCCAATGACTTCCGTATAACAAATTGCTTACTTTGGTATGAAATCTGTCAAATGTTTTAAGAATTTATCATATCGGGGTTACAGTTAGACTCTGTCAGTGGAATTTTGCTTTTTATTGCGGTCAAATACAGTTAATATGATAATGGTACACTACATATATATCAGCTATATTAGATAACAACATACAGCTGTATAATACAATGCACTGAGCAAAAGTGAAAACGCTACACATAATTTCATTTATCCTTGCATGATTGTTTAACACATATTACATTTCATTGCACACACGAGAATTTCATTCTTTGGCTATAGTTTGCACTTTGAAACGTTTCTTTCAAAGCATAAAAAGCCCTTCTATATGCATTTTAAGAAGTTTGTGGACAGAAAAAAAGCAACGTAGCTATTAAAATGCACATAGCACGCCTTATTTTGCTTTCAAAGAATCCAATCAAAACTCAGCTTACAGCCAAAAAATGAAAACATTATGTGTCATTAAACGTTTTTCAAAAGAAGAATTAAGTCAAGTTAGAATACATGTGGAACCTTTTAACTTTTTTATTGTATGTATGTTTATGGGTACCATGTATCATGTATAAAAATATGATATTAAATCCCATATCATACCTGACATTTATATACGTATACCGTGCATTTCAATATGACGTGCATGCTGCTTAAAGGATCTCAAAGGATCTTAAAGGATCTCAGTTTTAATTTTTATTTGCTATTACTGCAGCTGGTGTTGTGCCGTGTGGCGGCCCTAAAAAGTCTCCCCGTACATCATCCATAGTGCAGGTTATATTTTCTTTTTGGTCCTTTGAGATCAGCGAATGTATTCTGAGAAATCAGAAACTTATTATCGGTCAAGATTCATTTTCTGACCAATGTTTAATATATTTGGTCCCGTTTAGATAATACTAGTCTTTGTATCGACTACCCTGTTGAAAGTTGCAAAATTTAAGTAATTTCTCTTGGCTCCATGTTGCCAAATCTAAAGGGTCACTGACGAGACTTTAATAGTCGAAACCGCGGTAGGGCCCATCTCCTTTCTCATTAATGTGTTCACTGCTCTTAAAGGATCTCAGTTTTAATTTTTATTAATTAATAATCTGATTTAATTTACTATTAAATCTCCAAACAGTTTGACCTAATGACAAATTCCGTTGAGGCTTTTCTTACGAATATGGAAATTCGTTACTAAGGTATGATGCATAGTTTGAAACAATCCCGCGTCCCTGACGGGATTCGAACCCGAACCGCCGGGGTAGAAATCCAAAGCTCTAACAACTGAGTCAAACAGTTGACTCTCTGACGAAGTATGTCAGAGATTGTATTTATATGGTACATTGTATCGAATAGCTGTGCTATTTATAGAAGCTATGCACCATGTTATCTGCCAACCCGACCTTCCAACCACGGCAGAAGGAATGAGTGGTGCAATGGACATAACACTTTATGGTCCATTTTTTGCAAAACAGCATTTTAGCAAACTTATTAGGTTTGCTAGAGTCTGCAATCATGTTACAGACTTCAACGCTCGAAATAAATGTTTAACGGCAAAACTTCTCCAACAGGGCTATCGGTATCATAAACTTCGAAAAACATTTTCTAAATTTTATCGTAGACACTATGAATTGATTTCCAAATATAATGTTGGGTTAAAGACGCTTTTAAGTGAGGGCCTTTCGGAACCTGAATTTTATGGTGACTTGGTTTACAAATTTAAGAAACTTAAAGGAATTAATGATTTTTCTTTTCAGTTCAGAAAAATCATAACACGTTACAAACGTATAGGTTATAACTTGAATGTTATGCGACAGTCTGCATGCTTAGTTTTTAACCCAATCATGGTTGATAACTATGCTGCCTTCTTTAATTGCACGCCGGTGGGTCGGGCGTCAGACTCTATGATGGCCCCGACATAAAGCTATTCATTTTAGTTGGTTGGGGCCGGAGCTTCTTGTCTGTTGCTTGGCCCACCGGGGTCCAACTGGTGTTTTTCTTTTGCTCCGGAGTTAGTAGGTTATTCGGCGCCCAGGGATCTCCATCGTCGGGCAGCTTACTCAGTCTGTGAGTCCTGGTTTTTGATTCATCAGGATGTTTATCATGATTTATTTGTTTGTTCTTGATGATTCATTGACTAGTTAGAGATTCACCACGAGGACCGAATAACTAACTAAATGTTATGAACCACTGCAGAAGCTGAGGGTGAGGTTATGGCCATGTAAAACCGGTTTAAGCCCGCCAGTAACTTTGTGTTACTGATCGTTCCAAGTCGATACTTCTGTGGTGGTTCTTTTCGTTTTATGTCTTGGTGTTTGAAATTTTTTTTTTGTGCTGTTGGCGCCTTATGTATGTTTTCATATTTTTAGTTAAGTTAAGGTAGCTGAGTGGCCACCTATTGGGAAAATAGCTGCTCATTCGGCTTACGATATGTTTCATGGTATAAGTACCTTATTGTTGGTTTGGTTTTTTCCCACCTCGGTTTTTGGAGTGGGAATCTTTTTCTGATTGCGCCTTTTCCTGATCTTTGCCTACTTGTACCTTTTTTTTTTGATTCAAAGCAACTCTTGCTTTTGGACTGTGTTACGCGTACCTCGGACGAAATACTTCGCTGTCTCGTTATTAAGTATCCATATCAAATTTAACGTAAATGTACTGGCATTCTAGATATCGATCGTATAAGGCTAGGAAGAATAATTCCATTTTATTACGTCGCTGTTGTTTTCCTAATTAGCCCTTCCTCCGACGTTTATCACTAGTAATTGCTGAATCTAGAATTAATCTGTTATCTGTAGGATTACGCCGATAGTTTATTTAATAAGGATTTCGAAATGACGAAGCTTGCTGGCAACAATAGTCGCCTGGGAAAGACACCGATCAGACTTGGCACTTACCGCTTTGTGATGGTAAACCAGCATAATGGCTCATGGGTTCGAAATATAGGGATTTTTGTCACAGCGATTCGTCAATGCTTTTGACATAAATATTTTTACGAATACAAGCTGAAATTTTTACATCTGTAAAATGAAAAAAAATATCCGATGAAACGTTTAAACTTTTTTTTTCGTTCTTTTTGCATTCCAACTTTACATGATTTAACTTTGGCGTGGAATATTTGTCTTGATTTGTTTGTGGTGGCTTAATGTCTCAGTCATTAGCCATGGACATGCCGGGACGTTGTCTCAACTTTATGGAACTTCTATCCAAATTTGGATGCCATGACACCAAAACTGTGCTTGAAAAAAATAACTATCCAAGTAAACCTAAAGGGCTTATACGTATCGATGCTTTGACTTGAACCACGACTGATGGGCGGGCTAAGGCCTTCCGAGCGATTAACCAGTATTCAGCTGGTCAGTAGTGAAAAGCTTAGCCTGGAGGCACCAGCAGCCCTTCTATTTCTCATGGCCTCAAGGTTCATACATGTATTTTACTTCTGCCATTGTCCCTGTGATATGGATTATTCATATTAATTTGATCAAATACTGGACCATCTTTTCATTACTTTTTGTCTTACAAGTGTAGGTTCTCCATATTTCATAGCTTCCCCATATTATTACAGCGACCTTTCCCAGAGAATCAAAATCAATGGCAAAGGAACAGATAATTGAAGAAAGCTAGAAATCTTGTTTAATTAAGAAAGACAAAAGCCTTATCAATGTTAGAATTCTAGATGACTGACATATGATGATCTTAAGAATATGAGACAAGCCTTTCTCAAAATGCCTAGGTCGGTTTAGGGTTTTTAATGGATATTTGTATTGGTTAGTCAGATGGTATTTAGAAGCTCTACGAAATTGTAAATGAGAAAACGTTTGTTTCACCCAAATGATATCTTCAAATATAATAGGTAGAACGAAGGATTGATTAAAGCCGGTAAAATGTTTTATATTTTTCATACTTCATCTGTTATTACTGCCGCTGGTGCTGTGCCATGTGATGGCCCTAAAATGTCGGATTATATTTTTTCTTTCCGTCCCTTTAGATCAGTTAGAATATTCAGAGTTGTACTCAAAATGCGACCTGTTTAGAGATATTTTCTAAACCTTATTTTCTCTATTTGGCATCGTTGAGAAATTTGTCTTTGATTCAGACAACCCTTGTGTCAATTCTCAAAATCGCAGCACAACTGTCAGGCTTTCGTTGCCGATTTATTTAGGTCACTGATCTGGGTTATTACCAATTATGCAGTATAGCTAATATGTTATCTCCCTCTGAATGTTTTCACTGTTTCTTAAGGATTTATTTTATATATCTTTCATTTGAAATACATCAGGAAAACATGTCCGTGTAATGTGTACCCCCTTGAACCCCACTGTTATTTAGCAAAACTGGGGTACGCAGGGGTATACCTATTTTTCTTATTTTTGCTCCAAAACATAGATTGTGGGTACTCGTTAGAACCGCCTCGCCGAGGCGGTTCTAACGTGTACCCACAATGTATGTTTTGAGCAAAAATAAGAAAAATATCAAAAATTTTCAGCTAAAATTTTCTAATTTCTAAAGCTCAAAAATCTGTTTATTGCATGGGCAAGTTTTCGTAATGGTTTATAATATTTTGTGATAGACTACAAATAACAAACATATTCTATGTCTAATATGTGCTGAAAAACCATGTTTGGTAACACTTTAAAGAATTTGGTCTAAAATGTTCGTCTTTGATAACATGTTTTGTATTAAAGCTTTATGAATCTTACTTAATTGCAGACTAGAACATTAAGAGAAAACAGAATTTAATTTAAATCGAACATCTCTCAAAACAAATCTTTGTCAGGCAATAAAATAACTTGAGATTGGCTGATTTCTCATTTGCATGTCATTGTGAGCCGCATCACAAGAATGAACCTATTTATTTGATGGTGTTTGAACAGTCTGTGCATCTTCCTATTTTGAAATGGGCCAATTCAGTTACTCCCCATGTGGGTTTTGTCTTATTTCAAAGCTTAACGTTTTGTTGTATCCCCTATTTATGAAGATACCATCAGGAAAACTTGTCCGTGAAACGTATACCCCCGTCAAACTCCATTTTATACAGTAAAACTGGGGTATACAGGGTCAAGCATATTTTTTTATTTTTTTTTTTATTTTTTTTTTATTTTATTTTTTTATCTTTTTTTTTTTTTTTTTGGATCGAAACCATAGATCGTGGGTATTCGTTAGAAACGCCTCTACTGATGTTTTAGTTTTTACAGCTGAGAAAATTCACTATATAATGGATGGGCAAGTTCTCGCAATTTCGTAATGCTGTTTTGTCTTCGGAAGTAAATATGACATGTCCATGAAATGTTTACCCCTTATACCCTACTTTTATATAGCAAAACTGGGGTATGCAGGGGTATAACTATTTTTCTTATTTTTGCTCCAAAACATAGATCATTGTGTGTACTCGTTAGAACCGCCTCGGCGAGGCGATTCTATCGTGTACCCACAATCTATGTTCTGAGCAAAAATAAGAAAATATCAAAATTTTTCTTATGAAAGTTTCAATTTTTACAGGTGAAAAAAATCTCTGTATATTGCATGGGCAAGTTTTCGTAATGGGAAGTCAATATGACAGGTTTTCCGAAGACCCATTTTATTTTGCATGAAAGAACAATTAAATAAGACATTTAATGGAAACCACGTCCTACGCAATTTGAACGTTTGCAATTGAATGCTGGGAATACAACAAAGAAACCATTTGAGCCGCCTCGTGGGAAAACTAACAATGTGGTTTCCGAACAGGTCCGACATAAACCGACCTGTACAGTCACAGAAAAGAGCTAGAAGCTTGAAATTTCGGATTTTTAAAAGTAGAACATGATCTCCGAGTAGCGAAAACAAAGGCGCTGATCAGCTTCGCAGTCACTGCGAAGCTGATCTGCGCCTTTGTTTTCGCCTACGCAGATTGTTTGTTTTTCCATGCGGTGGCTCATTTGCTTTCACTATTATTTGAAAGCCAAACTCATACAATCAACACGCAAACTACATAAAATTGTAAATTAGTTTCAACGCTGAAAAGCAGGGTCAAAAGCATTGAAAATCACTTTTTATTTATTTACTGCCAAAATCTAACACCCTGAATTTAATAGAAATTGGTTGAAAATTCCAGAACACAGTTGCATAGCCATAACGAAAACTTCCCCATGCAATATATGGAGATTTTTTCATCTGCAAAAATTGAAAATTTCATTGGCCAGGCGGTTCTAACGAGTAACCACAATCTATGTTTTGGAGCAAAAATAAGAAAAAATAGGTATACCCCTGCAAACACCAGTTTTTCTATATAAAAGTGGGGTTTAAGGGGGTATTCATTGCACGGATATGTCTTCCTGATGGTATTATTTTGCTAATTTAGATATGCAAATGTTATGCACCATGCACATTATACTGTTATAAGGTAGCACTTTCATTTTCATGCGGATTATCATTCTAACTATATTACTGTGATAAATGAAATAAGTATGTTAACTAATTAAATTGGATCGAAACGTCTCCCCGAGCAAGTCAACAGACAAACGTGATGCTTATGATATATATGCTTGATTAACTCATTTTAACTCCCTTTTAAGGGACATAGGCAAACTGAATAGCCCCAGATGTGATGCCGCAGAACGCAGGTCCCATCTGGGGCTATTCTGTCTGCTTAAGGAATATTCATCGAAAAATGGGATAAAAATAAGAAATCACTCCTAAAACCCCTAAAAATGAAAGTGGACTCATCCAATTGATAATGATGGGAGAATCCATTCGTCAAATATGGGTTAATGTGATACTTATAAGCTATATTCTTAGGGCAACCGTGCTTAGTTTCATTTAAATTCACGTAGGCATGTGAGTATAGTATATTATGCTGCATGCTTGCTAAAATAAACATAAATTGATAAGATTTTCGAGTAAAACATGAAAATCATAAAATGTTGACAAACTTTCTACAACCATTTGAAAATAATACCAAATTATTGGCCTTACTAAATAAACTAAAAAGCTTAAATGTTAGAAAAGTTCGTTGATAGATACGAGAGAAAATTAAAATTTCAAATATTATGCAAAACGTTAATACAAGAATGATCGTGCCTAGGTCCAATCGCATATTTTTCCCATTCCAGTTTTGGCAAGAATTGGGTTAAAATACACCATTTAACATATATGACATTGTTCATTTGCCTAATGTGGATGTTTTGCGCCCCTAAAACCATATCAGAAGAAGTCATTTTTACAGCAGATACTAATATATTCTTTGGACTTTAGTTCTGGAAATTGACTTAGCACACTTTCAAATAAATAAATAACTAAATATATGAATAAATACACAGTTCACACGAACCAAATGCAAAGACAGCATACAAAACTATATAATTGTAGAATGTAGCGTTTGGTATTTATAACACAGTGTCACCAAAAACTAAATTTTTGACAACAATGGACTAGGACACGGCCTTCATTTATTTTTAATATATTGAATGCGTTTAATAAAAGAGGAAATTGGGGATTTTTGACGTGTATGACGCCCATAGACGTTGATGAGCCAATAGACCCTGGTGCACCATGCCGGGGATTTTTGTAGGGTATAATTTTCTGAAAGCCCATCCAATTCCCTTAAAAATGACACTTGTTAGCACTCTGACCGTTGGGGCGTTTGGACGTAGCGGCCTTTTGAATGTGTTACGTACGTGACATGTTGCCAATTTCATGAGAATCGCCATAAAATCAACAGTAGGTGTATTTTTATGAAGTTTAGTGTTAAAACAAACACACAAATTAGCAAATAAGAAAAATATGCCAAAACAGATGCTTTTCTATGAACATAATTCACTGTACCACGTATGGTAACGTATGTAACAAAATATGCAGTGGACGTTCCATATGAACAAACAGTACATCGAATTTCTAACGCAAATAAACCAACTGAACGTGTGTAAATATTTTTGAATTATGTCTCTTATCCGAATTAGTTTACTCAAACGTTTGTTCTTTGTTTGCAGCTGCATGTCATATATTGAAACTTGTGTCGTCCCCACTTGCCAGTATACATATATTTACGTGTATAACTAAATCATACCTAGTCATTCTCAAAGGGACACCGGGGAATAGTACAATTCAGCGATACATTTCTTGTAAAAACTTGACATTGTCTAAATGGTAAACTTATCATAATCCAATGACACCTTATTTATTGTTACCGAGTGGTTTGTCATTGGTAACGTAGATAACGGCAAGATACAGTAGGAACATTCCCTTCATACAGAGGACTGAGGTGAAATAAGTTGTGAGGATTTGCTTCGAAATAATGAATTTAGTGTTTGCAACTAAGTCTGCTGTCCAAATTATTTAACCAAAAATGTTTGGACTTTGCAACTGTATGCCGTTGAGTAAAACTTGTGTCGTTCTTGCTTGTCTACATATATGTATTTGGCATATACATATTTGAAGATACATATTATACTTTCTTGAAGGGTCACTGGGAAAAATACTCAATTTAATGACGCATTTTCAGTTTAAAATCACCATTGTTTTAATGGTTACAAGCTTAATACTAACACAACGCCGCCTTAATGCATGTCGCCTAATGTCTTGTCATATGGTAACGTAGATAACGATAAGTGTCGTAAAGTCAATTCACTCATACAAAAAGGGCTGAGATTCCTAAATGCTTAGGAATCTGAACGAAAATAAAACACATCTTAGATTTCAGAATTTGGCTCTAAAATGGTTTCAGTGTTGATCATCATTATATATTCTAATCAGTCTTCCAATCAATCAATTAATAGTGAAATTCACTGGATATTACAATAGTACAATCAATCTTCGTCATATCTTTGCAAGAAAAATGTGAAGGTGGGTTGATTAACTTTAGCCATGGTTATGTGACATAGCCTTACAGCTAGTGCGGAACAAGGCACTATATGGCTAAACTTGTTGAAGCTACATAAAAATGGGCCTTGCAGGTATGTCTGTTGACGTCAAGATTGATGTAGTCAAAGCTTTTGACTGAGAGTGCTATAGGTAATTCAAACGTCGTACCATAATCCAGGGGATTGATTAATATGGTGGAATTTTCGTGTGGTTTGCAAGATGTCTTTATTTACTTTTATTATGTCAAAACTGTGGCATTCTAAATTGGTATTTTCTGCAGGAAACTACACGATATTGTAATGTTAGACCACAGTGTGTTTTGTATTACACATAAAAGAAAATCTCATATGTTTTCTTAAATGTGACTGCTAAAATAAATGCTGGCAAAATGTACTTTGTTAGTGAAATGATAAATGATTATAATTATACTGAACCGATGTGGTAAGATGTGGTAAGACAGAGAGTGGCAGTGCTGGGGGAGCGTTCTTCTCCATTGAGAACAACATTAAGCGTTGTGTTCCTTTTTATTGGTTATACACCTAACCTGCCTTGGATGATTAGTGAAAGATGTTGCAAAACCCAAACATAATTAGGTTGCCAATGATGATAATGCTACAATGTAGTCACTACTTAATTCTGAACCAAGATACACAGTGGGGAGCATGGTGACCTAGTGTCGAACCCAGGAGAACGTGGTTGTTCGAAACTTTCTTTACCGTGAATCTTCTACAAGTATATGGCCAACAAAAACGGCAACAAACGAAATATATTATATCTACTGCATCTAACATCAAGTAAGAATTTAATCCAAAGCATCACTTTAAAACAATCAGTAGCAAGCGACCATAGTGGTTATGGAACATAAAACACTTAATACCTTTCCTCTATATCACGAAAATTTGTCATTTCGCGCATTTACTGTCTGCGATACCGCAAGCTACATGTATTTTATTTAGACGGATACAGTTCTGCAGTTTAAATGCATAAGGAAGAACCAGATCAGAATAGAACTCCGGTTTCCATGACAATGTATAATATTAATTAGTGAATGTACTATGGTCACTCTAGCGGTTATATCTTTGATCACATCTTCTTTGAACTACGACATAAGCTGCCATTGGGAACAAGATAAAACATGTCACCTAAACGTCTGTAAGAAATACATGTTCATATGTACAGTAAGTCAAGAATGAAAATTCTCCTGACTGATTTTGGCGTGTCTGGAAATAGTGTTTAAGTAGGCTGGGCTGGGGCCAGACCCTTCGTGTGTCTTGCTCAGTCCACTGGCAGTTTTCTTTTGCTCCAAAGTTTCTTTGTTTGTTTGAATTGATGCTTAGCGTCCCAGTCAACAGCTATGGTCATGTCGGGACGTTGCCTCTATTTTATGGGACTTATACCCAAAACTAGGACGTCATAACATCCAAAAATTGCTTCAAATATAACCACACAACTAAACCATTGAGACTTATATGTATAAATGGCTTGACTTAACCACTTTTCCTGGACAGGCTTAGACCTGAGCGGTTAACCAGTAATCAGATAGTCAGTCAGTCAGTGGTTTCAGTTGTGTTTCCCGAGATCCTAAAATGGTACAAATAGGCAATGATCAGGAAAAGGCGCAATCAGAAAGAAATTCATATTCTAAAACCCGAGGTGGGAAAAAACAATTTAAATTGACAATTAGGCGCTAATACTTAAAAAACATATAGCAGGCTGTATCTTTGGTGTAGTTTTCGTTTTTTTTTTTTTTTTTTGTTTTTTTTTTTGGAAAGAATGGATGCATTTTATAAACAAATCCACACAATTTTACATTAATTCAAAACTTCCCAAGGTTGTGCTTCTTTTGTGGTCCTACATGTATTGGTTTTAGGTCTGAAGTCACACGGAAGTAGTTAAGTTCAGGTAGTTGTATGGCCATTTTTAATGAAATAGCTGCTCACTCTGCTAATATAATGTTCTTTAGATCCTTCATTTTATGGTCCATTTGATACGCAATATATATTATACCAATCGTACAAGACTGACGTCACAGATTTACCATTAACATTATGAAGGAAGTGAATGTATTTGACCAATTGCAACAGGCGAGTCATTCAGATTTATAACGGTAAATCTGTCACGTGAGTCTTCTACGATCATAATAGAATTATACAATAATTAGAATACGCAAATAAGCTTTAATTAATTTGTTTTAGTGAATAGAACCGCAATAAATAAACTTTATTTCATTCCTGTTATTGATTTAATCCTTTTCAGACTTAATTGTTACCAGGTGAGCGATTGTTGCCCTTTTGGCTCTCCTTTCTTTAATTTTTAGGACAGATATTCAGCAAATTTAATTTACTAATTGAAATAATTATGGGAGACGAATGATAATCTGCTATAAATTATAAGTATTTGATACTATAGAGAAAATACAAAACTGTTATGTACGTTACCATGCCTTTACGTAAAGTATGTTACCGTTATCATGAAGCATGGTCTGTAGTTGATTTTTGTATGCTTTTAATACCTTTTAGCACAGATATTCAATAAATTTAGTTTTCTAATTGAAATAACTGTTAGAGAAAAATGATAATCTGCAATTAATTATAGCAGTATATGCTTCTATAGTGAAAATACAAAATTGTTACATACGTTACCATGACATTAGGTAAAATATGCTACCATTATCATGAAGCATGGTCTATAGTTGATTTACCGTTTGCTTTTAATACCTATGGAAGTTTTATTTCGAAAACCGGGATGTTATTCGGGAAAGAAAGTGTCTTTGTTCTGTTTGTGCTGGGACATGGTTATTAATAGGCATAATATTTAAATGGGGGTAGGGGAAGACAATCAGCATCTATGGAGTAATGGAAGGTCACAGAGAGCTCAACTATATGTCATTTTGCAGGGCAAGGATTGTTGATAACTATAATATAAATTGTATTTTGATATTTGGTCTAAGCTATATTCTATAAGAAATGAAACACGGTGGATATGCCAAATTACAAAGGTTATTTACGTTACTTTTATTGTATCAGTAGTCATGATATCTGAATATTATTGAATTTGGTCCTGTTAGATTAGGTAACATCTCTGCTACATATCTAAAGGTAAAGTTCTTGTCGAATATTTGCTTTTTGTCATAAATTTTGGTGATCCCCTTAGCAGCTTGAATTTAAAAATCATACATCGGTAACGTACGTAACACGCTCTGGCACGATAAAGCCCCAGCAGTCAGAGTGCTAACAAGCGGCATTTCGTAGCTTAGGGTACTGGCTTTTAGAAAATATATGTCTACAAAAATCCCCGGCATGGTGCACCTCTGCCATATACCATGTGGTAGCCTACCATATTTGGACCCCAGTGGCATGTTTGGCAGGATTTATGAAGGTGACTACCAAACATTGCTACATACAAAATATAGAAGTTTCGAGCCTTGTGGTTTCAGAGAAGAAGTTTATTTATGTCATCCCTTTGTAAGTCTATGTGAGTTATCTGTTGCCATTGCATTGTTAATTTTGATACAAATGAGTCGCCTCATGGGAAAACCAACAATCTGCATCTGCATATGCATATGCGAAAACAAAGGCACAGATCAGCTTCGCGGTAACCGCGAAGCTGATCAGCGCCTTTGTTTTCGCTACTCGGATAGTACAATTCCTTTTCTACATAAATGCTTCTAGCTCTTTTCTGTTACTGTGCAGGTCGGTTTGTGTCAGACCTGTTCGAAAACAACATTGTTGGTTTTCCCACGAGACGGCTCAAATTACTTTAAAACCTAATGCAGTCAAGCACCAAACCCAAAAATGGTTCACATTTATTTAATTTGATCTATATTGGCCCACTAGCCTTAGGCTCAAAGGAGCTAAAAACATGAACAAAACCTAGATTCCTACATTATATGAAATTGCAATTAACTCCAAAACCTAATGGGGTCAGTCCCAAAACCTGTTAATGGTTCACATTTAATTTGATTAAGATTGACCCACTAGCCTTAGGCTCAGGTGAGCTGCTAAAAGCATGAACAAAACCTAGATAAATTGCAGTTCATGAGATGAAAGAAAAGCCAGACTAACTAACATTTAAATTAATATATTACACTCCCGCTTGCGTATTTGTACTCCATTCACGAGTATCATACGCGTAATACGCGCGTATTACGTGCGTAAGACTTTTTACGCGCAACATACGCGTAACATGCGCATATATACGTGTATTGTATCTCATTAATATTCATAAGCATACATAAAATCGTCAATACGCGTAAGGTTTGTTCATTACGCGTATGAATGATAAGCCAATCACATTGTCTATACGCCTACGCGTAATTACGCGTATCATACGCGTAATGACAGTAGGTATACACGCTATAGTACCGAAATGTTGATGTTGTTATTGTTATGAAAATTAAATGCAAGTTTAATGGATTATACACTCCTACATCTATCGCCAGTTTTCAGAGTTTTTGCTGGTTTTTCTAATCATTAAGGCTGCCACAATAAATTCTTACAAGAAGATAATTTTTTCACAGCAGTTAGATAAAGATAATGAGTTCTTGACTCTGGCCACCTGTTTGTTTAAAGAATTAGATGAAATATGCCATTAACTTCCAATTTACTCTTTGTCTCAATATTAGACTATGGATACAGTGTCTGATCAAACTAAATGATACACTGATCTGAGTCTATAAAACATTAAGGTGGCAATTTTCCATACTGATCAGACTTTCAGTTCATATGAATGTGCATACTTTCCGCATTTTTACCAAACTATTTTAGGTACCCACATGTTGAGTACCCACAAATACTGAGTGAAATTCTATAATTGATGAATACATGTACATACAAATAACATGAACACAAAGATTCCATGAGTACCCTAAGACCACACCAGTTTCATACAAACAATTTCAGTCTTTGACTCATAATTTTATGAACCAGCTTATTTTGAATACCCACAATTTTGTGATTGAATTTTGTGAACATTCTTATAGTGAAGACCAACATAATTTGCCCATGCTTTGTGTAACAAGAAAATATAATTTCCAACATTTTCAATACCCCAAAATATTTATATGCACTTTTGAATACCCACTTATTTTAAATACACTCAAATTTGAAGACTCATAAATATTTTGAGAGCCGTATCTTTATGTGAATAACATCTAACTGAAATATCTATCTTGTGATTGCCACCAATTTTGAGTGCCTACAAAATTTGATCATCCACACTTTGAATACCCACATATTTTGAGTACCAAAAAAATTGAAGACCACAAATTTTAACTGCCCAAAATTTTAGAAAAAAGTATAAAATGTTCCAAAACATAGCAAAAGTGCTCCCAAATTTTGAATACCCACAATTGTGAGTACCCATATATATTCGTACCCACAGGCTCGAAAAATGACATTTCTAACTCAACATGGTCCAAGTGAGAAGAAAAAAAAACTGAAGAAATCTGATATCAGACATCTGGAGACTGTTGCTCTTCTTATTTTCACAGTTTACTGATAATGATAATAAAAGTTGAAAGCTACAAGATATTTTCCAAGGTTTATTGCCCATTCATGCCAGCTCCATTGGAGCTGTTTTTTGGCGATAGATGTAGGAGTGTATACTGATATATCGTGATTGTGAAACTTGTGTGACTTTACTTTCAACCTGTTATGCGATGGATAATGTGTTCCAAACTCTGCTGTTCCTGATTCATGAAGGCAGGTTAGATTTCTTTTTCTTATTTATATGCATGTATATATTAAACACAGTCCTTGAAAATGCTTTCCTTCGAAATAATCCCGCAAGCACAATATATTGAAACACTAGTCTTTGTGCGATCAGGTATGGTACCGATCTAAGTATTCATAATTTCTCGAGGAAAGGTTTTGACATGTTATTTCTTCGTTCATTTTTATTTTGATGCGTTAATGGAATCTTAACATAATGGGCTGTTTTATTACGCATATCTTGTGTGTGTCGGACTGTTTTACTACTGATTGGTGGGAACAATACGCGTATATACGCGTTATACTCTGAATTACGCGTAATGACTAGCTTAACGATTTGGTCGCACATTGGCTAAAGATATTTTGTGTAATATACGCGCATTATTTCCATGGTACGCGTAATTGAAATTGATTTCTTATTGGTTATGGACATGTACGCGTATAAATCATGCGCGTTATTCGAACGTATTACGCGCGTATGTTACGCGTAAACGATGAGTACAAATACGCGAGCGGTAGTGTATTTATCTAACTTTCGACACTTCTAGGAAATTATATATATATATATATATATATATATATATATATATATATATATATATATATATATATATATATATATATATATATATATATATATATATATATATATATATATATATATATATTTCACCTCGTGTAGGTAAATGTGATACAATGT
The DNA here is from genome assembly GCA_964017185.1 of Rugalucina vietnamica. Lineage (NCBI taxonomy): Eukaryota > Metazoa > Mollusca > Bivalvia > Lucinida > Lucinidae > Rugalucina > Rugalucina vietnamica. The sequence goes on along the minus strand of OZ024882.1, from coordinate 7,738,760 downwards.
AAATTGAACGTGAAGCAGCTGTGAGCTTGGTTTCAACGTATCAGATATTTATGAGAATTGATTCCTAGTATTTTTATGTTTTTTTTTTTCTAGACAAAGGCATCGAATGTTTGTTTGACAGCGACATAATGGATCTGTCTAGTATAAGTTTACTAATCTCACACATATTTGTGTACATGTTGTACTTAAATATATAGATAAAAAGAGAAACTAAACTGACTGTTTTACCGATATTCAGAGAGAACTATACTTAGTAAAACAATTGAGGGATATGATTTTTGTTTCGATTTCATTGCAAAAGGTATATTTTTTTTTCTACCCAAATAGCTAATGGATATGTAGCAGAACCATCACTGTGCAAAGATTCCATAAAATTTCGCGTTGCCTGGAAGCGCTTCGCGTTGCCTGGAAGCGCTTCTCGAACGATTATTTATGTTACAAATATCAACAGACAAGGGCGAGGATTAGAGCTCTGTAAAATCGATTTAAGCCCCCAGTAATTCGTTACTAACCGTTCCAAGGCGGTTCTGTTGATATCTATATTCATGTTGCGTGTTTTGTCCGTTTGTCTGTCTGGTGTGCTCGTCGGAGTGTTTTTTGCTTAATATGGTCGAATTGCTGCCTTTCTTGTCGGGCTCTTGTTTAGTTTCGTGAATGATCATCTTGATGAACCAGTGGAAATGCTCTCCTTCCCGCCTAGTATCTTTGGGTCGAGGATTTTGGCTTTATTTGCAGCGACATTTGTAATACATGTGTAAGCCAGTTGAGATCTTGGTTTATTTTTTAGTCTAATCCGTTTTTAATAATCGCTAATACATTTTCGCTATACTGATAGATATGGTAATTTCGCTGTCCCAGTATAATGTTTTATATTAATGTTAATTAAGCGAAAAGAAATTTTTTGGTAAAAAATCGTGTTTTTAACCAAATTCACAGATTTCTGAAATTTTCCCAATATGCATTTTATACATAAAAGTACCGGCATTTCGATTATTAAAACAGTTTCGCAGTTGAATGAGCCAGATAGAGGGGAGGAATGACATAATTTGGTAGGGTAGGCTCCAAAGGGAATTTCAATTTCAGGGGTGTTCCAACGTTTCTGCAAGTCTGCGAAAAGCGCTCATGGGCAACGCGAAAAAATTGATGGAATGTTTGTACAGTGATGGCTCTGCAACAATTCTATTAAGTACAGTATTTGGGTAGAAAAATGATACATTTTGCAATGAAATCGAAATAAAATCCATATCCTTCAGTTGTTTTGCTGAGTATTTATGATTTAGATAAGCATACCGATTTACTGATATGCTGATGAAGACAAAAAAAGAGACTTTAACCTCTTAGTTTAAATTCACAATGCATAAAGTCAATAACACGCATAAGCGTGTGGACATTGCGCTTAATGCTTGCTTTGCTTACCTTTAGTTTCAACCTAGCCATTCTTTAGTTTGTGTGAATGTCATTTCAAAAACACGCCCGAACAATAAACATTATTTCGATAAACTTTGTAAAAATTGACAACATCAGTTGAAAAACGGTGTTTTTCTTGTCTTTTATAGAATTTATGAAAATTCGTAACTAAGAAATTATGTATAGTTTGAAAAAAAATCCTGAATCCCTTACGGGATTCGAACACGGACCGCCGGGGTAGAAATCCAATGCTCTAACTACTGACTTACTACATAGCCAAAGAATCGACTCCCTGACGCAGTATGTCAGAGATTGTACTTATATGATATAGCATTGTATCGAATAGCTGTAGAAGGTATGAACTATATGATCTGCCAACCCGACTTTCCAACCACGACAGATAATCTCGAATGAATGAGTGGTGCGATGGGACATAACACATCCCCATTTCGGGAGAGTAATCATTTATGATTTAGAGAATGGTATTTTATGACTTTATGGCTCATTCGGTCCATTTCCGACGAGCCCACCATCTTACGAATATGAAAAAATTTAACTAACAAATGAAGCATAGTTTGAAAAAAAAATCCCGCGTCCCTTACGAGATTCGAACCCGGACCGCCGGGGTAGAAACTCAATGCTTTCACCACTGATTCGCTCTAGAGCCAAAGAGTCGACTCCCTGAAGCAGTATGTCAGAGATTGTGCTTTATATGATACATTGTTTCGAATAGATGTGCTATTTATTAATAGAAGCTATGCACCATGTGATCGTTCAACCCGACCTTCCAACCACGGCAGATAATCTCGAATGAATGAATGGTGCGATGGGACATAACACTTGTTTTTTGCTCAAAATATTTTTTGTGGGTCGAACCAACTCGGCTTGGCTATTCTAACGTGTTCCCGCAATTTATGATCCTTGTTTAAGAGCGAAAGAAACGTTAAGTACATTATCATGTGTAAGCCAGTTTTATTTACTTATTAATATTGAAAGGTACAAGTAGGCAAAGATCAGGAAAAGGCGCAATCAGAAAAAGATGCCCACTCCAAAAACCGAGGTGGGAAAAAACAAACTAACAATCAGGTACTTATAGCATGAAAACATATCATAAGCAGAATGAGCAGCTATTTTCCCAAATAGGTGGCCACTCAGTTACCTAAACTTAACTAAAAATATGAAAACATACATAAGGCGCCAACAGCACAAAAATTTAAACACCAAGACATAAAACAAAAAGAACCACCACTGAAGTATCGCCTTGGAACGATCGGTAACACAAAGTTACTGGCGGGCTTAAACCGTTTTTACATGGCCATAACCTCACCCTCAGCTTCTGCAGTGGTTCATAACATTTAGTTAGGTCTTCGGTCCTCGTGGTGAACTAGTCAATGAATCGTCAAGAACAAACAAATAAATCACGATAAACATCCTGATGAATAAAAAACCAGGACTCACAGACTGAGAAAGCTGCCCGACGATGGAGATCCCTGGGCGTCGAATAACCTAGTAACTCCGGAGCAAACGAAAACACCAGTTGGACCCTGGTGGGCCAAGCAACAGACAATAAGCTGCGGTCCCAACCAACTAAAATGAGTACAAGTAGGCTAAGATCAGGAAAAGGCGCAATCAGAAAAAGATTCCCACTCCAAAAACCGAGGTGGGAAAAAACTAAATTAACAATCAGGGCCCAGAATTACAATGCTCCCTTAACGTCAAGGTAGACCTTAGTTAAGGTGGCGAATTTCAGCCTCCAAAAAGATGCATTTAAATCATACTGAAATCAAGCTTATCGGTTTTATTACGTAAATAACATTTTATTCTACAAACCTGTATATTTTCGTAAATACAGTTATTGATTTTAACGGTACAATATCGTTTCTAAAGTTGTCACCTTAACTAAGGTGGGCCTTTTCTTTAAGAAAGCATTGTAATTCTGTGCCCAGGTACTTATACCATAAAAACATATCGTAAGCCGAATGAGCAGCTATTTTCCCAATAGGTTATCACTCAGTTACCTAAACTTAACTAAAAATATGAAAACAGATTGAGGCGATAATATGAAAAAGTACAAGTAGGCAAAGAAAATAGCTTTAAGTCGGGACCATCATAGAGTCTGACGCCCGACCCACCGGCGTGCAATTAAAGAAGGCAGCATAGTTATCAACCATGATTGGGTTAAAAACTAAGCATGCAGACTGTCGCATAACATTCATATATTTTAGAAGAAACAAATCCATTTGAAACAGAAAGATGTAGATATAAAAAGGGGGCTTCGGTATCTGAGATATTGGCTTTGTTCAACTGAAGTTCAGGTGAATAAATGTTCAAAAGGTCATCGGGGTACCTAGAAGTGGAATTAAAAGCCTCAATAACATCAGCTTGATTATCATGGTTGAGAGAATGCAAGAAATCTCTTTTGAAGTGTAAGGGTATACCCCTTCAATCCCATTAAATTTAAAAAAACGGAGGTTTGCAGGGGTATACTATTTTTTTCTTTTTTGATTCAAAACATAGATTGTGGATACTCATTAAAATATAAAAAAGCTATCATTTTTTCCAATGAAATTTTCAATTCTTGCTTATAAAAATGTCTGTATATTCCATGGGCAGGTTTTCGTAATTATGATCAGGTGATTTGAGCCACCTCGTGGGAAAACCAACAATGTGGTTTCCGAACAGGGTCGACACAAACCGGCCTGTACAGCTACAGAAGCAGGCTAGAAGCTTGAAATTTTGGAGTAGAGGAGGAATTGTACTATCCGAGTAGCTAAAAACAAAGGCGCTGATCAGCTTCGCGGTGCGTCTTTGTTTTCGCCTATGCAGATTGTTGGTTTTCCCATGAGGCGGCTCATTTGTACCTGACAAACTGAGTTGACAGTCAGTTATGAATAAACCATTGGAATCAATACCTATCCTTATAATTATCTTCTGAATCATTCTATTCTTTCATCTTCAACATTTAGCGTTTAATATAGGCTTCCATGAGAGTAATTTGCTTGGAGGCTTATCACGGCAGGCGATGGCGATGTATATGCTGGCGTAGCAAGGACTTTTCACATAAATGGTGGTATTGATTCATGTTACATATGAGCCTGTGCGTGAGAGAACCAACAATTTGGGTTTCGACCAGGTCCGAAATAAACCGGGCTGTACTGTCACAGAAGATGGTTAGAGGCTGGAAATTTTGGATCTAGGAAGTCGAGGAATCGTTCTATCCCTGTAGCGAAAACAAAGGCGCTGATCAGCTTCGCAGTTACCGCGACAGAAGTCTTCCGAGATCCTTTAGGGCAACCATTTACAGCGGGCAGCTGCTTGGGCATTCCTTGTCCAAAATTCGGATCATGATTATCATAAACAAAAAAATAACACATGCACATCATGCATGTACATGGAGCCATTTAAAACAATGCTCATGTTTTCAAACCACGACGACATTTCCTATAAACCGTGCACAACAGACTACAGCAATGACAATCCTAGCCAAAGTTTCTGGAATAATCCTACGAATCCGTGTTGAAAATGGTATGGTTGCATTTGATTAGAACAAAACACCTGAGACAAGGACATATGACGTATCAAGTCATAGAAAGGCTAAATTGTGACAAAATTAGCTGTTTTGTAGCAAACTGTTTAAATAGTCCATTAAACAGGATTGTTCAAAGGTAAAGGATTGTTCAAGTCTTGTTTATTTATTTTTATATCATTTGGTCGTATCATCAGGATAGCATGGCCATGAAAAGTGTACCCCCATATCCCCCACTTTTATAGTAAAACTGGGATTTACAGAGGAATTTCTATTTTTATCATAGATCAAAAACATAGATCAAGAACAACGATAAAAAACATCGTTTGTAGGACAAGGCGAGGCGGTTCTAACGTGTATCCACAATCAATGTTTTGAGCAATGATTTCTACAATGATTTTTTTTTTTGTTTTTTGAAGGTGCAAAAATCATTCAATATATTGCACGGGCGAGTTTTTGTAATGTTTCTATTTTAATGATTATCAGGTGTCACGTGTTTCTGAAGCCATTGAACTATAAAACAAACACTTCCTCCATGGCCACCAATTACTGATTTGTATCTTTTAAAATATTAATGATAGGACATCTATATTCAAGTTTATCATGACATGATGGGACCCTTCGAACACTTAATTTGAGTAGTCAGCCAGTCTTACTGTAACGGGCCTTAGAAGAGTTGTTTTTGTTTGCGTGTATTCCTTATAAATCGTTTATAGATCTAAGGAAATCGTTTTAAACAAAGAATATCGACTCAGGTTGACAGGTATGACGTATTGACTGCAAACTGTTAGATATTATTGCCTATTTCAATGAGCAACACTATCCCGAGTTTAAGGGTTCGCATCTAATGATAGCATTTATTTACCGTCATTTACCTGTTTGTAAGTAAAGCCTCATTACTATGCATCTATAAATTGACTGTACCCTTTTTACTAGCGAGTAGTGCTAGTTCATTATGTATTACGAAAACATGCTTATGCAATATATGGAGATTTTTTTCAGCTGTAAAAATTAAAAACATCATTGTAATTTTTTTTTTTTTTATATTATTCTCATTTTTGCTCAAAACATAGACTGACGGTACCCACAATCTATGTTTTGGAGCAAAATTAAGAAAAAAAGGAATACCCCTGCATACCCCAGTTTTTCTATATTAAAGTGGGGTTTAAGGGGGTATATATTGCACGGACATGTTTTCCTGATGGTTCGTAATCTGTATTTTTTCCTGACTGAAGTCTTGCTCCAAAAGTTTGAAAGTGACATATGACATGTTCTTACATATAAATTGTAATATATGGAGATTGTTTTCAGCTGTAAAAATTAAAAACATCACTGGCAAAAATTTGATATTATTCGGTGAGGCGGTTCTATCGAGTACCCACAATCTATGTTTTGGAGCAAAAATAAGAAAAATAGGAATAGCCCTGCATACCCCAGTTTTTCATGTTTTCCTGATGGTTCGTAATCTGTATTTTTTCCTGACTGAAGTCATGCTCCAAAAGTTTGAAAGTGACATATGACATGTTCTTACATCTAAAGTGTAAGTAAAAATGTACAAGTAGGCAATGATAAGGAAAAGGGGCAATCAGAAAGAAATTCCCACTCCAAAACCAGAGAAGGGAAAACCTAAATTGACAATTAGGTACTTATACTTAGAAAATATATCGTAAACCGAGTGAGCAGCTATTTCCCAATAGGCGACCACTCAGTTACTCGAACTGTACCGTATTATGGAAGACGGCGTTCCAGGATATGTCACATTATCTGATGTGTAACAAGAGCTTATTCTTATAAGCAGATTAATTTTACCTAACAGACTCGACATTGACAAATCTACCTGGAAGCAGGGGTGCTCATTTAGAGAGGAGGCTTATACAGATCACGATAAGTTTTAATTTACATCATGGCGTACATGTCTAAGCATCTAATCCCGGCCTTCGATATTTATGCAAAGTTCAGGATATCTCGTGACGTCTGTCCATAAACAATGTAGATTTCATTAGCGAAGTGTTATGTACTGTATAATCTATGAGCTCTAACAACAGCATTCGGCCATTAGCTGAATAGATAAACCTTGTCCCTATTTCGACAGACCAAATTAATTATACAGTCACATGAATATACGTATATGACGGTGGCGGTTTAAGGCAAACGCAGAGAACAGCTACCAGCCATGGTTATTCTTTAGAAATTCGTTATAGGTCAGGTTAAGCTATCTCACCAGACTGGTTTGCAAGTCGATGACCTTTACAATAACATTGCAAATACTGTGGCAATATTGTGCCCGTGCTACAATTCAGCTTGGAGGTCCCAGCAATAAAACCAACAGGTTGCTACATGGTATGCCTGTATCGATTTTGAAAAATACCTTTTTACGTCATTATCATAAAGGAATGGTATAGCGACAGAGTCAAAACACGAACAAACGTATTATACTGAAAATGAATGTGTTAGTTGCGCTTCGCCGGGCGTACGCATGTAATGCCCCGAAACCGGATAGCGATCGATCGATTTTGATAACATGACGTCGAACCGGCGAGGTTACTTAATTGGACGGTATCACGTGACCGGCTGATGGAGTCGGCGAAATACCCGCGTACGCCGAACTCGCCAATTTATGATCAAGGCGTGGAACCGGCGAAACAAAAATGGAATAATTTATAAAGTGAATTATCAGCATTTTGTAGACATCCTGGATATATGGCGAGTTAGGCGCCTATAAAACTTGTTTAAGCCCCCCCCCCCCCAGTAATTTTATATTACTCATCGTTCCAAGGCGATACTTCTGTTGTGGTTCTAATTGTTTTGTGTTTTGGAGTCGAATTTTTGTGCTGTTTGAGCCTTATGTATGTTTTCATATTTTTAGTTCAGTTCGGGTAACTGAGTGGCCGCCTATTGGGGAATAGCTGCTCACTCGACTTACGACATGTTTTCATGGTATAAGTACTTAAGTGTCATTTTAGTTTTTTCCCAACCCTCTGTTTATGGAGTGGGAATTTCTTTCTGATTGCGCGCCATTTCCAGATCATTGCCGATTTGTATTTTTTTAAGATAACGGCCAAAAATAATCAGTTGGACTTCAACTTAGAAAAACAATAGAAGAATATTTGACATTTATCGGATTTCTTACTTAATAAAATTTGATTTAGTGTGGAAATACTTGCAGTCGCCAGTTCCATAAAACGGCTGTCGAATTGTGTGTTAAATTCTATACACACTTTAGTGGCCCAGGTTCAGTACAGTCCCAAATAGCATAACCTTCCATACCAAAATTTCGCAAAAATTTTATGAATAAAAATAGAACTGGGTCCTTTAAGAGCAGTGAGCATATAAATGAGAGAAGGGATGGGCCATACCATGGTTTCGGCTACTTAAGCCTCTTCAGTGACCCTTTAGATTTGGCGAAATGGGGCCAAAGGGAAATACTGTAATTGTGCAACTTTCAACAGGATAGTCAATACAAGGACTAACATTATCCAAAAGAGTCAAATGTATAAAACGTCGGTTAGAAAATGAATCTAAACCGGAAATGAATTTCTAATTTCTCAGTATACCCTCGCTGATCTCAAAGGACCAAAAGGAAAATATAATCTGCACTATGGATGATGTACGGGGAGACTTTTGAGGGCCGCCACACGGCACAACACCAGCTGCAGTACTAGCAAATAAAAATAGAACTGAGATCCTTTAAGAGCAGTGAGCATATAAATGAGAGAGAAGGGATGGGCCATACCATGGTTTCGGCTACTTAAGCCACTTCAGTGACCCTTTAGATTTGGCGAAATGGGGCCAAAGGGAAATACTGTAATTGTGCAACTTTCAACAGGATAGTCAATACAAGGACTAACATTATCCAAAAAGAGTCAAATGTATAAAACGTCGGTTAGAAAATGAATCTAAACCGGTAATGAATTTCTAATTTCTCAGTGTACCCTCGCTGATCTCAAAGGACCAAAAGGAAAATATAATCTGCACTATGGATGATGTACGGGGAGACTTTTTAGGGCCGCCACACGGCACAACACCAGCTGCAGTACTAGCAAATAAAAATAGAACTGAAGTCCTTTAAGAGCAGTGAGCATATAAATGAGAGAAGGGATGGGCCATACCATGGTTTCGGCTACTTAAGCCTCTTCAGTGACCCTTTAGATTTGGCGAAATGGGGCCAAAGGGAAATACTGTAATTGTGCAACTTTCAACAGGATAGTCAATACAAGGACTAACATTATCCAAAAAGAGTCAACTTCCATTTTCGGAGATTGTTTACCAAACACTTTTGTGTGCAAAATCATGATTGCCTCCGGAAAAGTTTGACACCAAAGTTTCTCGGCAGTGTCAATGTATTGCTGTCATTTTTCGTAATATTGACAGAAGGGTGCCATCTGAGTGCATATTCGCAGGCATTATATCACGATGAGTAATACAGGGTCATGAAAACTTTTCCATGGCAGGTTTAAAAAGGTGGGCAGTAGACTGAAACGGGTTGCAGCAATCTGAATCCAGTAGCAAAATGACTATGTGAATTCTGGGTATAGAGGTATTCTACATTTGGCACATTACTGTATTGGAACCAATGATCCGTGAAATTTCGTTTGCAAATTGACTGCTCTATCAGATTAATAAATAATGTTTAGGAAAAAAGAATTACATACATTGCAATAAAATCGAATGTTTTTCTAAGTATGAGGGTTGTTCTTTAATTCTTGTCATTGGCTCATTTTCTCCTAAACCATCATCTGTATTAAAAGATTGATACTTGGTAATTATGAATAGCTTCTTTGCAATATTGAAACCATCAAACCATTTAAGGATGATGCAATTAATCATTGCGATCTGAGTCTCTAAAAGAGGGAAATCCTTATGACACTGCAAATACCTACTTCGGTCTGTCCCAACAGGGAGTATGACGCTTGATTTAAAATTGTAAGAAGAACGATTTTATATTGCGGAATCTTAATTATCTTGCTTATACATAGATGAAACGTTATTTTCCTAAACCAGAAATAACAATTTGACGAGGACTGTAAACATAGTACTAAGCCTATTTGTTATAAATTGATAAATTGAAAAGTGTAGGAATACAGGTTTCAGAGCTTCATAATTTCATGTCCAGTAATGACTGATCCAAACTGTTAATGCTAATTTAAATCTGATCTTTGCTAAAACCATAGACTTTTCGACTCATTAAATTTGACTTGGTTTCTATTACAAAAGGGATGTACAGCTCTATTAGAAACTGTGTGACTGGTTCACCTTAAACCTGATGCAATTGTTAAATTGCAAGTTTACCAATTTACAGCTGATATCCATTTAGACCATTTTCGACAAAACAAAGATAACCATAAATTTGAGATGTTTTCCATATAATCCAACTTGCAAAATATGAAAATCATGCATCAGGAAAACATGTCCGTGCAATATATACCCACTTGAACCCCACTTTTATATAGCAAAACTGGGGCATGCATGGGTATACCTATTTTTCTTATTTTTGCTCTAAAACATAGATTGTGGGTACTCGTTAGAACCGCCTCGGCGAGGCGGTTCTAACGTGTACCCACAATATATGTTTTGAGCAAAAATAAGAAAAATATCAAAAGTTTTTCAGATGAAATTTTCAATTTTTACAGCTGAAAAAAATATCTGTACATTGCATGGGCAAGTTTTCATAATGAAAGGCGTAACATGTGCAGTGATTTTAAATTGTGTTTACTGAAAATACTATGACGTCATAAATCAGGGGCAATAATTCTATAGCGGGAAAGTGAAAACATTGTCGAAAAGTATTTTCTGATGCCCATATGAATGACAGGTTTATGTGTAAAATGAAAGTGGGCCTGCATACATTGTGGCGAATGTTACAGCATTTTCAATACAAGTAATCGAAGTTGCATATTTTAAATAAACTGAAAACAACATAGCGTTCTCACAGTACCCTGTTTTAGAATGTGATTACTATATGACCGTGTGTCAGAGAGCAATAACTTTGATACCAATCTGACAAGAAAAGAATACGCTTTCACCACATATAAACAGCATTGTCGTTGATTGTCCACAGGAAAAATAATCAAACAAATGACAACAATTAAAGAAGAACCCTCGTATATATTAAGTGGCCAATATCGTGCCTTGAATAAGCTGATAGGTGACCGTTGATAGGAGATGTTTAGGTGTTGCTTTTGTCTAAACCGTTGTGTCCTTTTCTTATTTACATTTATTGTTCATTAAGATCTAAGTGCTTTCTTGCTATGAGGCTTAGGCAAAGGACAGCTATGTTTAAGCTTTTTCTGTAGTTTTTTGTTGGTAAAAAGGTATAAATAGGCAATGATCAGGAAAAGGCGCACGCAGAAAGAAATTCCCACTCCAAAAACCGAGGTGGGAAAACAATAAATAGACAATTAGGTACTTGTCCTAGGAAAACATATCGTGAGCCGAGTGAATAGCATTTTCCCAATAGGCGGCCACTCAGTTACCAACTAAACTAATATATGAAAATGTAAAAACAGCACAGAAATTCAACTCCAAAACATGAAATACCACAACACAGATATCACCTTGGAACGATCAGTAATAAAAAATTAATGGCTTTATTATTATTTTTTTTTTTTTATTTTTTTTTTTTTTTTTATTTTTTTTTTTTTTTTTCAAGATACAGATGAACGGGTGGCTTTTACTTTAACAGTATTTCCCGTTGTTGGTAATAAACGGAATAGATTACATGAGGTTTGTTGCTTGCTGTCACTTAAGGCTTCTCCTGCCCTTTTACGCACATTAAGGTTAGACTGACATCTGATATATGGGTTCTCTTTTTTGCAATTAACTGTCTGTTCGGTATAATTAATTCTCTTAATCCATTTTGCTGCTAGCAAGAGTGCTGGAGACAGAAGATATGGACACGTGTCACGAATTTTCACAAGCGTTTTACCCTAGAGTCCAGCCAGGGTAATTTTTGAAGGAGGTGACATCTTCTGCTATAGTTGGTTTGAATGCATTTTTGAATAGTTTTAACCTTCCCATAAATGGTTTAGGTGGGCTGCTCTGGAAATTCTTTTGGTAGATAGGTTTACTCACACCATGTTCTGAGGTACCATGGGAATATACGCATTCCATACAAAGCAGATTTTTACATCATTTATGGGGTCATTGTGCTTTTTTGATAAATAAAACAATGCACATTTATGCAAATACTTTGAATATGAATAACTTCACATAATTCAAAATGTAGTTAAAGATTATAAAGTGCTATAAATCCTTTATAATGTAGGGTTTTGTCATGCCATGCCAAGTTACCCCACCCACTTTCAAGCAATGTGCGTGTTCGAAATTTATCTATAGCTTTGCGTTTTAGATAATTTTATTTGAAACATTATCATTGATCGAGATTACACTCTGTCTTTGTGCCTATCTGGGAATTTGTATATACAGCTGACCGTTTTCGGTCTGTTCAAAGTTATTGTACTTCAGCTTCTCACGGTAAAGGATGGAAATGGTATCGAAAAAAATGTTGAAACAATGTAAAGTCGGTCACTGTCAGATATATAATCACGAGGCTTAAAGTTTCAAGAAAAAATTATGAAACAAACAAACAAACAAACAAACACTTACGCAAAATAATGGAAAAAATAAAGAGGTATACGTACCTACAAAAGTTCTGGTATCTCTGCCTCTGACAGCTCTAAATAGCTGAAATGGTGTTTTATGATTACTTAGACTTGGTTCTATAGGCTGGTTTTCAGATAAATTAATCTTATGGCTTAAAATATTAATATTTTTGATGAATGCATTGAAAATAGAGGAACAATGTGAACAAATAAAAGGTGTATACACAGAAAAGTTCTTGTTTCTAGGCATTCAATGCTCATTTGGAGCTGAAAATAGTGTAAAATAATTGCTGTGATAATTATCTTTTGGTATGAAATCGGATTGATTAATCATTATGATTTAAAATTTTAAATCTAATATTGAAATCATAGATAATTAAAGAAAAGAAAATGAGGAAAAATAAAAGGGGTATACTTATGAATAGCTGAAATTGGTGTCAAATGATGGCTTTGATTTTGATATATAAGCTTGTATTCATATACACAAATCATGTGACTCTTTAGAGCCTCCATTGTCAAAGTGTTTTACATTACCTCATATTGCCATTAATATGATGGATTGAGTGAAATAAAGTTTGAATTGAATTGAATTGACTCAAAGTTGTAATATTTTTATGAAGGCATAGAAGATATGGGGAAAATGTGGAAAAAGTAAAGGGATATACGCACATAAAATCTTGTATCTTGGTCTCTTACGAGCCTGAATAGCTGAAAATGGTAACAAATGATTGCTTTGACGTTGTTCTTTAAGCTTGTATTCATATAATGTTATATAAATCACATGACTCTAAGTGGTGATAATTTTTATGAAGGCATAGAAGATGGATGAAAAATGTCAGAAAAATAAAGGGGTATTCTTACAAAAGTTCCTGTTTCTAGTCAAACAATGATTATAAAGAGCAGAAAATGGTATCAAACAATTGTGTAGACAACTATTTATTGGTTTGTTATCAGATAAGTTAATCATATGATTTCAAGTTTCAAAAATATTATTGAAATCATTAATAGTTAAAGAAAAATTGAGGAAAAAATAAAGGGGTATACTTACTTAAGTTCTTGCATCTCGGCCTCTGGTGGCACAAGATGGCTGAAAATTGTGTTAAATGATTGCTTGGACCAAAGGACGATGGTTGGTATTCAGATATATAAACCATATGATTAAATGTATTAATGATTTTTATGAATACGTAAAAAATATAGAAGAAAAATGTGGAAACGATGGCAGAGTATACATACAAAAGACCTTGTATCATGGCATCAGATGACCATAAAAAGCTAAAAATGGTTTTAAATAATTGCTATGACAATTATCTTTTGGTATGAAATCGGATGAATTAATAAAATGATTTCAAGTTTAAAAATATTATTGAAAACAGAGATAATTAAAGAAAAAGTGAGGGAACTTAAATGGGGTATACCTACAAAAAATCTTATATCTTGGTTTCTGATGGGCCGGAATAGCTGAAAGTGGTGCCAAAAGATTGCTTTAACTTTGTTCTATAAGTTTGTATTCACATATATAAATCAAAGTGACTCTGAGTGCTAATAATTTTTGTGAAGGCATAGAAGATGGAGGGAAAATGCGGTAAAAATAAAGGGGTATAACTTACATAAGTTCTTGATTCTAGTCAACCAATGATTATAAAGAGCTGAAAATGGCATCAAATGATTGTTTAGACAATTATCTATTTGAGTGTAATAATATAAATTATTCATATGGTTTCAAGTTTCAAAAATATTATTGAAAACATAAATACTTAAACAATAATTGAGAAAAAAAAAATGAAGAGGTATATCAACATAAGTTCTTGTATCTCGACCTCTGGTGGCCCCAAAAAGCTGAAAATTGTGTTGAATGATTGCTTTGACCAAGGCTCATTAGCTGGTATTCAGATATATTAACCATACGATTAAACGTTTTTATAATTTTATGCATGCGTAAAACTTATTGGGAAAAAATTTCGGAAACAATAATGGGGTGTACATACAAAAGTCCTTCTATCATGGCCTCAAATGGCCATAAAGAGCTGAAAATGATATCCACGACAACTGTCTTTTTGTATATGTTCAAATAAATTAATTATGTGATTTCAATTTTCAAAAATATTTATGAAAACTTAAATAATTAGAGAAAAAATGAGGAAAAATTGAAGCGGTATACTTACAAAAGTTACTGCGTCTTGGCTTTTTATGGCCCTATAGAGATGTAGATGGCATCATAAGATTGCTAAGACAATGCTCTATTGGTCCATATTCAGATACATAAATCGTGCTACTTTTTCTTTCAATATTTTTAAGAAATAAGAGCAAAATGCAGACAAATAAGACATTGACTCACAAAATTACCTGTAAATTGGCTGCTAATTGACCTGTAAGGCTTCAAATGGCATCCAATTACATGTATTTCTAAGGCACTGCACAATTGCCTGTGATATATAATAACATAATATAATTTACAGTTTCATTTAAATGGGAGTAATACTTCGGAAATTTTAGACAGAGTATCAATAATATGCAGAGTTTTAAAGTTGGTGGGGTAATTCTGTGTGAAATAATGCCATACTTTCAAAAGATCATGAGGTTTTTAGTGTAAAATGAGACTGCACTTTATACTTTTGCTTACAAACAATATACAATGCATTGGAAAGTAACTAATAAATAAGAAACAAGAACCAATTTATATACTACATTTTGGCAGACTTTTCATAGGATATATAGCTTTTTGTCATAGCACTACCTCCATACATCAATGTATTTGAGCAGTATCCAAATAAAATTCAAGAGTAGCCCAATTGATCCTTCATCGGGGAGGTGAGGACTACTTAAAAACATTCAAACCAACTATAGCAGATGTCACCTCAGACTCAAAATATGAGAGATACAGGTTTTTGTGTTCTATGATAAGAGACAATATTTGATTTCAGTGTATAGTAAGGTTAGTATCAGAACAATTCCAAAATAATGCTTAAGCGTCCATACAATTGGTATCTTGTGTTTGTACTGAGCTTGACCATTAGCAAATATACCTAAATTGATTTAATATGCATCATTCAGCTCTAAGAAAATGCCACAAACTTCACTTTTAATTATAGTCTGGATTGTTTTTTATGCATTACACCCTCGGTAATTAGTTATGGTATTGTCGGGCTGTCAGTCGCGTAGCAGCCACCGCTCCTGTGCATAGAGGCAAGTTATCAGTTCTTAGTTCACATTTCTTTTGCCATTAACTTGAATCAGTCATTGAAAAGGAAGAATGTCTAATTTAGAAATATTTTCAAACCAAGACTTCGTGAAAATATTCACTAGCACAAATGCGCATGTAGTTGATTTTACGCTGTTTGATACCATTGATGCATTACCACATTTAGGTATAACCTTAAGTATAGGTCCATACAGTTTAGTAAACAGTTTTTATTGCTTTTCAGGCTATTGTTTAAGCATGTTTAAGAGGATAGATTGTTAAAAACAAACTAACCATAAGAAGATTAACATTAAAATCGCATACATGCATATTATTAAGGTGGGTGGGGTAATTTTACATGTTAAGAGGTAAACAGAAATATGTTTTCGCAATACAGGTGTTTCATAATCAAATCAATAGTTTCTAAAATTGTTTAAAATACAAAAGCATGTCATACAGACAGGGAAAATGACTGGATAATGGAAAAAGTATGTAGTTGTCTGTTTATTAGATTTAAAGCTTATTTCATAGCTGTACCATACAACATCGCCTGATCAGACTATCGTGCCAAAAAATTTCCAGAGCAGCCCACCCAATCCTTCTTAAGGAAGGTTAGGACTAGCCAAAAATGCATTCAAACCAACTATAGCAGGAGATGTCACCTCCAACGCTAAATATGCGAGAAACAGGATTTCGGGTTCTAGGGTATTTTACAAAGAAATAAAAAATGTATCCTATAACGAGGTGCAAAATTCATGTTTACATATCGTAGGATAACCAGGTTAAATTCATACCACAGATGCCTATAGTTCTCGTCAGTGACGAAATATACATGTATATGAACCTCTGTAAAAAGGAAAACAAAACATAGTTGTTATGTATGACAGCTACTTGTTGAAAGATGTGCATTCAGTACTGGTAAACTTCCCAAGGGAGTATGCCCAGGAAAGTATGATGTTATACATATGATGTTTACTTGTTGTCTTTAGCAATTATTTACTTTTAGTGTCCCAGATATTGGACATAAACAGGTTGTTTACTTCAGAATTTTCTAGAAATTTCAAATTGTTCTTTGACGGAAGGTCAAAGAGTCAAAGATGTAGAATCTTCTAGAAAAATCTTTTTTTATGTCAAAAGAATATTGTGGAATTTTCTGGAAGGATAATGGCCTCTCTAGAATATTCCAGAACATTAAATTTTGGTAAACAACTTGTTATTTTTAGTATATGATATCATAGAATTTGCTGGAAGAATCCTGAATGTTCCTCAGTGCTATATAAGGGCTACAAATTTTCATAAGGACAATCTTTGGGTACTGTTACTATTAAGAAGTCAAAATCTATCTTACTGGAATTTAAACTTATTCTTGGATTACTTTGTGATATTCGATTCTGGATTGGGACATAGTGCTATTTTGAAACAAACTTTAATTCTTGGGATCAGAAACTGATACAGACTTGTGTTAAAAATTCTGAGGGACATTCAGACATTCTTTAAGGGAATTAACATCTTGAAAGGTATTGTACTTTCACTTTTGTTCGATTGTATATATGCTTTTGATTGTTTCACATGTAATTACTGGTTAAATCACTTCTAAATAGATTTGTTAAATTTTAAACAAAGCTTATTGCTGTCTAACCAACTTGCTGGTTTCCTTAATCTTCTAGTTACGCCTGGCACGTAACAGAATTGGGGGCTCGAGTCCGGGATTGAAATTTCTTGTGCACCAAATTTATTTAAAATTCTAAAGTATCTTCACTGTTTGCTGTTTAAATAGCTAAAGCCAGCAAAAAGCAACCATGTCATTCAAACTAAGTGACTTTATTGCTGCGCCTTCTCAGGAGCTGTTAGATAAGGCCAAAAAGAGTGACCTCTTAGACATAGCTGATCATTATGGGTTGTCAAATATCAAGACTTCCATGTTAAAACATGAAATTAAGAACATTTTGATTCAGTTTTTTTTTTGTTGACGAGGAAATTTTTGATTCCTCGGCTACTTCTCAGATTCTAGTCACTCAGACTGACTTGCAGTTGAGGGAACTAGAAATCAAAAGACAAATTGAGATGGAAAAACTAAAATTTGAGTATGAAGAAAGAATAAGGTTGGAAACTTTAGAACGGGATGAAAGAAAAAGGGCAGAAAAGGCCGAAAGGGAAGAAAGAATAAGATTGGAAACTTTAGAACGGGAAGAAAGAATGCATAAACAAAAGTTAGAAATGGAAGAACGAGAGAAGGAAAAACAAAGAGAATTAGAACGAGAAAAAATTGAGTTAGAAAAAGAAAAATTAGAAAGAGAAGAAAGGCTTGAAATTGAAAAAGAAAAATTTAAATTTGAAATTGAAGAAAAAGAAAGAGAAAGGCAATTTCAGTTAAGAATGAAGGAAATTGAACTTAATGACAAATCAAAATCAAAATCTTTGCCTTTGGCTAGTACAGTATTTGATGTCACAAAACACATTCGTCTCGTTCCTCCATTTCAAGAAAAAGAGGTTGACAAATATTTCTTACATTTTGAGAAGGTGGCAGAAAACTTGAAATGGCCAAGAGAGCACTTGACCTTGCTTTTGCAAAGTGTTGTAATTGGTAAAGCTCGAGAAATTTACACTCAGCTTTCTCTTGAGCAAAGCTCAGATTATGATACAGTAAAGGAATTTATTCTTAAGGCTTATGAGTTGGTCCCTGAGGCATACAGGCAGAAATTTAGAGACTGTAGAAAAGAACATGACCAGACTCATGTTGAGTTTGCTAGAACAAAAGAGCAACTATTTGATAGATGGTGTTCTTCAAAGAAAGTAGGTTCTGATCATGCAAAGCTAAGGCAGCTCATGCTTGTTGAAGAATTCAAACGGTGCATAAATTCTGATGTTAAGGCTTTCTTGAACGAAAGAGAAGTTGAAAACTTGGAAACAGCAGCACGTTTAGCTGATGACTATGCTTTGACTCATAAGGCTTCATTTGTCAACAAGCCATATCCTAGGAAACCATATAACCCTCAATCAAAGCAAATTACCCCTCAGTCAAAACCATATTCCCCTCAGTCCGGTCCCAAAGCCAATCCCAGTAATCCAACTGACAATTCCAGTCCAAAACCCAAATTTTCTAGTGAAAACAAAGGACAAAATCCCTTATCCCAGCCAATTTGTAATTATTGTAAGAAAACTGGCCACATTATTTCTGAATGTTTGGCACTGAAACGAAAGAAAGAAAGAGAAAATCTAGATAGTGCTAAACCGACAGGCCTCACCTCCTTAAAGGCTAAACCACAGTCTTGTATCCAGGAAGAAAACCCTATACTGACCAGAACTTGTAAAGAGTCAGTCTCTGAGGATTCTATTATGGAGATTTATGAACCATTCTTATCAGATGGTTTTGTGTCACTTAACAGTGACTCTGCCCAGTCTACCCCTATCAAAATCTTACGAGATACCGGAGCTTCTCAATCCCTTATCTTGGCAGATACCTTGCCATTTTCCGAGAAGTCTTCTTCTGGGACAAGTGTCCTTATCCAGGGCGTAGAGTGTAGATTTGTTAATGTACCGCTCCATAATATCTATTTGTCCTCAGACTTAGTTAAAGGTCCCGTGGCTGTAGGTATTAGACCTTCCTTACCCTTTAAAGGTATTCATTTGCTGTTAGGCAATGATTTGGCAGGAGATAAGGTTGTGGTAAACCCACTTTTGACCAGCACACCATGTGTTGATCAACCGCCTGATCCCATTGAGCAGGAAATTCCTGACCTTTACCCTTCTTGTGCTGTTACTAGGGCAATGGCTAAGAAAGCCAAATTATATGATGGGATGCAGGACATAAATTTAACTGACACTTTGATAGGTCAGTCCTTTAATAAAGAGATTTCAACATCTCTTTCCCCTAGTCAGTCTGATATTCAAAGGTACAAGTAGGCAAAGATCAGGAAAAGGCGCAATCAGAAAAAGATTCCCACTCCAAAAACCAAGGTGGGAAAAAACCAAACTAACAATCAGGTACTTATACCATGAAACATATCGTAAGCCGAATGAGCAGCTATTTTCCCAATAGGTGGCCACTCAGTTACCTTAACTTAACTAAAAATATGAAAACATACATAAGGCACCAACAGCACAAAAATTTTTTATACACCAAAACATAAAACAAAAAGAACCACCACAGAAGTATCGACTTGGAACGATCAGTAACACAAAGTTACTGGCGGGCTTAAACCGGTTTTACATGGCCATAACCTCACCCTCAGCTTCTGCAGTGGTTCATAACATTTATCTGGTTATTCGGTCCTCGTGGTGAATCTCTAACTAGTCAATGAATCATCAAGAACAAACAAATAAATCATGATAAACATCCTGATGAATCAAAAACCAGGACTCACAGACTGAGTAAGCTGCCCGACGATGGAGATCCCTGGGCGCCGAATAACCTACTAACTCCGGAGCAAAAGAAAAACACCAGTTGGACCCCGGTGGGCCAAGCAACAGACAAGAAGCTCCGGCCCCAACCAACTAAAATGAATAGCTTTATGTCGGGGCCATCATAGAGTCTGACGCCCGACCCACCGGCGTGCAATTAAAGAAGGCAGCATAGTTATCAACCATGATTGGGTTAAAAACTAAGCATGCAGACTGTCGCATAACATTCAAGTTATAACCTATACGTCTGTAACGTGTTATGATTTTTCTGAACTGAAAAGAAAAATCATTAATTCCTTTAAGTTTCTTAAATTTGTAAACCAAGTCACCATAAAATTCAGGTTCCGAAAGGCCCTCACTTAAAAGCGTCTTTAACCCAACATTATATTTGGAAATCAATTCATAGTGTCTACGATAAAATTTAGAAAATGTTTTTCGAAGTTTATGATACCGATAGCCCTGTTGGAGAAGTTTTGCCGTTAAACATTTATTTCGAGCATTGAAGTCTGTAACATGATTGCAGACTCTAGCAAACCTAATAAGTTGCGAAATGTATACACCATAAGAAGCACGACGAGGAACGTCACCATCCAAAAAAGGAAAATTTACTATATCAAAATCAAAGTCATCGCGCTTATCATAAATTTTAGAAGAAACAAATCCATTTGCAACAGAAAGATGTAGATCTAAAAAGGGGGCTTCAGTATCTGAGATATTGGCTTTGTTCAACTGAAGTTCAGGTGGATAAATTTGATTGACCATACCTTCAAAATAGGGGTTGTCAATGTTCAAAAGGTCATCGAGGTACCTAGATGTGGAATTAAAAGCCTCGATAACATCAGCTTGATTATCATGGTTAAGAGAATCCATGAAATCTCTTTCGTAGCAGTATAAAAATAAATCAGCTACGAGAGGTGCGCAATTTGTACCCATCGGAATTCCAACAATTTGTCTGTATAACTTGGTCCCAAATCTAATATAAATATTATCAAGAAGATAGGATAAGGCGTCGCAAACCGACCCTAGCAATCCAAGGTCGGGGTCAGAAAATGACCTTTCACCTTCCAACTCAAATGACCAAGGTCATGACCAGCTGTCAAGGTCACAGCTTTGTAAAGAACAACACAGTGATTCTGAGATCTCTCCTTTATTTGAAAGGGCTTTAGATGAAAAAGAAATATCCCAGGTCCCTGTTTGCTATTATGTCAAAAATGGCATTTTCATGAGAAAATGGCGTCCTCCGGATGTCTCCGCAGAAGATGAGTGGACTGTTAACCACCAAATTGTGATCCCTAGGGTTTATCGCCCTGAAATCTTAAACTTGGCCCATGAAACTCCAATGTCAGGCCATTTAGGTGTAAATAAGACCTATCACAAGATCCTTAATCATTTCTACTGGCCAGGAATAAAATCTGATGTATCTCAACACTGCAAATCCTGCCACACTTGTCAGATGGTAGGAAAACCCAATCAGACTATTCCTAAAGCTCAGTTACAGCCCATTCCTGCCTTTGATGAACCTTTCAGCAGAGTGATTATTGATTGTGTAGGTCCCTTACCCAAAACAAAGAAAGGTTGTGAATATCTTCTGACCATAATGTGTGCTTCAACTCGCTTTCCTGAAGCTATCCCACTCAGAAATATCAAGGCTAAAACAATAGTTAATGCACTTGTGAAGTTCTTCACATTTGTAGGCCTCCCAAAATCTATCCAGTCAGATCAGGGCTCAAATTTTTCAGCAAGTCATGTACGAACTTGGAATTAAGCAATACAAGTCATCGGCTTACCACCCTGAAAGCCAAGGTGCCTTAGAAAGATTCCATCAAACTTTGAAAAACATGATATGATCTTACTGCTTTGACACTGAGGGAGATTGGGATGAAGGCATACACTTGCTTCTATTTGCTGTAAGAGAATCTGTACAAGAGTCTCTGGGGTTCAGCCCATTTGAGCTTGTTTTTGGGCACACTGTACGTGGACCGTTGAAACTTCTAAAAGAGAAATTTCTCTCAGATGATGACGGTGGCTGGTCAACAGTTTGATTTCCAATCTGGATGGCTGTAAAGCCTATATCGACGACGCTATTATCAAGTGAGGAGTGGCAACAACACTTGCAGACAATCAGAACATTCTTTGACCGGCTAAGTGATGCTAAACTAACTGTGAATTTGGCAAAAAGTGAATTTTGCCATGCAAACTTGACATTTCTTGGACACATTGTAGGTCAAGGTCAGGTAAAGCCTGTAGAAGCTAAAGTTTAGGCTATCTCAGATTTTCCTGTACCTACTAGCAAAAGACAACTGATGCGCTTTCTGGGTATGGCTGGATATTACAGGAAATTCTGCAACAACTTTTCGGCTATAGCTGAGCCTCTGACAAAGTTGCTTGGTAAGAAGGCCAAGTATGTTTGGACAGATGACTGCCAGAAGTCATTTGATAAGCTCAAGGCCATACTTAGAAGTGCTCCGGTTCTCTTAGCACCAAGGTTTGACAAAGAGTTCAAGTTGGCTGTAGATGCCAGTGATGTTGGTGCAGGCAGTGTATTGTTGCAAGAAGATGACAATGGTGTTGACCATCATGTTTGTTATTTTTCCAAAAATTTTAACAAGCATCAGAGAAATTACTCTACCATAGAGAAAGAATGCCTATCTCTAATCCTTGCGCTTCAGCACTTTGAAGTTTACTTAGCTTCTTCACATGCACCAATTGTTGTCTTCAGTGACCACAATCCACTGACTTTCATACATAAAATGATAAACAAGAACCAGCGTTTACTCAGGTGGAGTCTCATGTTGCAAGAGCACAATCTTGACATCAGACATATCCGAGGAAGAGATAATATCATTACAGACACCCTAAGCAGAGCTTAAGTGCCTCTACAATGCTGATGTCCAGCTTTGTGCTGTTGTATTTGATTAGTTTTGCACAAATTTTGCTAAACATATTGTATACAATTATCCAGTATTGCAAAAGAAAGCTTTACTTTGCTTTATTTTATTAAACTTTCTTTTCTTTGAAGAGGGGAAGTGTTATGTATGACAGTTACTTGTTGAAAGATGAGCATTCAGTACTGGTAAACTTCCCAAGGGAGTATGCCCAGGAAAGTATGATGTTATACATATGATGTTTACTTGTTGTCCTTAGCAATTATTTACTTTTAGTGTCCCAGATATTGGACATAAACAGGTTGTTTACTTCAGAATTTTCTAGAAATTTCAAATTGTTCTTTGACGGAAAAGTCCGGAAAAATCTGGAAGAACCAAAGATGTAGAATCTTCTAGAAAAATCTTTTTTTATGTCAAAAGAATATTGTGGAATTTTCTGGAAGGATAATGGCCTCTCTAGAATATTCCAGAACATTAAATTTTGGAAAACAACTTGTTATTTTTAGTATATGATATCATAGAATTTGCTGGAAGAATCCTGAATGTTCCTCAGTGCTATATAAGGGCTACAAATTTTCATAAGGACAATCTTTGGGTACTGTTACTATTAAGAAGTCAAAATCTATCTTACTGGAATTTAAACTTATTCTTGGATAACTTTGTGATATTCGATTCTGGATTGGGACATAGTGCTATTTTGAAACAAACTTTAATTCTTGGGATCAGAAACTGATACAGACTTGTGTTAAAAAATTCTGAGGGACATTCAGACATTCTTTAAGGGAATTAACATCTTGAAAGGTATTGTACATTCATTTTTGTTTGATTGTATATATGATTTTGATTGTTTCACATGTAATTACTGGTTAAATCACTTCTAAATAGATTTGTTAAATTTTAAACAAAGCTTGTTGCTGTCTAACCAACTTGCTGGTTTCCTTAATCTTCTAGTTACGCCTGGCACGTAACATAGTATATAAATTTTCACGTGTAAACAAATCATTTTACAATTTCAACTTAAATATTGGTAGTATGATTCATATAAGCATCAGTGTGCGTGTAGTCCTAACAACTGCATGTGTACATGTATATTTGCCCTGATCCTGCAAAAAATCTATTATTTACTATAATCTATATGTTTTTTATTACTCTGTTCGATTCTTTGCTTCCAAACACCGTCACATTACGAAAACTTGCCAATGCAATGTACAAATATTTTTAAGTTGTGAAAAATGAAAATTTTCAGTAAATTGTTTTTGACATTTATTAGTTTTGCTTAAAACATTTATTGTGGGTACAGTTAGACATCAGGTATACATGTCCATTAAATGTATACCCCCTTTAAAGTAATCGTAGGCAATGGTCACGAAATGACACAATCAAAAAACAAATTCCATTCTAAAAACCTAGGTGAGAAAAATTAAACTAACAATCAGGTACTTACAATGTATAAAATGACGACATATAGCAGGCCGAGTGGGTTGCTATTTTTCCAATAGGTGGTCACTCAGTCATTCAAACTTAACTTGAAATATGCAAACATACATAAGGTGCTAACAGCACACAAAATCATCACCGAGACATAAAACAATAAGACCCACCATAGAAGTATCACATTGGAACGATCAGTAATATAAAATTACTGGCGGGCTTAAATCGATTTTACAGGCGCCTAACCTCACCCTCATCTTCTGCAGTGGTTCACAACATTTAGTTAGTGGTGAATCTCTAACTAGTCAATGAATCTTCAAGGACACACAAACAATCACGAAAACCACCATGATGAATCAACAAAGACTCGCAGATTCAGTGGGTGCCAAATAATTTACAGAAAATCCGGATCAAATGAAATACCACCAGCTGAACCCCGGTTGACCAAGCAACAGACAAGAAGGTCCTAGATAGAGATAGGAAAATGCAAATTGACTGCAGGCAATCCCTAAGTATTTCCCACTTTTATGTAGTAAACCCCACTTTTAAATAGAAAGGCAGGGGTGTTTGCATGGGTATCCGATTTCCGCTATTGTTAATCTAAAATATATTTTGGGTACTCGTTAGAACGGCCTTTGCAAGGCGGTTCTAACGTACACCCACAATCACACCACCGGCGTGCAATTAAAGGCAGCATATAGTTATCAACCACGATTTGGTTAAAAACTTTAAGCATGCAGGCATGCAGACTGTCGCATAACATTTAACAAAAAACTTTTTTTTTTATTTTCTTGGTGTTCATTTTCATCAGGAAAACATGTCCGTGTCAAGTATACCCCCTTGGTCCCCACTTTTATATAGCAAAACTGGGGTATGCAGGGGTATACTTATTTTTCTCGGCGAGGCGGTTCTAACAAGTACCCACAATTTATGTTTTGAGCAAAAATAAGAAAAATATCAAAATTTTTCTGATGAAATTTTCATTTTTTTTACAACAGAAAAAAAAAAATCTCTGTATATTGCATGGGCAAGTTTTCGTAATGCACCTCGATGATCAAAACACGATTTTAATAAGAGGACATGTATATTTTAACCTTATGTTAAACTATGAACATTGGTATCTTTAATTTGGTTTCAACACAGCAAAAGCTACATGTAAGCACCACCACTGTATATAAGAGGTAACGTGAAGCAATGACCAGAGAATGTTGCAATCAGAAAGAAATTCCCACTCCAAAAACTGAGGTGGAAGAAACTATATTGATAAGCAGACACCAACACGAAGATAACATAACGTAAGACTAAACTACATATGAAACGTTCATATAAAGTGCATCAACACCAAAACAAAATCAATTAGAACTGGAGGAACAGTATCGCATTGTTACAGTTAGTAATATAAATTACTGGGGGAATTAATTGAGTTTGCACGTACTTGTAGTATGACTTTCTGTTTTGCCTTTGCAGTTTATGTAACATTAATTTAATACAAGTGAATATCAAAGTAGGCGGGCATGCATATTAATACAAAGCAAGAAGGCGGTATCACTAGCGTTCAATAACTTCCGGATATTGGAAGTTATAGTATGGATCAGTCAATTTGTGTTCTGCCATACTACAAGTCAAATAAAGACCTCGTAGAAAACATAAGTAAAACAGGTCGTCTTCTACTTATTTTTGCAACTCGGTACTTTAACTCTAACATAAACCTGACCACCAGGAGTGGTTCATTTGTTAGTTTTTCGGTCCTCGTGGTGAAACTCTTACTAGTACTAGTCAATCAATCATCATCGACAACCAAATCAATTAAATAAACATCATGATGAATTGAAAATGCGGGCTCACCGATACAATCAACAGCACGGCAGTCTGAGATGGCATATGGTATAACATGGTATGGTACGATGGTATGGTATGTAAGTATGGTTTAAAAACCCATACCATACCAAATACCATACCATCATACCATACCAAAATAATTATTAACCCGTACTTAGAATTGATCAAACGTTTAAATCAAAAGAGATCATCATAAGAAATGAAAGGACAACCTTATCTGTCAGTTAGACATTAATTAACATCCATATATAATTTGACTGAACACAGATATTATTAGCTCACCTGAGCCGAAGGCTCAGAGGTGAACTTATAGGATAGGCAGGCACCCGTCGGCGTTGTCCGTTCACAATTTCAAAGAAGAATATCTCTGAAGCCAATGGGTCAACCTTGATCAAATTTTATGTGAACCATCACTGGGCAGGGAGATTGACTGCATTAGGTTTTGAAGCAAATTGTATCAAACTTGTGGTTTACATGGAAACAGATACCTCCCATATACTTACAATGGAAAAACAATCTTCTTCTCCGAAACCACAAGGCTCAGAGCTTTCATATTTTCTGTGTAGCAAAGTATAGCAGTCCTCTTTACAAATTCTGCCAACCGTGCCCCTGGGTTCCATACAGGTCACACCCCGGGGGCCTCATTATCTGCCATACGCTTAAAATGGGAAACCCATGAAAAAATCTTCTCTGAAACCGCAAGACCCAAAGGTTCTATACTTACAATGGGAAAAAAACACACACAAGCTCCTTTCTCAGAAACCATGAGGCCTAGAGCTTTTATATTTTGTGCGTAGCAATATTAAGTAATCGGCTTTATAAAACCGGACAACCATGTCCCTGGGGTCCATACAGGCCAATTCACAGGGACGTCATTATCTGCCATAGGCTTATAATAGGAACCATTTGGAGAAACAAAATCTTCTCTGAAACCGCAAGACCCAAAGCGCTTGTATATTTAGTATGCAGCAATGTTAAATGATGCTTTACATAGATCCTGCCAATGATGCCCCTTGGGTTCAAAATGGCCCCACCCCAGGGGACATTAGCTACCATGTACTTACAATGGAAAAAGCATACAAAAATCTTCTACTCAGAAATCATGAGTCCCAGAGCTTTTATTAGCTCACCTGAGCCGAAGGCTCACAAGGTGAGCTTATAGGATGGCCATGCTCCGTCGTCCGTCCGTCGTCCGTCCAGAATTTCAAAGATCTTCTTCTCTGAAACAGCTTGGCCGATGAAAGCTAAATTTTGTGTGGAGCATCCATGGGTAGGGGGGACGAAAGTTTGTTCGCGGGATCTTGATCACATGACCAAGATGGCCGCCACGTCCATATACATGTATGGTAAAAACCACTGAAAAATCTTCTCCAGAACAAGCGGGCCGATTTCCACCAAACTTGGTATGTAGCATCGGGGACTCCAGCCCGTCATAGTTTGCGCAAATGACGACCCTGGGATGACCTTGACCTATTTTACGGCAAGGTCAACTTTGGAAACATAGGCTTTTACATGGGGAAAAAGTGAAAACTATGGATTTTTTGAAAACTATTGCAGCCTTAGACCTGAAAAGTGGTAGATGCAAATCAACTAATGGAGTACATGAAGGTAAATGATTAATTTAGGTCAAGGTCAGCTCTTGACCTTGGCCTGTCTGTCGTCCATACACACTTTTCAAAGATCTTCTTCTCTGAAACCGCTAAGCCGATGAAAGCCAAATTTTGTGTGGAGCATCCATGGGTACGGGGAACGAAAGTTTGATCGCGAAATCCAGGTCACATGACCAAGATGGCCGCCACACCCATATATGGTAAAAAAAACACGCGAAAATCTTCTTCTGAACCGGCAGGCCGATTTTCACGAAACTTGGTACATGTATGTAGCATTTGGGACTGCAGCCCATCATAGATAAAATGATGACGCTAGGATGACCTTGATCTATTTTATGGTAAGGTCAATTTTGGAAACATAGGCTTAAATAACATGGGAAAAAGTGAAAACTATGGATTTTTTGGAAAACTATTGCAGCCTGAGACCTGAAATGTGGTAGATGCAGACAACTAATGGAGTATATGAAGGTATGTAATTAATTTAAGTCAAGGTCATCTCTTGACCTTGGCCTGTCTGTCGTCCATACACACTTTTCAAAGATCTTCTTCTCTGAAACCGCTTGGCCGATGAAAGCCAAATTTTGTGTGGAGCATCCATGGGTACGGGGAACGAAAGTTTGATCGCGAAATCCAGGTCACATGACCAAGATGGCCGCCACGCCCATATATGGTAAAAAAAAACACGCGAAAATCTTCTTCTGAACCGGCAGGCCGATTTTCACGAAACTTGGTACATGTATGTAGCATTTGGGACTGCAGCCCATCATAGATAAAATGATGACGCTAGGATGACCTTGATCTATTTTATGGTAAGGTCAATTTTGGAAACATAGGCTTAAATAACATGGGAAAAAGTGAAAACTATGGATTTTTTGGAAAACTATTGCAGCCTGAGACCTGAAATGTGGTAGATGCAGACAACTAATGGAGTATATGAAGGTATGTAATTAATTTAAGTCAAGGTCATCTCTTGACCTTGGCCTGTCTGTCGTCCATACACACTTTTCAAAGATCTTCTTCTCTGAAACCGCTTGGCCGATGAAAGCCAAATTTTGTGTGGAGCATCCATGGGTAGGGGGAACGAAAGTTTGGTCGCGAAATCCAGGTCACATGACCAAGATGGCCATCACGCCCATATATGGTAAAAAACACGCAAAAATCTTCTCCTGAACCGGCTGGCCGATTTTCACGAAACTTGGTATGTAGTATTTGGGACTGCAGCCCATCATAGTTTGATAAAGTGATGACACTAGGATGACCTTGATCTATTTTATGGCAAGGTCAATTTTGGAAACATAGGCTTTAACATGGGAAAAAGTGAAAACTATGGATTTTTTTGAAAACTATTGCAGCCTGAGACCTGAAAAGTGGTAGATGCAAAACAACTAATGGAGTCAATGAAGGTATGTGATTAATTTAGGCCAAGGTCATCTCTTGACCTTGGCCTGTCCGTCATACATACACATTTTTCAAAGATCTTCTTCTCTGAAACCGGTTGGCCAATCAAAGTGAAATTTTATGTGCAGCAGCCATGGGTAGGGGGAACGAAAGTTTGGTTGCAAAATCCAGGTCACATGGCCAAGATGGCCGCCACGCCAATATATGGTGAAAACCACTAAAAATCTTTTTCTCCTGAACCGGCAGACCGATTTTCACGAAACTTGGTATGTAGCATTTGGGACTCCAGCCCATCATAGTTTGATCAAATGATGACCAAGATGGCCACCATGGCTATAAATAGCGAAGCCTTTATAAATCTCATTCTTCAGAACCGGAAGACCTAAGCCTGAAGCATCAGTGAATGGAGCTCTACAAAGTTTGTATAATTATGACCCCTGGACGACCTTGACTTATTTTATGGCAAGGTCAGCTGAGGTCGCATATCCCAGATCTCAGGTGAGCGTTTACAGGACCATCTAGTATTTTTGTGTATAAATGTTCAATAATCCTCTTTTGAAATCCTGCCAGTTGTGCTTTTGTGGTCTATACTGGCTGCACCCCAGGGCAGGGATCATTTAGAAGTCATTAGCTCCCCTACAAGTAAAGCTGTCCAGATCAGGTGAGCGTTTACAGGACCATTTGTCCTCTGGTAATCAAAAGTTCAAGACTACAGCAGTATCAAGAAACAACCAAACAACAATTAATTGGGCCGCGTAATGAGAAAAACGGATTTTCGCCTATGCGGAAACAAAGGCGCAGATCAGCTGTGCAGTAACTGCACAGCTGACCTGCGCCTTTTTGTTTTCGCCACTTGGACAGTACAATTCCTCTTCTACTTATATCTGAAATTTCAAGCTCCTAGCCTTTTTCTGAAGCTGTACATGCCAGTTAGTGTCAGACCTGGCCAGAAACCCCGAAGACCAGTTTTCTCGCTTCGCGGCTCAATTAATAGTGAAAACAAAAAAAAGTAAGGGGATGGTAAAACATCCATTGTACCATAAGTCTGCATTCAAGCATAAGTTTTGCTTATTTTCCCATTAAACCATCAACAGATTAGAAGTGGATAGTGTATTTTTCTTATTTTCTTTGTCAAGTAACATCGAATATAGGCTACTAGTAGTTTTAGCTAAGTTAAACGCAGGTATTTTGCCGTTATAAGTCAAAGTCAGGCACTGCCTACAATTGTTTGTTTAATTGCCACATAAGCATTTGATGACAAGAGAACCATAAAGAAATATCATATCATTGTTTATGCTTAGTTTGCCAGATACTGATGTCAACACCTATAGTTGATCACGGTTATCATGCCCTGTTGTTAAATATTCCAGAAACACTCATGGTCTTGATCTATCAAATGCCCTCAATTAATTGGCAATAAGCATGGTTTTATGGTCAAAATTATATGAACTGCTAACACTCCAGTTTCAAAATTGCCATTGGAACCATTATTATCCAAGTAAATCAATATTTATTTCTTAGAAAATAGTGATTGTGGCTACCTTTGTGGAAATGAGATGCTAACTCGATGATATCAATAATATTCTCCTATTAAGCAAGTCTGAGACATGGAAGACAGTACACAGTTGTGCGATTGCACAAGGCAATATTCCATGCAATTAATTACAGGCACGTTGAATATGTTATGGACGTGACACAAGGTTGCCACACGCTGGCATCTGTTTGTTTGTATGTATTAAGGCTTAATGTCCCAGGCAACAATTTTTCAGTCATGTCCGGACAGAGCCAACTCTTCCTGGGTTTAACCAGTACTGAAAGGAGTTAATGTGTCTTGCTAAAGGACACAAAACAGTGACGCCTGTCGGGATCGAACCCAGGACCTCTCGATTCGGAGTCCGACGTTCTACCACTACGCCACTGCGCTCCCTATGAACCTGAGTCAAGCGTGTGCCTGATGTTTGAAAACACACTGACAAATTTGGACAAATAAAAAATATTTTGCTTTTTAATCTTTAATAAGCAGCCACTCTTTAGCGCGTAAATCAGGCTTGTGTCGGAAATATAAACATCTTAACACTTTGAAAATGTTACTTCTCAGACATGTTTATCATGTGATGTAGGTGCGTATCAGATGTTAAACACACGTCTCACACACACTAAATGTGGGCACGTCACTGAAGCGTTCAGCAAGCGCCCACGCCAATATTTTGGAAAATCGAAATGCACATGTACACTGTAGGGTACATAGACGTTTTCAAAGCGTGTGCCGAACGAGAACAAAGCATGTCTAACACACAATTAACACATGTTGAACGTATACATGTACATAACGTATAGGACACACGCCCAAGAACCTTTGTTTCTGATGACAGAAGCAGGATAAAGAAACACTGTATTTGTTGTTTATGCATTGTTTACCTATTACAGATGTCAACACCTGTTGATCATGATTATGAAGCGCTGTTTTGAACCATTCCAGATATTATAATGCTATTGGTTAATAGACAGTAAGCCTGGTTTAAACAGTCAGCTTTGTATGCACAGTCACATTTAACATTTGAGGCCTAGTGTTCAGGTTGAAAAAGAATGTGTTGAAATTGCAAAGCATTTCCATTTCCTGATGCACATGTGGGCTTAAAGCTTGGATGAGTTCTGTATGCTTACGAATAAGTGAATCGTGTTCATCAGTGTTTAATACGTTCGGCGTTTTACATGTAGGTATGTCATGTACGCCGCGTACTTGTATGTTTCAATTTTCCGAAAACATTTAACCATTTAATACACTTCAGTATATATATACACCCCTATTCCATTGGGTGGCGATTCCTCTATGCTCATGGCGATTCTTCAGAATTCTCAGAATCGCCGTGGAAGCACCGACTGATGCAAAGTTTTGAGACTTCCACGCTTTCACTATGCCACTAGTACGTTTCAGCGGCGATCTCGCTATGCTGGCCACGATCATGTTGCACTGTCACTACGCTCCTAATGGCGCATTGAGAGTCCTAAACTTGCTTCTACAACATGGGTTTCAAGGCCATGCTATGTCTACTCTTTGTCTAGACATCTTTGGCGACCCTGCTACGACCTAAGCACATAAGCCGCGCTTCTATTGCGCTTTTTGGGACATTTCTTTGTAAGTTCAGCGGTTTATCTACTTTTGTAGTATTTGGACACTGCATAGTTTTCCGAAGTCAGTTTGATGTGCATGCTCTTGTGAAATATGACCATACAGTTCCATCACCAGATGTTCGAGTTTGTCTTTCTGCTCATACAGGGCGACATTTTATGGTAATGATAGTCTTAGGTACTAGTTAATGATGACAATAATGGTAAAATGCACTTCTTACCATAGTATCCCTGCTGTCCATTATAGCTGCCCCTAGTATGAGAATTAAACATTCTCTCTGTCTACCACCATAAATATGACATTGCTTATTTTTCCCCAGGACTGTCTTGTTTGTTTGATTTGCTTGCAGCCATTGTGCATAGACTGTAAACCAACTTTTACATTGACCAGATACAAACACCTTTGATAATAAGGGCATGTTAAGATAATCAGCTTTATAATTAAGCCAAATGATAAGTTTACAAGTGATATCAGGCATAATCATATTACTTTGCAGAGAAACTTAATGTATACTAATGACATTAAGAAATGCAACAACCACTCTCAATATTTGTAAGCCTACAATGTAATCTAAATTTGAGGTGTATAGCATCTTATTTGTAGCCATCATTTTAAACAAAATATTTGAGGCATGAGCCGCTACTTGGAAACATGGTCATTTAATAGCTTAAAGAAACTTTTTACCAAAATCAAATTTATTGTCTAGCAATTTATTGCATATCAAAGACGACCATCAGTTGGTACATGTAACCTTACTTTGTGAATTTGATTGTTTAATGGCATTGTCTTCTATACTGAACATTGCTTTGCTCTGTTAAAACACATTTTGACATAATTCCATGGTATGTTCAATATGATATCATTGTTGCATAACACATGTAATGTTACTGGCCCATTGGTCTGATATATGGCATATAAATGGCAGATTTCCGAACACTTTAAAAGACGTTACCTGCTTATTTTTCGTCATTCTGCACTTTTACATCTCACAAAAGTGGAACAAGTGAAGGTAAGCTAGCTGATCTAAGCAGTCAAAGCACCTTACAAATTATATAGGCGGCACTGTAGCCAATTGGTTATGGATGCTGATTTTATAATAGCTCTTAATCATTCAATCATCTCACCACTGTGTCCAGTGTGGCTCGGAGCCCCGCACAGGGCACATGTGAAGCCAGCCAAGTTCTGCTTGCTGGTGTGCCAGATGCTTATCTGTTGGTAATCTAGTTTTCACCTCAGCTACTCGTCTCATACAACGTGACAAGAATCTTGTTTAAGGCTCCGTCACATATTCACGTATCAGCGGCGTATCGCTCACGTATCTATGAAAATTTCGATACGCCGATGTCTGAGCCGTATTTTGCTCGAGCGACGTATGTACCACGTACGTGTGACGTTCCTGCCCACGTTCCCATGGCGTATCCGTCACGTATCTGTATTCGCAAGGAATTTCACTTTCGTATGTACGGCATATCAAGGCGTATGTGCTACTTACGTGTGACGTATGTATGGCGTGACTTATCTACGGCGTATGTATTACGTTCCTTTCTTATCTGCGGCGTATCTATTCTGTACCAATTGCTTTTTAATACCTATGAGAACAAAAGGTTGTGTTCACTTTGTTCATGCAATTCGCACATTACAGTTATCAATTATCAGAGGTCGAAGATGCCACCGGAGAAATCTAGATAATCTAGATTAACACCGAAGAAAAAACCCGAGATGGCTGTGGTGGTGGTGTGGGGGGGGGGACATCTCCAAGCTCCCATTCCTGTTCGTAAGAAGACATGAACAAAGACAGAGGCTACACCAAGCGTAGCTCTGTCTGAAAGAACCCTGCACGGCACCCTGAACCGTGAGAAACATCTGATCCATGACTTCGGAAAAACGAAAACATGTATATAGAAGCATTAGGATTCTCTTAAAATATTCCTAATACTCCTAATACGTCACACATACTCCAAAGCAGCGAAACGTACGTAGCACATACGTAGCACATACGCCATTGATACGCGAGATATGCCACACGTATGTCGCTGATACGCCGTAGATACGAAAAGAGAGTCGATGATACGCCACACATACGTCACACATACGTAGCAGATACGAAAGGTACGCTACATACATACGTCACGGTTACGTGGCATGTTAACCGTGACGTACGTGTGGCGTATGAGGAGTATGAGCTACGTTGCTGACATATGTACCACGTATATGTGACGTATGTACGGCGTATCGGACCTGCCACGTACGTGCTACGAATTTTTAAGTGCACACATAAAAACGTAACACCTCGGCGTATGAAGAGTATGGGCTACGTATCGAGGAGTATCAGCTACGTATGCTCACGTATGTATGACGTACGCGTGACGTACCTTTCGCATCTTGATACGCCATAGATACGTGTTGATACTCGATAGTGTGACAGTGGTTTTAGGGATTGTAAAACTGAATAAAAATTAATAGTTGCATATCTTATTTCCATAAGTATTAATAGAAACAATTTTTTCAAAGTACTTGAAAAATGTTTTATTGTTTCTATAGAAGTGCTGAATGTTCATATCAATCTTTGTCTTCCATAACCTACAAAAAGTCACTAATTTTCACATGCTGCTGCTTAGATGATGCAGAAATGGATAGTTTATGAAACTTTTGATACCAAAATTAAGCAGCATAACAAATTCTGACAAACAGAAAAGTGATATAAATTTTGACTATACCCTCGCAGTACGGGTTAATAAAAATTTTGGTATGGTATGATGGTATGGTATATGGTATGGTATGGATTTTCATACTATACCACCATACCATACCATCGTACCATACCATGTTTTACCATATGCCGTCTGAGATCCCTGGATAGCTTAACAATATCACTGAAAATCTGGAACCAATCAAAACACCTGTTGTCTTTGATACAATTTTGAAAATGTATTTTCGATTTTTTAGATACTGATAGCGCTGCTAGACAGGTTTGGCAGTAAATCATTTATTTCGCGCGTGACATGATTGCAGACTCTAGTGCGAAACTATTACAGCATAAGATGCACGGCGAGAATCTTCACCATTCCAAAAACGGAATATCTAGTACATGCACATGAAAATCAAAGTCATCGCGCTTAATATTTAAAAAAAAAATAGTTGACGTTTAGAATTACCTACCAAAATATTAAAGTGCACACTATGTTATGCACTTTAGATTTTATGTAGGGCATTACCTGATTAGTTTTTGATTACTCCAACAAAATCAACAATTTGAAAGTGATCGTTCAGTCGATGTATGGCTTTACTTGTCAAAAACGAGGAGCATCCGCTTCACTGGTTATTGGTGCGTCGTTAAGATAATGCCTAATCACCTGCGACAAAGACAAGGCTCCCTTTGTAATAATCAGCCCATTGTTTGATGTGTCCTTACAACTTTGCATTTTGTTGGTTTACTTTGCAGGATAACAAATACACCTGATAAATTCGCCCGTAGATGATTTTCTGAAAATACAATTTTCAGCCTGTTTAAACTATCAAATCATAGTTCAGAGATTTCCTGGATTACTTCATTGTGAAGCTTAACGAGTGGAATATCGGATATGCATAAACAAAGCTATGCAACGGGACCAAAGGATGATTTTGAGCCCCTTTACCGCACCGCACCGGAGTTCTTGCGCCATCATGTAAAAGACAGACCAAACAATATAGCATTTGTGTTTCTATCTACAGATGGATTACGCCAGACTGTAACCTGGAAGGAACTGTACACAAGATCTGTTCAGATTGCAAAGTCTTTGCTTACGTTGGGGATAAAACAAGGAGAGGTCGTGGCTATATCTATCAGGGACAGCCCGGAATGGTTGTTTATACATTACGGAATTATTATAGCCGGCGCAATACCCTTTGGAATTTCCTTTCTTACTCCAGGCGGAAATGACGTCATTTCACTTTTGAAACGCATCAGTAATTGCAGCGCCATCTTCCTTGATCCAGGGCCGGAAGATGCTACATGGACTATATTTAAATCACTCATTGAATCTTTGGATAATAAGGGGAATGTAAAAAGCAGCAAGATTAGGTCCCTGAGGTATTGCATTCTGTTGTGTAAGCCTAGCGATGCAACAGAGACCATTGCACTCTCTGAATTTGAGAATATGGCCAAGGAGGACACACGACTACCTGACATCAATGAGGACGACATTCAGATGCTTTTTCAATCGTCAGGCAGTACCGGAGTACCAAAACTTATTGCACACACGCACAAGTCTCTCGCCAACAACCTTCGATTTTTCAAACACGTAGGTCTAACCGGCGGCGACGCAGAAGTTATATACAATGCCTTACCATTTCGATGGATGGGTGGCTACATGTGGAACATCTATCAGGGGGAAACTAGAGTTACAAGGTCTGGGATGTGCAAAATACCAACAAACATGCCTGATTTTGTTTATGATGCAATACGCAAAGAAGGAGTCACATACATCTTTACTCTACCTGCACTTGTAGATGACCTAATAAAACGTGAGGTTGGTAGATTTTTATTCCGTCTATTTAATACAATTTTTAGACACTAACATTTAAAACTATTGTATAGCTAATTTAAATTACTCGTGGATGATGTACGCACACGCATGTGCCGATGGGCATAATACAAAAGCGAGGAAATAATACCATGACCGAGTTTCATTTCTGCAGAGACCGTGAAATGAAAAGAGTGGATTGCGGAAATCATTGTTAATTAACCAGGCATTACAGGTCATAATGCATTTGAATCATCAGGAAAACATGCCGTGCAATGTATACCCCCTTGAACCCCACTTTTATATAGCAAAACTGGGGTTTACAGGGGTATACCTATTTTTCTTATTTTTGCTTCAAAACATAGATTGTGGGTACTCGTTAGAACCGCCTCGCCGAGGCGGTTCTAACGTGTACCCACAATCTATGTTTTCAGCAAAAATAAGAAAAATATCAAAATTTATCAGTTGAAAATTTTCAATTTTCAAAGCTAAAAAAAATCTCTGTTTATTGCATGGGCATGTTTTCTTAATGGAAATCAGGTACATTGTAATACATGTTGAAACTTCTATACAGCGTTTAAAAGTTCATGTAACCCGTAAACCGACTCGCGCGCTTTCATGGTTTTAGGCATGAATATATTTTTTCTACAAAAAAGTAAAGGTAGGCAATGATCAGGAAATGGTGCAATCAGAAAGAAATTCCCACTTTACATGATACAATTAGAACCACAACAGAAGTATCGCCTTACATGACAATAACATCACCCTCAGCGCCTGCAGTGGTTCACAACAAAGTTAGTTGTTCGGTACTTGTGGTAAATCTCTTAAAAGTCATCAAGGGCAAACGAATAAATCACAATAAACACCATGATGAATTAAAAGAGAGGACTCGCAGATACAAGACGCTTTCTGGCAATTGGAGATCCCTGTAAAGCCAAATTATATCACTGAAAATCTGGAACTACAGCAAAACACCAGCTAAACCCCATTATGCAAAGTCACAGACAAGAAGCTCCGGCCCCAACCAAATTAGTAGCTGTAAGTCGGAGCCATCATAGAGTCTGACACCCACATATATATCATACAGTCTTATCTTGGAAATTCGTTAACATGCATGATACTTATCGCGCTTGTTATTTTCAGTTGCCTGCTAATTGGTCATTAAGAACAATCGGAATCGGAGGTCAGCCAGTCGCTAAACATTCTGTAAGCTGCATAGAGAAGGGTGTTGCTAAGCAACTGAATATAAACTACGGAACGTCCGAAGCAACATCAGTGTCTTCATGTATCGTGACGAACGGTGACGACTTTGTCGAATACGCATGTGGAAGGCCTTTACCAGGTGTTGAACTAAAAGTCGTTAACAACAATAGCGAGATCGTTCCTCCGTTCATTCGTGGAGAGATATGCATTCGTTCCGAAGGAATGTTCAAATGTTATTACAATGATGAAGTAAGCACACGGGCTGCAATGTCGGAAGATGGATGGTACAAATCTGGTGACGCAGGCTACATGACGGATGGCGGGATCATTTACGTCGAGGGTCGAACATCTGACACGATCGTTTCTGGTGGTGTAGCATTTTCGCCAGCTATCATGGAGACCTTGTTAAATAAGTTCGAAGGTATCAAAGCCGCCATGATAGTATCTGTACCGGATGAAACCCTTAAAAATGCAGTATGCGCGTGCTTTGTTTCAGAAGAAGGAAGTGACGTAAACGACGACATATTGCGTCGGTACTTGGAAAGGATTTCAGCGGAGAAAGTTCACCTATTTCCAGTTTTTCCGAAGTATTTGGTGAAATTCGATGCGTTTCCTCAGACACATACAGGCAAAGCGTCCCGTATACTACTTGCAGAAGAGGCTGAGCGTAGACTGTGTAAGTAAAAGGAGACAGAAAAAAAATAAAAGAAAAGGTCTAATCAGTTTGGATTAGAGGGACATAACTGTTATTGGGACTGTCAAAGACAGCCGTTTTCATACTCCTGGGTTTGGAAGAAAACTTGCTAGTATGGTAGTATGCATATCTACTACCTACGTGCTTCTAAAACAATTATGTTCATAGTGTTTTGCATTTAATAATCTGGATCTATTTAGAAGAATGCGTTGAGGAACCTAGCTATTTACCTAGATATTCACAAATATCATCTTCTTGTGTTGTATATGTTGATCACTATTTACTTTTCTGTATACTTGTATACTCATATCGAACTGTTAATGGTGGATAATATTAAAAGTGTAATCTTTGGTTCTTTGACGTCACAGCCCCAACTATTGCTTGAAGTAAGACATTAAAGCCAAGAAAATATAAGGTTTAGCTTCGGTAGATTTATGCTGTCAAAATAAGTCCCATACATGTAAGAACATGTCGCCTATGGGAGCGGAACGTAATGGTCTACAGAGCCCCATGTCGTTTGCAAAAACGACAGTGATAACATGCCTATGTTTATGGCTTTGTATGGATAAAGCGATGATCATTTGGTTTCATTGCTTTGAAAAAAGTACAAGAAGGCAATGATAACGAAATGGCATATCAGAAAGAAATTCCCACTCCACAAACCGAGGGGTTGGAAAAAACTAAAAATAACACTTACATGTAGGTACTTATACCAAGAAAACATATTATAAGCCGAGTGAGCAGCTATTCCCCCAATATATGGCCACTCAGTTACCCGAACTGAACTATAAATATGAAAACGTACATAAGCCTTAAATAACACAAAAATTCGACTCCAAAACACAAAACAATTTGAACCACAACAGAAATATCGCCTTGGAACGACCAATTATATAAAATTACGAGGGAATTAAAAAAGTACAAGTAGGCAAAGATCGGTTTTACAGATGCCTAACCTCACCCTCATCTTCTGCAGTGGTTCACAACATTTAGTTAGTTTCTCGGTCCTCGTGGTGAATCTCTAACTAGCCAATGAATCATCATGGACAAACGAATAAATCATGATAACCCCCCCCCCCCCCCCCGATGAATCAAAATCAAGGACACAACAGATTTAGATAGCTGTCCGACGATGGAGATCCGTGGGCGCCGAATAACGTACTGAAACCCGGAGCAAAAGAAAAACACCAGTTGAACCTCGGTGGGCCAAGCAACAGACAAGAAGCTCCGGCCCCAACCAACCAAACCATTACATCTCATCTGTAGGATCTTTTATCGGAAGCAATTTGAGTCACTGACACATTTTTTATAATTCCATGTCAAGCACATTAAGACTAAATTCATTAGCATCCACACAGATAATCAGCCGCGGTATCGAGAAGCCTGGAGTATAATATCCAAGAAGATTTTTCTTACACCAATTACGGAGACACAATATGATTACATATTTTTTTCGGGCAAAGGAACCAAAAGCAAACCCATTAAGAAGGGGAGGGAGGGGGCAAAACGCATGCGTTGATCAGAATTTTTGATCGCACATGTGGTCTCAGTAGGCTATTGCATGTCAAAGCTTGATTAAATTCTTATATCAACGCAGGATATTGGACAAATTAAGCAGCTTAATTGAGCCTCGACGCGAGAAAACCGGTCTTCGGGGTTTCCGACCAGGTCCAACACAAACCGGCCTGTACGAGCTCAGAAAAGAGCTAGAAGCTTGAAATTTCGGATTTAAGTAGAAGAGGAATTGTACTATCCGAGTAGCGAAAACAAAGGCGCTGATCAGCTTCGCGGTTACCGCGAAGCTGATCTGCGCCTTTGTTTTCGCCTAGGCAAAAAATCCGGTTTTCTCACGATGCGGCTCAATTAGCAATTTATGATGTAGGGAGAAAATATGAACACATAAGAGCATCAGATTGTTTGGCAGAATAAGTAATACATTGATTCACTATGCGCTAGATAACAATACATTGGCTAATCTGAGAACGTTTTGTATCAAGACCAAACAGGAAAAATAATCAATTCACCATTTTATACATGTACCTGTTTCATTTTTTTTAATTTTCGCACAACTCGAGAAAAACAGTTGAAGCTGTCCTCTTGTGGATTCAGAAATAAACTGACCAAAACGTTCAGTCCAAACGTCAAAATTACTAGTCTTAGGTCATATAATTTCTCTACACACATTATTTCCCCTACAAAGTAAAAACATATGTTCAGTCGGAGAGTTTATGACTTCATTACAGAGATGGCGAAACCGAATCCATCTTGAAGTTTCCTTAAACATTATACCCAGCATTCGAACAAAATGAGAAATCAGAAATTCATTATCGGTTTAGATTCATTTTCTAATAGAGAAATCCCAAAATTTGATCTCTCCTGGATTTTGGCCCCCGTGCTATAAGCACCGTTTTGAATATTTGGCTATGTTTGGATAATACGAGTCTATGTTTCTATCTTGTTGACAGTTACAAAATTACAGTATTTCTCTTTGGCTCGATTTTGCCAAATCTTAAGGATCACTGAAGAGGCTTAAGTAGCCGAAACCGCGGCATGGCTCATCCCTTTTCCCATTAATATGCTCACTGCTCTTAAAGGATATCAGTGTGATTTTTATTTGTATTTGTATAAATGGAAATATTTGGAATATTCCCCTACCGACATTCTAAAACAAATACTCTAGGTTCATTAAGGCTATTTTCAGAATATTCCTAGCGCTTTCTGTAGATTCTATCTGATTCTCATGTCATTCTGTTTAGTTCAATATTCTCTCGTACAACCAAGTGTCCAAGTATGCGTGCGTATTTCGAATCAAAAACACTAATCAGTCACATATTTATGTACAGCAAAGAATGACATCTCTCTTTTCGAGAGACGTTTAAAAGAACAACAACAAAATTTAAGGTAAATGGGAGCTTTGACTACGACTCATGACAGCAAAAGCGCGATGAACACAAAACATAATATGATATTATGCAATAACATTAGCACTGATGAACTGAGTCACTGATTACGAGACATCAACGTTATATGCCAAGTAATTACTAATGTGCAACTGCTAAGTTTATTTCATTTTAAAACAAGTCACGCCATCCCAAAGTACGCAATCCACCATCCAGCAAAGAAAGACACTCGAAGCCTCTACCTCTCTTTTCGAGAGACCAAATGTACAACTGACATATGATATATTTTGACTGTTACAATCAATTAACTGTCTGTTCTGTATAATTAGTTCGTCTACATTGTATTTATAAACAGCATCAAGACAAAATATAGCAGCCATATAAATTTAGCCGCCCCATGGGAAAACAAACAATCTGCATAGGCGAAAACAATGGCGCAGATCAGCTTCGCGGTATCCGCGGAGCTGATCAGCGCCTTTGTTTTCGTTACTCGGATAGTACAATTCCTCCTCTACTTAACACCAAAAGTTCAAGCTTCTAGCATGCTTCTGTGACTGTACAGCCCGGTTTGTGTCAGACCTGTTCGGAAAACACATTGTTGGTTTTCCACGGGATGGCTCAATTATTACAGTTAGCTACTGGTCACAATGAAATTAGGATTTAGATTCTGATTCAGACAGTTACACCACCTATATTGAAACACAACCACAGGACATACATGTACATATAATGCATTGGACGTGTTTGTCAGGCCAATGTGAACGATGTTTGATAGGGAATATGAATTCCTCATAAAAAGGGACAAGTAGGCAACGTTCAGGAAAATGCGCAATCAGAAAAAGATTCCCACTCCAAACACCGAGGTGGGAAAAACTAAATTAACATCAAGTACATATACCATGGAAACATAACGTAAGCCGAATGAGCAGCTATATTCCCAATAGGTGGCCACTCAGTTACCTAAACTTAACTAAAATATGCTAACATACATAAGGCGCCAACAGCACAAACAAGGTTAAAAAATAAACAACAAGACATAAAACAATAAGAACCACCAAAGATATATCCACAGACCACAGACATATCGCCTTGGAACGGTCAGTAATACAGAATTACTGGCGGGCTTAAACCGGTTTTACAGGTACCTTACCTCACCCTCAGCTTCTGCAGTTGTTCACAACATTTAGTTAGTTGTTCGGTCCTCGTGGTGAATCTCGAGCTAGTCATTGAATCATCATGGACAAACAAATAAATCATGATAAACTCCATGATAATTCAAAAACGAGGACTCACAGAATGAGTAAGCTGCCCGACGATGGAGATCCCTGGGCGCCCAATAACTTACTAACTCCGGAGCAAAAGAAAAACACCAGCTGAACCCCGGTGAGCCAAGCAACAGACAAGAAGCTCTGGCCTTAACCAACTAAAACGAATAGCTTTATGTCGGGACCATCATAGAGTCTGACGCCCGACCCACCGGCGTGTAATTACAGAAGGCAGGCTGAGCATAGTTATCAAACTGTAGACAATAAAATATAAAGGTGAATCTCGTGGTGAATCTCTAGCTAGTCATTGAATCATCATGGACAAACAAATAAATCAAGTATCTATGTCCGAGTTATGCCCTTTTTCTGAGTAATGCTTCTTTGACTTTGGTGTTGCATTTTGTATGCTAGACATGCAAGATGTATTTGAGCCTTAATGCCTTGAAGGCATTGCAAATACGTTTAAAAGAGTTACAGTAATTGTTCTAAACCGTTAAAAAACCCTGGTACAGAATTCACCCATAACGAAACTGGTGCAG
This sequence comes from Rugalucina vietnamica, assembly GCA_964017185.1. Lineage (NCBI taxonomy): Eukaryota > Metazoa > Mollusca > Bivalvia > Lucinida > Lucinidae > Rugalucina > Rugalucina vietnamica. Next base: position 7,695,248 of record OZ024882.1, on the reverse strand, counting down.
AATAGCAAAGCATCACAGTATGCCCAAATGTAGAAACTAAAATATTAGCTTCAACATTGTTTTAGAACTTTCCTGAGTTTTCGGATATTCCCTGTGGTGCACTTATTGGAACGTGTGCGCTACAAAGGATGAATTCGATAACTCCGAATCACTTGAGCCGCCTCGTGGGAAAACCAACAATCTGCATTTGCGAAAACAAAGACGCAGATCAGCTTCGCGGTAACCGCGAAGCTGATCAGCGCCTTTGTTTTCGCTACTCGGATAGTACAATTCATCTTCTACTTAAATCCGAAATTTCAAGCTTCTAACTCTTTTCTGTGCTTATACAGGCTGGTTTGTGTCGGACCTGTTCGGAAACCACATTGTTGGTTTTCCCACGAGGCGGCACATATGACTCTCTATTTGCACTTTGCGTCTGAAAAAATAGCAATAGAAAGACTGAAACTTGCTGATATCAACAGTTGCGATTTTCTCGAAATTGATTCGGGTGTTTGTTCGAATTGACCTTTCAGGAAATGACTTTGACAAAAGCTTTATGCTTAATGTCAGATCCTGTCTCACATGACAATGTATATAAGTAAATAAATAAATAAATAAATAAATAAATAAATAAATGGATGAATAAATAGACAAATTGATTAATACAATACGGCATATAGAACCTACACCAAAATAACATTACTAAGTAAAATATTCTAAAGCACCCTCTTTGAATGCCTTTGAATGCCCAATAGCCAGCTATTTTGGTGAGAGGAGGCGATATACTGTGCGATGTCTAGTATTGTTCTGTCTGCTGTATGGTATCCAAGCTTAATCATCGCTCTAAAACCAATAAATAAACAAACACAAGAATAACACCAGAGGACCAATGGTCCTGTAAACGCTCACATAAAATCTGGGATATGCAACCTCAGCTGACCTTGCCATCAACTATGTAAAGGTCATCCCAGTTCATGCTTTATACAAACATTGTAGAGCTCAATTCACTGATGCTTCAAGCAATGTTTCATAATCATAGGTCTTGCGGTTCTGAACAATAAGATTTGTAAAGGTTTATGCTATTTATAGCCATGGCAACCATCTTGGTCATGTGACCTGAATCATTTATATTTTAACTTTCATTCTCTTTTCCTAACGATGCTCCACATATAAAAGTACAAATAGGCAATGATCAGGAAATGGCGGAATCAGAAAGAAATTACCACTCCATAATCCGAGGGGTGGGAAAAAACGAAAATGACACTTAAGTACTTATACCATGAAAACATGTAAGCCGAGTGAGCAGCTATTCCCCAATAGGCGGCCACTCAGTTACCCGAACTGAACTAAAGATGTGAAAACGAACATAAGGCTTAAACAGCACAAAATTCAAATTTTGGCTTTGATTGGCCAAGCAGTATCAGAGAAGAAGATATTTGAATATTATGGTCATATACCTGTAGATAGCCCCGGGGCAGGGGCGGACAACCCCCTGATGACATTTTTTTTTGTTTTCAAAAACATAAATCTTCTGTCCATTCGCATACTCCCAGCAAGTTTCCCCCATTTAATTACATTTTACTAATTTTCCCCATTCAAATGCATGGGCAACCTATGTAGGCCTTGCCATAAAATAAGGTCAAGGTCATCCAAATTACATGATTTTTATAAATTTTGTAGAGCTCCACTCCCTGCTGTTTCATGTCAAGTTTCAAAGTCATAGGCCTTCTGGTTCTGAAATAGAAGACTTTTAAATGTTTTTGCTATTTATAGCCATGGCGGCCATCTTGGTCAAGTGATTTTAACCATTTATATAAACTTACATTCTCCCTTCCTAAGAATGCTCCCCAAGCAGTTTTGCGTTGATTGGCTAAGCGGTTCTAGAGCAGAAGATCTTTGAAATATACATGTATATTGCCCCTGAGTGGGGGGCAAACCTGCCCCTGGGGTCCATTTTTTCAGAAATATAAATCTTCAGTCCATTTGCCCATTTCCATAACGTTTTCCCCTTCAAATGATTTTTTGACAATTTTCCCCACTCAAATGCATGAGCGACCTATGTTGACCTTGCCATAAAATAGGTCAAGGTCATCCCAGGGTCATGATTTATATAAATTTTGTAGAGCTCCTCCCTATGATGCTTCATGCCAAGTTTCAAAATCGAAGGCCTTCTGCTTCTGGAGTTGAAGATTTTTAAAGATTCTGCTATTGATAGCCATGGCGGCCATCTTGGTCATGTGACCTTAACCATTTATACAAACTTTACTTTCGCCATCCCAAGGATACTACATATAAAGTTTGGCTTCGATTGGTCAAGCGGTTAATGAGAAAATTAACTTTTACATTTAATTTGTAAATGACCTTTGGCCAAGGTCAAGAAATGACCTTGACCTTTAATATTCACAACACTTCATAAGCTCAACATGTTGTCTGTGTCTGTCAAAGTTCAGGTCACAGGCTGCAAAACTTCCTTTTTTCCATTCAAAAGCCTACGTAACAAAAATTGACCTTGCCAGTAAATAGGTCAAGGTGAACCGAAGGTCATGATTTATATAAACTATGATGGGCCAAAGTCCCGGATGCTACATTACAAGTTTCGTTGAAATCGGTTTACTGGTTCCAGAGAAGAAGATTTTTTATGGTATTTACCATTTATGGGCATGGCGGCCATCTTGGTCATGTGACCTTGAAGATTTTTTAAACTTTCGTTTACCCTTCCTAAGGATGCCCCATATGAAATTTGGCTTTGGTTGGCCTAGCGGTTTCAGAGGAGAAGATCTTTGAAATTGTGGACGACGACGGACGACGACGGATGGACGCCGGATCATGGCCATCTTGAGCCTTCACAAACGATTTAATGTCCCCGAGGCACTTTTTTAAAATACCGGATGGTGCACATAGGTTAGATGTACCTTGTCATGCTTATTAATGATTCCAATTTTATCTGGCTCTATATACACGCGAAGATAATGGTCCATAATGACAACATTATTGTCTGAAATCTTTTATGTTTTCTGTTTGTCACATTGTCATTAACACAGAACTTGTTGATCGTGCCTTATTAACCGCAACACATTTGAATGGTAAACTACATCATAAACATCTTGCAAAATTGCTGCCTGTCTGGCTGTATAAATAATCTGTGTCTACTTTTTGTCCCATAGGTAATTACACTTTTTGCGCATAAAACAGCCTCATCAACATGAGTATGAGTTGTTTTAATATTCTGCTCAAACTGCTCCTACGTTGGGTCAGAAAAGAATTTGAAAAATATAAAGCTTCCCAGTTTTTATAAAAATCTTGTTTCGGAGTGGTTAAATGCTGGAGGTTGTTGTACACACGAGCCGAAATCGTTTGTAAATATATAGGGAATAAAAATAATACTGAGATCCTTTAAGAGCAGTGAACATATTAATGAGAAAGGCCATACCATGGTTTCGGCTACTTAAGCCTCTTCAGTGACCCTATCGATTTGGCAACATGGAGCTAAAGATTATGACTGTGATTTACATCTTTCAAAAGGGTAGTCGATACAAAGACTAGTAAAATCCAAATGGGGTCAAATATTTAAACGTTGGTTAGAAAAGGACTCTTACCCGATAATAATTTTCTGATTTCTCAGGATACCCTCGCTGATCTCAAAGGATCAAAAGGAAAATATAATCTGCACTATGGATGATGTACGGGGAGACTTTTTAGGGCCGCCACACGGCACAACACCAGCTGCAGTAATAGGAAATAAAAATAATACTGAGATCCTTTAAGAGCAGTGAACATATTAATGAGAAAGGGGATGGGCCATACCATGGTTTCGGCTACTTAAGCCTCTTCAGTGACCCTATAGATTTGGCAACATGGAGCTAAAGATTATGACTGCGATTTACATCTTTCAAAAGGGTAGTCGATACAAAGACTAGTAAAGGAGGTTAACCGTATCTATTTCCGGTATTCCAGTTGCAATATTCTAAGGAGTGGATTTTATACACTAGAATAGTCCGGTTTTATTAGGGGGTAGTGAAAATACAGAATAAAATACAATTGTTAGATCCTTTGGAAGCAGTACAAGCATTCAAAGAGAGAAGGTGGGCCATATTGTACAATTTCGGGTAAAGAAGCCTCTGATGAAATATAGACCATTTTGGCATGGCATGTCGTATTATGGTGATACTTTGTATTTACACGTGATGCAGGGAATGTTCTCACAATTGAGCATCAAACATGTCGATGAAATTCTTAAACGCTTTATTTTCGAGGGTGTACGTATACGGCGGAGTGATATTTTTACCGGTGTCGCACCGTTTAAGTCCGCAAAATAAGTTTTCCTGTTTCACGTTAGCTTCGTTCATTACCCATACATTTGTATTCATTTGTATTCATCGTATTCCAATGTTTTGTCAATAACAAGAGATTAATGAACGATAAGGTAGATGCATCTAGCACATAATCCTCCATCAAAAAGACGCACAGTGTCCCAGAGGACATTATTCCATGTTTTATTAATGAAGTCGTCTTTGCGGGACACCATGTGCGAAATAGGCTATATGAATATTGAATTCGCAACACCTTTGTTTTCCATAATTCATTATTCGTGTTAATCAATCGAAAAGGGGAGAAAAAGTTGACAATATTCAAGTAAAATGCTTTCATTTTGCCAGGAGTTCGTTTCGATTCTAGGATCAAAATTAAATAATACTTTCAGGAAAGCTTGATCTTGTATGATAAAAAAGAGTATTTGTAACATTATGTTAATATGAAATTTGGAACCTCGAAATCTGTTTAAATGCGTCAAACGTTACACGTAAGCGTCACCCCTACGTATTAAACAGGTAAAGGTAAGCAATGAACCGGGAATAGTGCAACCAACCCAGGGCTCGTTTCACGAAGCGCTTTATGACATTTCTTATCCTAAGTCAGAACTTATTACTAATTTTGGTATAAGATATGTCTCATCCTTAAGATATCTTAACTTTAGTCCTAACAATACGACATATCTTATGATTGATTTTATTTAATAGTAAACTAAAAATGGCGGCCTGTGAGGGCAAGAAACAACACAATATTACCTAGACTGGATTCGAACTCGGATCGCCTGTAAGACAACATAGCTTACCACTGAGCCACCGAGTCATAATTTTATTCATTGGTTCAGTATTGATAAAGGCCAATATAATACATTTTATTTTTAGTTAGTTTGTTTGAAGTAATCATAACGTCCCAGTCAACAGTTATTTTCATGTCGAGACGTTGCCCCCATTTCATGGGACGTTTATACAAACATGATTAGGATGTCATGGCATCCAAAACGTGCTTCGAATATTCTGAGCCCAACTTATAACGCAACATCGGTTTATTTGTTATGTTATACAAATAAACTTTGTTTCCACTGAATTAGGCGATTGACACATCTAACAATATCTTGGTTGTAACATTCTGTATTATGCGTCTCAAGAAATTAATCACATTTTTCACGACCGATAATGAAGTAATTTGTGTTAAAACTGACTTCCAGAATCTCTCAGGAGACACATGCCACTGAATTGACCGCTTTGGTCAATCCCATTTCAGCTGAATGGTCCATACTCTGAAAACAAAACACTTTTGTACCCAATGAGTTCATACATGTAGGCGATTGCTGACCAGCATTTGTATGGTAGACTGTCTTACGTTTCATTGAAATGCAAAAGCATGCCATTATCGGGATGCGTTTTGTTTGGCGCAGTGTATACATGTAACTACCAAAGTAAGGCTTATGTGTATGGATGCTTTGACTTAACAACGTTTTCTAGGTAGTCTTAGACCTGAGCGGTTAACCAGTAGCCTAATCAGATGGCCAGTCAGTAGCGTATAAACTTTTGCTTGGAGCCGCGGGTACAAGCAGTCCATCTATTATTTCTCACGGCCCCAATGGGGCCAAGTTTTATTCATGAACTGTATACATAATTGCGAGTATAATTAGGCCTAAGTTCAATATGGCAAATTGACTATACTTAACCAAATCGGAACAGGGCTTTGATAAACAGATCGGCCGCCCGATGCATCAGGTTTATAATACAGTGTATAAGGCCAACATGGGTGTTAACGAGATTTGGTTTCGATTTACAGTCGAAATAGTCTAAAGCATTACAATGAAACAGTTGGTAGATCTAAGTAAATGTATTTATATTGAAACAGAAAGAAAATAATAGAAAAAAGAGAGAAACATGGCTTCGATCTTGGATCGCCTAGTCCATATTATGGCAAAACTACTAATTTAATTACTTGCATACAATTTGTCCTAAGAGAGCTTCGTGAAACGAGCCACAGAAAGATATTTTAACTCAAAAAGCGAGGTCATGGTGAAAGCCATCCGAATTTAACTAAATATATGAAAACGTATATAAAGTGCAAACCCCAAAACATTTAGAACCCATAGGTGCAAACAACACGCCAAACATTCAAAACAAAAATGGAAAAAAAGAAGGAGAAGAAGAAAAAAAAGAAGAAAAAAAGAAGAAAAGAAAGAAGAAGAAGAAGAAGAAGAAGAAGAAGAAGAAGAAGAAGAAGAGAAAGAAGAAACACAACAACCGTGACAGTAATATAAAATTACAGGGAGTTCCAATCGCTTTGGCGGGATCCCAACCTAACCCTCAGCTTCTGTTGTGGTTTACAATATCTAGTTAGCTCTTCGGTCCTCCTGGTGAACCTCTAACTGGTCACTGAATCATCAATGGCAAATACGTAAATTATGATACTCCGTGATTAATAAAAGAGGACTAACAGATACAATTGCCTGGCGGGTGCCAACAACATCACTAAAATACGGAGCAAAAGAAAACACCAGATGAACCCACTTGAGCCAAGCAACAGACAAGAAGCTCCGGCCTTGTCTTTGGCTTTGGGTTTGAGACCAGTTAAAACTTCACTACATACCAGTAAAAAACTATCCAGGCTAAAAAACCCAACAATTGACATAGGCGAAAACAAAGGCGCAGATCAGCTGTGCAGTAACTGCATAGCTGATCAGCGCCTGTGTTTTAATTCACGGATAGTACAAATCCTATTCATCTTAAATCCGAAATTTCAAGCTCCTGGTATTCTTCTGTGACTGTACAGGTCTGTTTGTGTCGGACCTGGTCGGAACCCCAAACTGTTGGTTTTCTCTTGCACATGCTCATCTAGAAGTTGTTGATCGGAAAGGTCAGAGAAGCAAATTCAAAACACTAAGATTCTCTAAAGATAAAAAAATATATATGGTTAACGTGAAACGGCTTTTCCTACTGTTAGTACTAACAGTCCCCTATAGATTTCCTATATCAACCGAGCTCAGCCACATGGAAACCTATCTTTAAAATATGAAAACAGGTATGAAACATGGTCGTCCGATCCGTATTATAATATCACAGGAGGATATACCCTTTAAGTTAAATGCTAAGAGAAGATCAGGATGTCGAACTAGCAAACCAAATAAAACGGATCAGACTAGCCAACACGCATATTGAATTAAGTGCTTGATGTTCCATTTGTTCAAACATTCTGCCGGCGAGTCTCTACAATACTTAGCAGGAAATGCGCTGTAAGTGTGTTTATTAGATATTCGCTAGCATTGCTACTGTGCTGATGTTTTGTGTTAGTTCTCAGTGTATATTTCTTGGAATATAATATCCTTTTTGCTGAGGAGACACATTTATAAACATAGTGGAGCATTACATAAACTATAGCCCAAACGCAAAGGTAGGATTCTTGATTCTACGGCCATGAATTTGGTTTATAGGGTGATGTAATGGTATGACGTTCTCTGTTGTATTTTTTCTCTCTCTCTTTATGACCTGCTTATGTTCATGTCTATGTTGTTGATTTATAATAATCTCAATTTAAGATTGCTTTTGGTATTAGAATTTTAATATGTCTTTTGTTTTCTTCGCAATAGTGTCATATCAGTTAAGGTGTAATTTAGACATGATACAGTGTGTAATGTTTACAGAAAATGTAAAAATTTGAATTGTGTTTGCTGAGACCAAATAAATGGTCCGTTCTTCGTACGTTTGTTGAGGCCATGAAGGGTATATACATAGTAGGGATATTCGCAGAATAATTAAAGGGATAAGGGATATTTTACAACTACTTAAAGGGATGTGGGTTACTAAACATGCTAAAAGGGCCACGGAGGATATTTAGGGATGTTAAAATTCAAATTTTGGTGATATTGGCCAAACTCTAGGGGATATTTTCCCAAAGCATTAAAGAGACCCCCTTTCCAGGGTGTCTTTGTTATGTTTGTTAGGATATACCCATCTTTGTATTGACAGCCCAGTCGAAATTTCAAAATTGCAGTTATTCTCCCTGGCCCCCATTTTGCCAATTTATATGGTAACCGATGAGGCTTCAATAGCCAAAAGCGCAGCACAGATCATTTTTATTCACTGCTCTTAAATAAACTCATTTTTTCTGCTACTCTTTCTTATCTCTAAATTGTTTCTTTGACTTTGGATTTGAAATGCTATTGCATTCTACGTTCTATGGTTAAATTTGTGATGCAGGTCCAATCCGACTCCTTCAACTTTCTCAGCTGTGGCATTTTTATGAATCGCAAAACAGATACGGAATGTCATATATGTCCTGAATGATAGCTTATCATTCTGAATACAAGCTTATCAATCTGGAAACGTCTCGTCTAATTTCCTCATTGTCTGTCTTATTCTGTCATTTGCTTTGTTTCACCACAGACAATTACGTTTGAGCCATTCCACGCACAAACGGTACTGCGTCATTCCATTACATTGTTGTTTGAAGCTCCCATAGTATGTTGTCAGGATATACGTAACACTGATTGCAGTTGATTTAAATGTTAAGAGAGAAAAGGGGCTAGATTGAAGGTTTTACGTTTTTTTATTTGCCGCTTTACCTCCTAGTTAACGTATATTGCAAGGACGTTGCCTCTATTTTTTGGGTGTCTAACAAAATATTAGATGCCAAATGTGCTTTAAAGTATAATCGCCCTCGTAAACAACTTATGCGTATATAAGTTGGTGGTGTGACTTTACCACCTTTCCTGTGCTTCTTCTATATTGTAAACCAGTAGTAAGATGGATGGTCTGTGCCTTGAGTCACAGGCAGCCCCATCTATTTCTCACGTTCCAGTTGGTTGGGGTGCTAGATTCCCATCACAGAATTTGCTGATTAACATTATTCCGGATGAACTACTTCATGCATTTGAAGTATACTTCTAAAATAAATAACCAAAATAACATGTCGCAACGTAAATGTTTGAGTCCCAACACGCATGGAGAAAATCCTGTCTCTTACTCAAATGTCATTGATACTTAATTAGTTCTGTATTTTGTCTCTTGTAAATCGATTTAATCGTGATTGTCACTAATTAATGATGCTTTAGTCTATTAGGACCGTTCCTGATACTACAAGAACGATACCGGAAATATACGTGTGTAATGATGTAAAATTGATACTCTTTATTGAATTAATTCCAGGACTGGTTGTTATTTGAGCTTAAGCTGAATGTCACTTCATTAGCACACCTAAGCTTAAGCCTTGCGTAACGAGGAAACATGTGTTTGCAGTCAATGTACAAAAGCAAATTAATTCCAACAGCGGATCAGCGTATTATATACGCAGAAAAACATGTTTTCGCAACACAAATAGTTTTACAATCCTTATTCTTTAATCTGAATGTTCATGCTTCTCTTGTGACTGTACAGACCGGTTTTTGTCAGACCTGGTCGAGAACCCAAATTGTTGTTTTTCTCATTTGAACGCTCACATGTATTATTAAATGGACCATTGGCTATACAAAAGACAACAAAGAACAATGACATGACAAATGAGCCACCACATGAGAAAACCAACAATTTGCATAGGCGAAAACAAAGGCACAGATCAGCTTCGCAGTAACTGCGAAGCTGATCAGCGCCTTTGTTTTCGCTACACAGATAGTACAATTCCTCTACTATCTAAATCTAAAATTTCCAGCCTCTAACCATCTTCTGTGACTGTACAGCCTGGTTTGTGTCAGACTGGTCAGAATCCCAAATTGTTGGTTTTCTCACGCTAAGGCTCAAATCTAATTCTGGAGACTGTCGTTACGTAATAGGTTCGTGCCAAACAAAAATCAATCTATCGCATCTACATTAAATGCTACATCCATTGACGCTCTCTAGTGTTTAATCCATTTCAATTCTCTATAACATGGGTTGATGTTTACATATTACAAAGAAGTTTTTTTATGGTTCTAGATAGTGTGCATAAAATTGCGAAATCCAGACTAAGTATTTACAAGTGATATCAGCTGTGGTATACAAAACACCAAGTATAGTTTCCGGACGATCATAGTTGACTTTCGTCACATATTTACCGTAATAAATTTGAATGACACGCATGTTCCTATTGGTCAAAACATTCATTTCATTCATATGTATAACGATAAACCTGTCAGGTAAGTCTACCCAAATTGTCCGAGAGCTATAGTTCACAAGAGTGACGTAAGGTATATTTTGCTAAAAACAACACTCGATACAGGTTTGTCATAGAACCTGCCTTATTTTGTATCAAAATACACGGAGCGCCACTATATGAACCTCCTTGCACAGGAATACTTTTACAGTTACGTCACATAACGATAACTTGCCCATGCAATATACAGAGATTTTTTACAGCTGTTAAAATTGAATAATTTTGCTATTTTTTCTTATTTTTGCTCAAAACATAGATTGTGGGTACACGTTAGAACCGCCTCGGCAATAGGTATACCCCTGCATACCCCAGTTTTATTATATAAAATTGGGGGTTTAAGGGGGTATACATTGCACGGACATGTTATCGTGATGATATAGTTTATTCATTTTATAGAAATTGAAAAGACAGGGTACGACATATCAGAATAATAGGATAAAATAAATTGAAAGAAACTGACCCATCGACAGCTTAGCTCATACGGAGACGAAATTCTCTATTTAAAGAAAATGGCATTTGATATGTACAGCTGTAAAGATAAAAGTAGGCAATGATCAGGAAATGGCGCAATCAGAAGGAAATTCCCACAAAGGCTATAGATTCACTCTTCATTACAAAGTAAAATACCTTAATGGTAGTAATGTTTTATAAATGTTCATTTATACAACCGGTTTAAGCCCCCAACCCCCACCCCCAGAAATCATGAATTGTGCGTTTATGGTATATTTTATTTAAAGGTACAAGTAGGCAATGAACAGGAAAAGGCGCAATCAGAAAGAAATTCCCACTCCAAAAACCGAGGTCGGAAAATACTAATTTAACAGTCATGTACTTATACTAAGAAACCATATTATAAGGTGAGTAAGCAGCTGTTTTCCCAATAAGTGGTCACTCAGTTACATGTACCCAAACTATCAGGAAAATATGTCTGTGCAATGAATACCCCCTTAAACCCCACTTTTATATAGTAAAACTGGGGTATGCAGGGGTATACCTATTTTTTCTTATTTTCGCTCCAAAATATAGATTGTGGGTACTCGTTAGAACCGCATCGGCAAGGCGGTTCTAACGTGTACCCACAATCTATGTTTTGTGCAAAAATAAGAAAAATAGGTCTACCCCTGTAAACCCCATTTCTTCTATATAAAAGTGGAGGATAAACTTGTTCAAGGATAAGTTGCAAAAATCATATAAACCTGTAACATGATCATATGTTTAGTTAATGATCATTACATATCGTTAGTTCAAAGACATATCTACATGTACATGTTTCATTGATCATATGCAGATATGTTCGATCAGCTTGTCACAACTATAGCAGCTATTTCCCAATAGTCGGCCACTCAGCTATCTGAACTGAACTAAAAATATGAAAACGTACATGTATTAGGCACAAACAACACAAAATTCAACACAAAAAAACCAAAACAATTAGGGCCACAACACAAGTATTGTCCTGATACGATCAGTAATATAAAATTGGGAAATAGCTGCTCACTTGGCTTACGATATTTTCCCTTAGTATAAGCACCTTATTGTTGATTTAGTGTTTCAAGTCCTCAATCTTTGGTGCTGGAATTTCTTTCTGATTGAGCCATTTCCTTATCATTGCCTACATAAACCTTTTCAACTGTCCCTTATATCACCATCAGCTTCTGCAACGTCTAGGGCGCAGTCGTAGCCCCTAATACAAGCTTATCAATCTGAACACGTCTCGTCTAGTTTCCACATTGTCTTATTCTGTCATTTGCTTTGTTTCACCACAGACAATTGTGTTCGAGTCACTCCATGCACATTTGGTTCTGAGTTGTTTTAGTACATTAGTATTCATAGATCCCGTAGTATATTTTTCAGTCGTTGAATCCTTTGCAACTTGGTAAATTTTTACCAGCTAATCATGAGAAAGGAATGAGGGCTAGGTTTAATAAGTTTATTATTTTTGTTTGATTTGTTGCCTTATGCTAAAGTCATTTATTAACTTTTTTTTCTTATTTTGCTCCAAAACATACATGGTGGGTACTTGTTAGAAGCTCCTATGCTCTGCGAAGCGGTTCTGACCTGTACCCACAATCTATGGGCAAGTTTTCGTAATGAAAGGAAACCGCTTCTCGTCATTTTCAAAAAGCAGGTTCAAGTAGACAACAAAAACAGAATAAAGAAATGATTGCGTACCCAAAACACAAAACAAGCCATGACAAAAAAACTGACAGACACTCAATGGTCATTTATAGTTAATTGGCTATGTATCTTGTCTGTTGCTGATAGATTTCCTCGAAATGGCCAGTAATTAATGGTGCTTTAGTCTATTAGAGCCGCTCCTGACACTGAGGAACAAATGCCGGAAATATACCTGTATACGTGTGTAATAATGTAAACAGATACCAATTATTGAATTCATTCCAGAACTGGCTGTTAGTCAAGCTATATTGAATGACACTTTAATATTTAAACCTACGCGCGATGATAAGGTACATACATAATTAGGATTATTTTGTTTTCATAAAAAGAAAAAAAATATATAATTCACTAAACTTAACGTGTACTTGCTACAAAAAGACAACAAAGAAAATTGTCATGTAAATTCTTATTCTATACAAGACTATTACGTAATATATGTTCATGAGACATGATATTCAATCTATTCCGTCTAATTTTATTTCCACATCCATTGACAAAATGCCGAAATGTTTCAAACTCTTTTTCTATAGCTTAGATGTTGAAGTTTACAAAGAAGATTTTATAGATTATCCGTCAAGATAGTGTTTGAAAATTGTGTGTCCCAGACTAAATATTTACAGTTGTCATATCAATTTTAAATTACTTTCACGAGCTGACAAGGCATAAAGGGCTTTCACATATCGTAGCCTAAGAGTGAGCAGCTGCTTCCCAAATGTTGATTACTTAATTATTCCAACGTACATTAATATAAACGGCGCGCATGGTGCGATTTGGTAGGCAGAGTGCGGCACGATTCGGTACAGTTGAAACCGTGCGATACGTTGTGTTAAGTACTTTGCGAAATATACACATGGTACAGTAGAAACAGTATGTATGGTACGTTAGGGTACGGTATACATGTAAGAGATACCGTATCACACCGTAATTACCATATTAGTACGGTATCGCCATGTACTGATCCTACCGTTTCATACCGTATCGCTACGTACTTACTGTACCGTATCGTATCATATCGCGCTGTATTTACCGTTATATTTCAAACTATACTCGCCATACCCTATCGTACCATTCTAATTGTACAATATCGTAACTTATTGCTTCGTACTTAACGCACCGTTTTTATTGTACCGTATCGCATCCTACTCACCATATCGTACAATATCGCTTCTTACATACCGTACATTATTGCACCGTTCTCACCGTTCTGCATGATGGCTATATGCATGTACGATGCGATCCGGTGAGGTGCGTTTCGATACGGTGAGTCGGGTGCGATACGGTACAATATGATACGATGAGTAGTATGCGAAACGGTGAAATACTGTACGATGGGATACGGTACGACGAATTCGGTGCGATACGGTAGGGTGCGATAAGCATGGTAACGACAGTGCTGTCGTACTGTATTGCACTCTACCGTACAGTATTGCACCGTGTTCACCGTACTGCATGATGAGTATTTGCGTGTACGGCGCGATACGGTAATGTGCATTTCGATGCGGCGAGTAGGGTGCGATACGGTACGATATTTTTTTTTTTGGTTATGATGAGTAGGATGCTAAACGGTACACACACATTATTACTTCAGTTACTCGATCTGCTGGGTCGAATCACGTCGAGTAGCTGCGCCAATAAAGACCGGATCACGCGAGTCGAAGCTACGCGTTTATCATATACCTACAAAAAATAATCAGCAATAATGGCGTAAGGATTCAATACAAGTCGTAAAATCGCGACGTTGTGACGGCGTACCATACGAAGTTGCGCCAAAATTTTGATGACGTAACATTATGCCAATTTTTACGTCAGAGCCAGAAAAAATCGTTAAATTTTATCAAGTTTGTTTTTGATGGCAAGCGGACCACTGACACTTCTTAAACGGTTGTTGTTCTATAAAATAATACAAAGATAACCCTGGTTGTCATTCAGATTAAGAATCCGGCTGTAGGTGCTGGATTTTATGTTGTTGGGTAAAAAGTGTAGGATGGTGATACGGAATCGTATCAGGTTAGTAGCGTGATACGGAATTTTGTATTTTTGCGTTTGAAAATGGTAGTATCAAGGTGGTATTTATGGTAGGTATATAATAAAATACTGTACGGTGTGATACAGCACGGCGTGTTCGGTGCGATACGGTACGGAAATTAAGCTACGATACGGTACGCAAAGTGCGGCACGATATGTTACGTTAAGTACTTTGTGATAGTTTGATACGGCACTTTAGAAACATCATGTATGGTACGACATGAAACGTTAAGTTTCGGTAAAAGGACGTACCGTATTGCATCGCAATTACCAAACCATATAGTTCCGTATCACGTATATTCCTTACAGCATCGCTCCGTACTAATCGTACCGTTTCGTACCGTATCACAAAGAACTAACCGTACCGTATCGCGCCGTGTTTATCGTACTGTATTGCAATGTACTTGTCGTACCGCATCGCACCGTACTTGTCGTACCGTATCGCAACTGATCGCACTGATTACCACACCGCGTCGATCTTATCGTTCAGTATCACATCCTATTCACAGCTAGGTATCGCAACGTACTAACTGTACCGTATCCAACTGTACTCGCCGAACTGTATCGCACAGTTTTTACGTAGCGCATCGTACAGATCGTATCAAAATGCACCTTACCATATTGCATCGTACTCGAAGCGTATCATCGCACTTTTTCGGACCGCATCGTATCGAACAGTACTGCACCGCACCGTACAACCGCACCGTAAATACCGCACCGCTTCGCAACTTTCCGCAATGTAGCCACACTGCACCGCACTGTAGCCGCCTAACCGTATCGCTCCGTACGACACCGTTCCTATTGCACCGTTCGTCCGCATCATTTTGCAACATACCGCCCCAGCTGTACTGTTTCTCATCGTACCGTACTTATCGTACCGTTCCTCACTGTACCGTAGCGTATCGTGCCTATCGTACCGTTTCACACTGTGTCGTACCAACCGTATCGTACCAAAATCACCTTTGACACGACAATAAACATTGCAAAAATAATATTAGAGTAAAATCTGTCCTACACGTACCCGTACCCGTTCAAGTTTCTCAACCTCTCTAATATCACAGGGTATACTGGTGCAATAATTGATTGGACAGAACATATAAACTTGTTACATTACTACCGCTATGCATATCAATAGATCACAGACAGTCACACATGCATCATTTATCACACATCTCGGACGATCCGGAAAATCAAATTTGTAAGCAGTCTCAGCTTGTCACAACTGAACAGCGCAAATCCATTTATAATATCCGACTGGGAATCGACAGGAATAATATACAAAATAGTGGTCTTGACTAGACAGATATAAAAGATTGATTGTACCAGCCGGCTCCGGTTATCCGGGCATATTAATTGTTCTACTGTATAGACTAATTGCATTATAGATGCCACTTTGTTGTGCCCGGCAATTTGCTCTACGAGTCACCGATTTCACTTCTTTTATTTTATTTTATTTTTATTTACAGTGGTGTTATGGCTAAAAACCCAAATTAGCCGTTTTAACGGCTAATTTGTAAACGGCTAATTGTAAAATTTCGCGGCGAAATTGTGTGTAAAATAAAAGTCAGCGCGGAATTTCGCCGCGAAATTCCGCCGCGAAATTCCAGATTTCGCGGCGAAATTTCGCGGCGAAACACCGCGAAAAAAGTTTACCTGTTACTACGCATAAAAATCAATTGACCAGTGTTTCGCGGTGTTTTGCGGCGAAAAAGACGACAGTCTCACATTTTTTTTATTGTTTAAATAATATTTTAAATTGAATGCTTTTATTTCATTTCAAGTTGTATCAATATTTTGTTTACTTCTCAATTTTGTATAATTATCGTTTTAGTCCCGACAGTCACAACAGTTTTATTGTTTAAATTTCATTTTAATTTGTATGCATTTATTACTTTTCACGTCGTATAATTTTTTTTTCAATTTTGTATAATTATCGTGTTTTATTTGTGACTCAACTACTTTGAAGTTTCTGAGACCCTGATTATTGGCTTTGTGTGTTTATTTTCATGCTTCTTTTTCAGATTAATCAGACGTACCCGATAATATTAGATCCTCCTATTATCTAGCTTAATTAATAGAAAAGAGCTCATAGCGGCGTTAGCAATTCCCATGGTATGATTGTCCACAGATTTGTTTGTTTGTATTGAGGCTGGACGTCCCAGTCACCAATTTTTTAGTCATGTCTGGACGGAGCTACCGTTTCCTGGGTTTTAAGTAGTACTGTGGGTAATCAATGTACACAACACGGTTTCGCCAGTGCGGATCGAACTCAGGACCTCTCGATTCAGAGTCTGATGCACTACAACTATGCCACCGCGATCCCAACCCACATATTAATATAAGTCTTTGGATTCAACATGATGAAGCAATGACACTTGGTTAATGACACTGCTAAAAAGCATCAATGATTTTCGATTACGTCAAGTGGATGCTGTTTCGTTGAAATCAATTTAGTCGAAACGACATTTGGTCGCATACGACCTCCACCGGGTCGATACGATATTCGGTCGAATATGAGCAATACAGCAACGTACATGTACAAAATTGTGTCGAAATTGCCGATTTTTGCTAACCGTTTTGAATTAAATAGCGTGTTGTGTTCCTTCCAAAATCCTCATGTACGGATGGCTTACATGCATATCGAATGACAAAACCTCATTGTATACAAGGCGCAATACACTAGAAAAGGGAAGAGTTGTAGTTGTGTTTAAAACAAAGTACTGACGTCATTATATGAAGTGTTCAGTTTATTTTTGAACACATATATACAATAAGGGCCGTGTACGCACCGTAGCAATATGAGCGCATGCCGCATTAGATTAATAAGAACAAAGTTGAGCGCAGAAGCATAGTGGTGGATTAAAGGAATTGACCGGAATCTAAATGTCCTGTGTTCGATTCCTCCTATATTCGTTGGGTTTCGTGCTTGAGCAAAACCGGTATACATGTATTACCCTGTAAGTGTTGTCACCATGGGACTGTTGACTGTTAAAATGATGTTCGCTAGTTGTACTTCTACAAGGCAAGTATAATGTATAAATTGATATAATTGCAATTAGTCTTATGCTGGCATTCATAGAGGGTGCCCAAATGTCAATTATGCCTCTTTTTGTTTTGTCGTTTCTACATGGTTGAGCTCAAATTAAGTTATCGTAGTTCAGGAAAATTTACAAAAAAGAAAGTAAGGATTCTGTTTATTTAGCATTACCCTTTAGTCAATGTTTGTGCTACAAAACAAGGCACAAAGTTAGATGGCCCCTGCCTGTTTGGACCTAAACAAATATATAGGCTGCTTGTCCCTCCAGGCAAAACTTATAAGCTATTGACTGATCATCTGATTACTGGTTTACCGCTCAAGTCTGTGCCTGCCTAGGGAAAATGGATACATATAAGCAGTATTGGCTTAGAGGGATCGTTATATTTCAAACACGTCCCATAAAATGGGGGCAGCGTCCCGACATGACCATTGCTGTTGATTAGGACGTAAAGCATTTATTCAAACAAACAAACAACAAAGTTAGATTCAACGAGCTGGCGCATTACGTTATAATTATTTTCGTTAATCCGTGATTTCGCTATCGTTCCACGTACGATAAAACATTAGCAAAGTCGCGTTATGCACGTTTTTTCATTTCTATACATGTATAATCGTACATATTATGTGCACGTAAATAACGATCTATACATGGAACAGATGAATCATAGTGTTGTCATTAAATTAAAAATTAATCATTTTATGTTAACATTTACAGGTATTTCGCCGTGTTTTGCGGCGAAATAGGAAATTTCAACTTACCTGTTGTAAACGTTAAAAAACAAATTTCGCCGCGAAACACGGCGGAATTTCACCGCGAAAATCCGATTTTCGCGGCGAAAAAATTAACCGATTAAACGTTTAAATTTTTTATTGGCCGGTGAAATTTCGCGGTGGTTTCGCCGCGAAAAATCACAAGTGATCAGCGCGAACTGTGCAAAAGTGGGTTTTTAGCCATAACACCACTGTATGTATTTTTTTAAATTTTATTTTTATTTATGTATTTTTTATTTTATTTTTTATTTTTTATGTTTTTTATTTATTTATTTATTTATTAAATATTTTTTGAGGTTGTTTTTAATGTTTCTCGGTGTGGTTTCGATGAAAAGATTTGAGTTTTACATTGTGGATTCCTGGTCATTGATAACTTTTCTCTTCGTTTTTTTAAAGTTCTCTAATATGGTTTGATCGGTCGGATTTATTATACTTGTTTGCCGCATTTCTGATGATGCATTATTCCTTTGACCTAGAACCATTAAATAAGTCACACCGATGTTGAATGCCATACATATCAGTCTTGTGGCGCATTAGTTGACTAAGTAATGCCTTGTCATGAGCATTAAATCTGAATTTGGAATTAGTATTGGCATTAGCCAACTTATAAAAACAATGCATTGGCATTCGCATTTTTCAACAAAATATTGCATTAGCATTGTCATTAGTTAGGCATTAAAAACAAATACTTCACATTTTCAATCTACATAGCTGCACAGGGTTATATCCATTTTATATATATGTAGCTTTTTTGTTAAATTAATACATCAGTCAGATAAGCTTTTCAACTATTGCAGAAGTAGATGGATATTATTGCACATTCTTCAGTTTTTATGTTTTATCAGCTTTGTCAATCCTCGGACTTTATTACACTCTCAATGTCAGTGTGCAGACTGATTTTTTTTTCATTCATCATTTGTAAGTAATGATTCAACAGTTCTTATCCCTGTCTGGTGAGGGTAGGACTTTATAAAGATTTAATACAATCGTGACCAGAAAATGATAGACTCATTAGAAGAAAGTATAAGTATGAAAATGAAACTGTTCAATTCCAGAAGTTTCCACGCGGGAACAAATTTATAAATAAAAACAAACCTACAGTGATACATGTAATCCTAAATTGAATTGTCTAAACACCATGAGCCATTAAACCCCACTATTATATATATAAAAAAACTGGGGTATGCAGGGGTATACCTATATTTTTTCTTTTCTTTTTTTTGTTGCTCAAAATATAGATTGTGGATACACGTTAGAATCGTCTCGCCGAGGCGGTTCTAACGTGTACCCACGATCTATAGTTTGAGCAAAAATGAGAAAAATATCAAAACAATTCTAATGACATTTAGATTTTTAACAACCCCAAAAATTTCTGAATATTGCATGGGCATGTTTTCGTAATGAATATGTACTTAATGTATTGTCAACGTGTCTGTAGAATGTCTGTCTGGCTATACTTGACATTTCAATAATCAAACGAGATTTTAACCAATACTTGCTAATTAATATGATTTCACTATTAATATCAACTTCCCCAGTGATTTTATATTACTGATCGTTCTAAGGCGATACTTCTGTTGTGGTTCTATTCGTTTTGTGTTTTGGAGTCGAATATTTTGTGCTGTGTGAGCCTTATGTACGTTTTAATATTCTAAGTTAAGTTCGGGTAACTGAGTGGCCGCCTATTGGGGAATAACTGCTCGCTCGGCTTACGATATGTTTTCTTGGTATAAGTACCTATGTGTCATTTTAGCTTTTCCCCATCCCTTGCTTTGTGAAGTGATTGCGTCATTTCCTGATCATTGCCTATGCGTTTAAAAGATACAGGATTTTTATTTATGAAATTAAAAGCGATAATATTGTTGAAAAATACATGTAGAACGGGGAACAAAGTTAATATTTCAAACTAGGAAGATTTCTAAAAGTACAATTCTGACCCGCACTCAAGGCAATTTCTATTTACCGTATTTATTATATTGTCCCTTACTAATCGCTTAGATTGAAATTATTCGTAATCGATGCTGCTTTAGTCTTTTAGAGCCGTTCCCTACACTATCATTCAAATACAGTAAATATAGATATGTAATGCGATATAAAATGGTATCATTCAGCACTGGTCGTTAGCAACATAAGCACACGGAAGCCAAAGGCTTGGGTAACAAGGAGACAAATGTTTATTCACATGTTATATCATTAATGGAGTACTGCCTGCAGAATAGACAACAAAGAAAACAAACCTTCCTGACAATTTTATTTTGCACGAGGATGTTACACAATCATATCGTGACACAAGACAATCTATCATTTGTGTCTACATTTACTCTACAATAATAGTTTAAAGTTTACAAATAAAGGTTTATAGATTATCTGTCAAGACAGTGCTTGAATATTTTGAGCTCCAGACTAAATATTTATGGGGAATATCGCTAATATTACAAGCTGTCATGTCATTTTACAGTTATTTCCTCTATATTAGCTTATAATTATTAAATAATGTATTATTTGTTGTGTGCATTATAACCATAATCAAAATTCAGTTATAAAGTATAGTAGCGTTTAGGGCCAGTTTGAGCACAATGTCTCCTCTGAATTAAAGGTTCCAATGTTTACCGCATAATGCGATTTTTTTTTTACATTTTTTGCCCATCATAGAGTTTCTAGTGAGACGTTCGAACTATCTTAGGCTCGTCAATTAAACGTTTTTAGACCCCAAATGCTCGTTTAATAAATTAATATTATTATGACCGGAACTGTAAAACGTTCTTACTACTACGTGTACCCTTATTTGCGTAAACGTTTAATAATCAGGTCAAAACAAGGCCAGGCAATGACTCATGTTTCTAGAACGTTTCTGAAATTCATTCCAGGTAATCTGGTGATCTTCTACCTTGTAGCTCTTTATCTCCTGGCTGATCACACGTTGTTACAATGTAACTAGAGTACACATCAAGTAAAATGCCAAATGGTAAAACAACTTTGCCAGCACAAGGCTAAAATGTTGCATTTCTGCTCAGTTATTGCCGTACAGTAAATTTACATAATTTCTCTTTAAATACATACAGAAACGTAATAAAACTTGAAACCGTATTTTCCTTTTTAATGCATATTACGTAATCAAAAAAATTAAGAATGTGTTTTACGTATTGTAAACCTTGTTTTGAGAAGCCTTTGTCTGTGTAATTTCCAGTTTTACAATAATTATATAATATATACAATTGACCTTTTTTATTGTGACACCCCCTGTTCCTTGTTTATCAAATACTAGGAACCGATTGCAGAAAACCTCACCAAATTATCACTACTGGTTTCGTTCCGGAGATATGTTCCCTTTAAACGTAAAGTTAAACTAGTATTTTCTCTTTATTCTGTTAATTGATGAAACATGTGTTCCCGTAACAGACGTCTAAGTCTCTTAGTTAATTGCATCATGATTTCTTGAAAGTCAATTGATACAAAATAAACCTAACATCTGTTGTAAGTGCAATGAAAATTTCACCTACGCAACGAATCCTTCATATAGACCTATATAGCAAACTGAGTGCCCGCCTTTCCGACAAACTACTTTCTCAGCTTATGATATGTTCTTTTTTGTTTTAGTACCTAATTGTCAATTTGGATAATTTCCACCTTCATTTGTAGAGGCCGATGGCACAAGATCTTCATCGTTGCTTTATTTTATCCTTTCAAAATTAGTGTCCAGGTAAACACGTGTGATGGTAAATCTTAATAATACGTCTGCTGTTTTTTCTCTTGAACTGTCACTTTTTTCGTGGTTGAGACTAGCCGCCGGATGACTACCTCGTTAGATAAGAGCTAGTCATCTTACTCTTCAAATGCGTTGACGGAAAAATGGTATGTGGTGCATTTTCTTGTCCGCCTGGTATCTATGTTGGAATTTAACAGTTTACATTCAATTGCGTTGATTCCTGGTCTCTCGTTGTTTCTTACTTCAAAAACAGTTTGTTAATTTTCATCAATACTAATCTGATAAATGCTTCTTCATTTGGAAAATACAATATGTTCTAAAAAACGGTTTGATTTTATTAAAAGTATGGTCATTTTATATCATTTTATGGAGATAAATGAGCGCTCACGGAGATGTTTCCATATTGAGAATTTCGCAACTATATCCTGATTACCAGAGAAGAGATGCAATGCTGTACATCTGCAATGACCAGAATATTCCAGAATAGTCCCTAAAACCGGTGTTCGCATTGACACATTTGATAGGCTTAGAAACGCATTGGAAATACATTTGAGCCGCCACAAGAGAAAACAAAAAATCATATGCGAAAACAAAGGCGCAGATAAGCTTCGCAGTAACTTCGAAGCTGATCAGAGCCTTTGTTTTCGCTACACGGATATTACAACCAGTCCCTCTTCTTCTTAAATCCAAATTTGCAAGCTTCTAGCTGTCATCTTTGGCTGTACAGCCCGGTTTGTGACGGACCTGTTCAAAAACCACATTGTTGGTTTCCCATGAGGCGGCTCATTTGTTGACATCCACATATCCGACCCAAAATACGATAAACAGTGTCTTTTTTAGCAATACAGTTCTATTACTTGACCATTTATCTTTTGGCGCCAATGTAAACTAAGACTTTGCATATGCAAATCATAGCAGTCGTGACATTTACACTTACATCAATACATAGAGGACATAAGCATCAAAATTAGCGGCCTCGTTATACGGAATGCAATGTCAGATTTAAACATCGAAGTACTTAGACAATTGCTTTGTGTTCGAATGATATAGGACACGTCTCAAGAACCCTTAAAAGTTAATGGCTTTTAATCGAATCTGTACATTACTAATCTTTCGTTTGTGTTGTAAATGAAAAAAAAATGGTTGGGCGTTTATTACAGCAAGAATGGAAGAGACAGTGGTTTTGCAATGGAATTTCAAATACCAGGCAAGGAGGCACATAACGAAAATATTGTTACATTACACGTGAAGAGCAAGATGATTTGCTTTTCCAAACTAGGTGGCCATCCGGGATAAACACATTGCCGACACGCGAACTCGGACGACATTGTTTTTTAGAAGCTAAACGAAAGGGATTACATAACGCAAACAAATATTGTTTTGAATAATCTGAACACCCACCACAAATGTATGATATAAAATAAAACTGTTATCCTTTAAAGGGGGCACATTTAATGCCACCCAGCGAGCTTTCTTTACCTGGGATTTACTTGTTGAGATTTTAGTTGGTGTGACTTAACTACTGGCCCAAGAATTATAAGCCAACTGGAACACCTGCAATTTTTAATCTGCTGATAAGATCTGTCAATAATTCCAGAGGTAACGTTTCTCCATGAAGCAATATCCAATCAGAATTGATTACTGCTGATGTTGTATATTGGAGAGCACAGAGAGATTTTGACAGGTTGGTGTCGATAAGACCCCTAATTCAGCCTTTTATAGTTCAGGTGTCCCTTTGAGAGCAGTGAACATATTAATGAGAAAGGGAATGGGCCATGCCGCGGTTTCGGTTACTTAAGCCTCTTCAGTGGCCCTATAGATTTGGCAACATGGAGCCAAAGAGAATTATTGTAATTTTGCATCTTTTAACAGGGTAGTTCAAAGATTAGTAAAATCCAAATTAAACGTTTGTTAGAAAATGAATCTAAACCGATAACAATTTTCTGATTTCTCAGAATACTTTCGCTGATCTCAAAGTATCAAAAGGAACATATAATCTGAATTGATATTTTTGACGTTAGCTTTAAGTTTACTGTAGTTCTGAGTTTCGAGAAGAGAAGATCTTTGTGGTTTAAACTGGACAAACTGACAGTTACTTGTCGTAGTTAACGGCAGAAAAGACAAACAAGAACACAACAAACGACGGACAAACACTAGAAAATTCGATATTAGCCTTTTGTATCTGTTTACTTCTACAATGATTTTATTGTCGAGCCATATGTTGTCTTGATTTGAATAAAAACCTAAATACTACAGTAAAGGCAGTTACTCGGGTGTTTGATATGATTATATTACAATCATTTACACCATGATTACAAAATCAAATTCTACAGACTTGCATCAGTACTTGCATTCACAGGCAGCAAAAAATACCAAGTAAAAGGCGTCGTAATTACATTGGCGTCGTTTCATTTACACTAGTACATATTAAGAGCCTGTTCACGAGATTAGTAGTTTCTTAGACAATATATATCAAGTTCAATATCTTTATTAATTTGCATTTCATGTATATTACTTAAAATTGAGGTTTTGGTGTCTAGCTACATTTGCCCCTGTATTAAATTATTTTTACATAACCTGGGGGAAAACATTAAATGAGCCGCCTCGTGGGAAAACCAACAAAGTGGTTTCCGAGCAGGTCCGACACAAACCGGCCTGTACAAGCACAGAAAAGAGCTAGAAGCTCGATATTTCGGATTTAAGTAGAAGAGGAATTGTACTATCCGAGTAGCGAAAACAAAGGCGCTGATTAGCTTCGCGGTTAACGCGAAGCTGATCTGCGTCTTTGCTTTCGCCTATGCAGGTTGTTAGGTTTCCAATGAGGCGGCTCATATACCTCATTAGCGGGTGGTCTTTCTGCTTGATTTCAAAATACTAGACAGCTGTTTGGTGTCTGGAATGGGAAATTAGATGACTTTTTGTATAAACATATATTTTCGCTCAAGGCTTACTTTTATGATTACTATATATATGTCTCAAAGTAGTATTGGGCACATACCCGGTTATTATATAATAAACACATTTGCTAACAAACAATCTGAAGTCCAAGCCATAAAAATTGAACAAACGAAATCTAAACTTTTTTGCAGTACTATATATTCATTCTACGTGTACATTAGGTAACCACAAGTTTTAGTTCATTTTGCTTGATTTTGGGAATTGGTGAATCCATGTGTCATGCATTTCATTTTGAATGATGGTTCTATGTCTTTTGTAAGTGCATCAAAACAAATGCATCAAGAATAATGTTGCTATTCAATGTCGTTAAAGAAAGATTACAACTGAGATTCTTTATCCTATCTCCTTGATAATATTTATATTAGATTTGGGACCAAATTATACAGACAAATTGTTGGAATTCCGATGGGTACAAATTGCGCATCTCTCGTAGCTGATTTATTTTTATACTGCTTCGAAAGAGATTTCATGGCTTATCTTAACCATGATAATCAAGCTGATGTTATCGGGGCTTTTAATTCCACATCTAGGTACCTCGATGACCTTTTGAACATTGACAACCCTTATTTTGAAGCTATGGTCAATCAAATTTATCCACCTGAACTTCAGTTGAACAAAGCCAATATCTCAGATACCGAAGCCCCTTTTTAGATCTACATCTTTCTGTTGCAAATGGATTTGTTTCTTCTAAAATTTATGATAAGCGCGATGACTTTGATTTTGATATAGTAAATTTTCCTTTTTTGGATGGTGACGTTCCTCGTCGTGCTTCTTATGGTGTATACATTTCGCAACTTATTAGGTTTGCTAGAATCTGCAATCATGTTACAGACTTCAACGCTCGAAATAAATGTTTAACGGCAAAACTTCTCCAACTTGAATGTTATGCGACAGTCTGCATGCTTAGTTTTTAACCCAATCATGGTTGATAACTATGCTGCCTTCTTTAATTGCACGCCGGTGGGTCGGGCGTCAGACTCTATTATGGCCCCGACTTAAAGCTATTCAATTTATTTGGTTGGGGCCGGAGCTTCTTGTCTGTTGCTTGGCCCACCGGGGTCCAACTGGTGTTTTTCTTTTGCTCCGGAGTTAGTAGGTTATTCGGCGCCCAGGGATATCCATCGTCAAGCAGCTTACTCAATCTGTGAGTCCTGGTTTTTGATTCATCAGGATGTTTATCATGAATTATTTGTTTGTTCTTGATGATTCATTGACTAGTTAGAGATTCATCACGAGGACCGAAGAACTAACTAAATGTTATGAACCACTGCAGAAGCTGAGGGTGAAGTTAGGTACCTGTAAACCGGTTTAAACCCGCCAGTAACTTTGTGTTACTGATCGTTCCAAGTCGATACTTCTGAAGTGGTTCTTTTTGTTTTATGTCTTGGTGTTTAAAATATTTTTGTGCTGTTGGCGCCTTATGTATGTTTGCAAATTTTTAGTTAAGTTAAGGTAACTGAGTGGCCACCTATTGGGAAAATAGCTGCTCATTCGGCTTACGAAATGTTTTCATGGTATAAGTACCTGGTTGTTAGTTTGGTTTTTTCCCACCTTGGTTTTTGGAGTGGGAGTCTTTTTTGATTGCGCATTTTCCTGATCTTTGCCTACTTGTACTTTTTTTTCAATTGGGGTCAATATATTAAATCTATGTCAGAACATGTATGTATCTAAACTGATAACACTTTTTTCTGATTTTTCAGAATATCCTCGCTGATCTTAAATGGAAAATAGGAAAATATAATCTGCAGTATGGTGCACAACACCAGCTGCAGTAATAGCTAATAAAAATAAACAGAGATCCTTTAAGAGCAGTGGTAATAGTAATGCGAAAGGCGAAATAACAACTTCACTAATGTTATACAAAACAACACTTTTGTTCAAAGTCCGCTGACTGCGAATAAATTTTGAGATTCTTCTACTCATACCTAAGGATAATTAGCATTCCTACTCCTGGCGATTAACTTAATACAACGAAGTTCAGATATAGTCAAAAACGGCTTTGATAATGTTCAGCTAGCAATTTTTACAAGTTTAATAATAATATGGAGTTATTAAGGATTTTTATTTGTACTAAGTTATGACTGCCAGGCACTAGACTCCTTTTGGGCGAGAATATTAACGGTACAAATGAAGCTAATGAATATCACTATTATTTCTCCGGTAAGACGAAATCTATAGCATGAATTATTTTCAATAAGTAAACATTAAACGGGAAATGACGAGAGAATACTGCATATCTTAGCAGAACCGTTAGATTTTAAAATGTAAGGCAGCCGTATTCATGACTATGCATATCGATAGTTCACAGAAGTCACATACGTATCATTTATAACATGTCTCGGTCGATCCAGAAAATCAAATTAGTATCAGTCCCAGCTTGTCACAACTGAACAGCGCAAATCCATTTATAATATCCGACTGGGAATCGACAGGAATAATATACAAAAGAGCTGCCTTCTCAAGACAGATAAGATTGATTGTACTAGTCGGTGCCGGTTATCCGGACTTAAAAATAATTGTACTGTATAGACTAATTTGCGTTATAGAAAGATACAAGTAGGAAATGATCAAGAAAAGGCGCTACCAGAAAGAAATTCCCACTCCAAAAAACCGAGGTGGAAAAAAAACAAATTGAAAATTAGCTACTTGCTCAGCTGATAGTATGTTGTGTTTTTATCGGTATAGGTATCTATTTGTCATTTTAGTTGGTTCCCAATGAGTTTGTCGGGTTGTATTTTGGTTCTGATTACCGCAAATCCTGATCATTGATTCCTTTTGCTTTTCGATTTCTTTTCTTAAATCGATACTATTATCACTTGATCTAGTTTGTATAACTGAGTAACTGTGTTTAAATGTAACAGCAACTTGAAATTTTGCCAAAGGATGTATTACAATGATGACAACATATGGCTCGACAGTGTAATCTATAAGAAAAATAGTGCGCCAAAAAGACGTTTAACTCATTTAAGCCTGGCGTCCCTTTTATGGGACATAGGCAAACAGAATAGCCCCAGATGTGACGCCGCAGAACGCGGCGTCCCATCTGGGGCTATTCTGTTTGCTTGGATGAATTTCATCGAAAAATGAGATAAAAATTAAAAATCACTCCTTACACCCCTAAAAATGAAAGTGGACTCGTCCAACTGATATTGATGGTAGAATCCATTCGTCAAATATGGGTTAATGTGAAATATCCAATGCATCGTTTTTGTGTTTATCTGGCTTAATAGGACAGCCGAAGTTCGATTTGCATAAAATCCTGTCACATATTTATAATAGTTTTGGTTCTGTCGTGAGACGATAAAGCAGTAGTTATATGTACACATAAGGAGTGTCACTAGCGAACAATAATGCTCTGCGCACTGCTATTGCAATGGTTAGGAACCGGACACTCGTTCAAAATACCCTTTCTTGTAAGATCCTCTATTATGGCGGAAACGTTTATTATAAGAGTTGAGTGTAGATTTTCAGTGATGCTGTTTGGCCTCAAAACAATCTCCAGTTGTCATGCTACAAATTGCTTGTGCAGCGTCCTCGTTTTAGTTCACCATTATTATATTTTTGCTTTTGTTTACAATGATAATGCATTGACTTGTTAGAGCAACAACTACATATATGTAATTTAACTCAAGTGACGGCTACTTCTATTGCATTTAAAAAAATAGTAGGCGGCCCCCGTGGCCGAGTGGTTAAGGTCGCTGACTTCATATGAGTGAAAAAGCTTGAAAGGGACGTAAAACTGAATCCAAAAAAAAAAATAGTGTCTATTTTGTGTTAGTACGCCTTAATGTGCATATTCGTAATATTTAGTTATTTTTTATATATAACTGAGAGGGCACCTTTAAAGAAAAAACTAAAATTATGCCAATATGTTGTTTTTGTATCACTACCTGATTGTTACTTACGTTTTCCCAACCTCTGGTCTCAGGATGAGGCGTTTGTTCTGACTGCATTTTTCTGGTCCCTGGTAATTACTTACTTATTAGTTTTATTGCACGTGTAGACATTTGTTTTTATTTGCCACAAAAAATAAATCATAAGTTTTGAACAGTAACGTATTTAACTCCATTGCGTTATTAGAGTTCTTATAGACGTGCTATGTTTCCTAATGCTATGAAAACGAAGAGTGTGTTTCAGTCCAGTAACTGTCGTGGTAAATTTCCTTTTTCGTCGTGTGTAATGAAGCCAATTGATCTTAGTGTTAGAGCCATGATGGTTACAATTAACGTTTGCATCGTCGTAGCATTACATAGGAAACATCTCCGTGGCAATAAGTAAATTATATAATCATATAATAATTATAAATTACCAGTGGAATTAACAGTGAAATGATATGACAGTTTGTGGTATAAAGCGATATTCCCCAAAAAATATAAAAAGGTACAAAATACAAAAAATATAATTCTAGTCTGCAAGTCATAATTTTCAAGCACGATATTGTAGCTAATCTATAAATAAAATTTAAATTGATATCATTTAAGAGCAGCGAACATATTAGGGCCATACCGCGTTTTCGACTTTTAAAGTCTCGTCAGTGCTCCTTTAGATTTGACAACATGGAACCATTTTTTTTTTTTTTTTGAATTGTTGCAAATTTCAACAGGGTAGTCGATACAAAGACTAGTATTATCTAAATGGGACCAAATATATTAAACACTGGTTAGAAAATGAATCTTGACCGATAATAAGTTTCTGATTTCTCAGAATATCCTCGCTGATCTCAAAGGACCAAAAAGAAAATATAACCTGCACTATGAATGATGTACGGGGAGACTTTTTAGGGCCGCCACACAGCACAAAATCAGCTGCAGAAATAGCAAATGATATTTTAAGAGCAGCGAACATATTAATGAGAAAGGATATGGGCCATACCGCGGTTTCGACTATTAAAGTCTCGTCAGTGACTCTTTATATTTGGCAACATGGAGCCAAAAAGAATTTTTGAAATTTTGCAACTTTTAACAGGGTAGTCGATACAAAGACTAGTATTATCTAAATGGGACCAAATATATTAAACACTGGTGAGAAAATGAACCTTGACCGATAATAAGTTTTTGATTTCTCAGAATATCCTCGCTGATCTCAGAGGACCAACATGAAAATATAACCTGCACTATGGATTATTTTAGGGCCGCCACACAGCACAACACCAGCTGCAGTAATAGCGAATAAAATTAAAACTGATATCCTTTAAGAGAAGCGATCATATTAATGAGAAAGGGAATGGGCCATTCCGCGGTTTCGACTATTAAATTTGAAAATTGATATCCTTTAAGAGCAGCGAACATATTAATGAGAAAGGGTATGGGCCAAACCGCGGTTTCGACTATTAAAGTCTCGTCAGCAACCCTTTAGATTTGGCAACATGGAGCCAAAAATAATTTTTGAAATTTTGCAACTTTCAACAGGGCTGTCGATACAAAGACTAGTATTATCTAAATGGGACCAAATATATTAAACACGGTTAAAAATGAATCTTGACCGATAATAAGTTTCTGATTTCTCAGAATATCCTCGCTGATCTCAAAGGACCAAAATGAAAATATAACCTGCACTGGGAGAAGTTTTAGGGCCGCCACACGGCACAACAACATCTGCAGTAATAGCAAATGAAATTAAAACTGATATCCTTTACTGCAGCTGGTATTGTGCCGTGTGGCGGTCCTAACAAGTCTCCCCGTACATCATTCTCATTGCAGATTATATTTTCCTTTTGGTTCTTTGAGATCAGCGAGGGTATTCTGAGAAATCAGAAAATTATTATCGGTTTAAATTCATTTTCTAACCATCGTTTGTATATATTCGGACACATTTGGATTTTACTAGTCTTTGTATAGACTACGCTGTTGAAAGATGCAAAATTACAGTTATTCTCTTTGGCTCCTTGTTGCCAAACCGATAGGGTCACTGAAGAGGCTTGAGCAGCCGAAACCGCGGTATGGCCCATTTCCGTTTTCATTAATGTGTTCACTGCTCTTAAAAGATCTCAGTTTTATTTTTATGATGTAGTGTTTGTAACTTTTTTAGTTAAGTTAAGGTAACTGAGTGGCCACCTATTGGGAAAATAGCTGCTCATTCGGCTTACGATATGTTTCATGGTATAAGTACCTGATTGTTAGTTTGGTTTTTTCCCACCTCGGTTTTTGGAGTGGGAATCTTTTTCTGATTGCGCCTTTTCCTGATCTTTGCCTACTTGTACCTTTTTGTGTTTGTTTTATGTTGTGGAGTCGAATTTTTGTGCTGTGTGAACATTATGTATGTTTCCTTAGTTTTATTTAAGCTTGGTTAACTCATTTCAAAGATGGACACTAAAATACACAGCATAATTATATAGAACCACGACAGACGAACCCTGTATGTACGTCAGTAATATATATTAAGGATCAAACTTTTAGATTTTATTTGCTATTACTGAACCTGACGTTGTGCCGTGTGACGGCAAATTCTACCTGGTAATTTAAATGACATCGAAGTTTAAGATCTGTGTCGCTTCTAAATGTTTTGGACACAGATTTGAACACCACGGTAATCCATAATACTAACTGGTCCAAAGCGATACTTTCGTTTTGTTTTCTTTTTGTTTTATGTTTTTGTCGGACTTCGCTGCTGCGCTTTTATATGCGTATTTGTATATTTCGTCAAGCTGATGTATCTTAAAGGGCACCTAAACTTTTTATCTATATCTACATTCAGTTACAATTTAGGTTATCCACATCATATTGATGTAGGAGCTTCATTCTGGTGCATAATGCGTACTTTTAACGCCTCATATTATGTTTGTGATGATGTTATCGTACTTATTTACACCATTAAGAATTTAGAGCATTGCAGCATTAGATGCATTCACAGACGGTAGGAAAATACTGATTGAAAAGTCTCGTAATTACATTGGCGTTGCGTCATTACCATTAAGATATACGAGCCATTTCACAAGGTTTTCAAAAATTATTTGGATGACAATATATATCTTGTAGACCTTCCACCTATGCATCTTATGCCTATAACTTAAAGATAGGGTACTAGTAACATTTTGCTGTATTGGACTTGCTATTATAGTTTGTCTTTCTAATTAGGGATAAACTTACCGATGCATAAATACCTCATTTATGTGTGGTCTTTCTGCTTGGCTAACGGGCGGAACTACTATTTGCATCAGACCAAAAATACAAGACAACTGTTTGATGTCTGGAAATAGAAAACTAGAAGCTTTTTGTTAACATAATTGTTTGTCTACTTTTATGTCTACTTATATAGATCTTAAAATAACTTGGGTATATACCCGGTTTTCATATACGAAAGAAAATTGCTGTCGGAAGATATGAAGTCCAGCTATAAAATTTTGAACCAAAAGAGCTGTGGGATTATAAATTTTATGCAGCACTATATATGCATTCTACATTAGGTTGTCTTAAATTTTTATTCATTTTGCTTCATTTTGGGACGTGGTGAATTGATATTGTGATGCATGGTGGTTTTACAACTATCAAATATAATGCACTAGAATTTTTAAGCTATTCAATGTCGTTAGAATTGCAAGTTATAATAATTCTACACAAAACAAAACTTTTGGTCACGGTTCGCTGAACGATGGTACTGTTTTTTTGTAATTTATAAGAGAAATTGCACTAATCGTGCAGCGAAAACAAAGGCGCTGATCAGCTTCGCAGTAACTGCGAATCTGATCTGCGCCTATGTTTTCGCATAGGCGAAAATCCGGTTTTCTTATGATGCGGCTCATATCATAAAGTGAATATCATTGCTATTTCTAAGTTGTAGAGAAACCAACTGTTTGGAATGTTGAAGTGAACTGCATACAACTGTATAAATTGACGAGAAATATGAGCCGTCTTGGTACAATTGCATACAACTGTATAAATTGACGAGAAATATGAGCCGTCTTGGTACAATATCAGACTATAGCTCATAGGTCAGACACTAGAATGATTACAGTCGTACAGTCAAGGACCAAAAGTATTTCCACAACGTCAGAAATTCCATAGACTTGCGTGTATTTTCATGGTTACAAGAAAAATTCTCCCGTTTCTCCTGGTCAACATATTTTCATGATTTTGGTGTCATTTGAAAGGTAAATGAATAAAGCAACAAACAAGGTATTTCAATTAATTTCATGAATGCGTTTCAAAGCTATCATTTTTTAGACAACAAGCTAGATTTATTTTGACAGTTTGTGGACAACGTCACCATTGACGTCAATGGGAAAGTGGCTTTTTCAAAATTTCATTAAAACTCAAACTGTTGTATATTGAAAACGCAATGTCGAAACTTCATCAAATAACCTTTGTTATTATTATTATAACCTTTGTTATTATAACATTAGAAGTTTTATTAAAATTCCTTTCATCAATAAAGGAATTGACTTTATTGATTTACCAAGCATATTCCAGGATAAATCAGTGATACAGTCTATACCTACCTACTTCCAAAATTCAGAACCTCCTATTATTTGTTACAAATATAACAAACCAATCAGAAATACAATTTTTAATTTCAATAAACTTGTTTCTGATCTTGATATCCATGCTAATACTCCTAAGTCTTGAGATTGTAAAGATTCAAAATATGTTTATCAACCCGCTGGACATATTGTTACTGGAAATTTAAAAATAATTTCGGATTCTAGAATTCGCAAAATTGTTTCTAAAGGTCCGAAATATAGATTCCCTTTCTACATTAATTTCGACAAATGTAGAGAGGAGATTTTATCTGCATTAAATGATTTCGGTAATCGATGGTGTAAACGAGAGGGTGTTGAGGATAATGCTCTTAAAGAATGGAAAAGAAGTATCTTCACTATCGTGGGTAAACGTATTAAGTTTTATTCACAAAATACTAATCTTTTACCTCCTAAACCCAAATCGTCATTTAGGCATTTGAAGCAGGGTATCCAAGAATTTCATAGAAAGTATGTCTTGGTTCCGGCAGATAAAGCCGCAAACAATGTTGTTGTCGTTTGTAGGCTTCACTACGTTAACACCTTAAAACAGGAGCTTGATGGTACCAGGGCTTATCTGGAGACAGATACTGATGAGGTGTCTGTAGTTAATGCCCACTTAAACGATTTACCTGTTAAGTTTTCTGTTTGTGTCAATGAAGGCCAAGACAAACTTCCTACGATGTATTGGTTACCTAAGCTTCACAAAAGACCATACAAAGCTAGATTTATTGCAAATTCTAGCTCTTGTACTACCACTGAACTTTCTAAATTATTAACTTCCTGTCTTACTGCTATCAAATCTCATGTTATAAGATACTGTGAGACAGTGTATGAAACTTCAAATAAAAATTGGTTTTGGTCAATTAAAAATTCTGGTGAGGTGCTCAGTAAATTGAAGTGTAGAGGGTTCCGTGCGACAAGCTTGTCCACATATGATTTTTCTACTCTGTATACAACATTACCACATAATCTAATAAAAGAAAAACTTCTGGATTTGATAGAGTGGACCTTCAAAAGGGCATTAAAAAACTATGGTTCACTTTATTTGGCATGTAATGACAGAAAGGCTTTTTTCACTTCCTCTGACCAAAGTCGGTATACACTTTGGTCATGTCAGAATGTATGCGACGCCTTATCATATCTCCTTGATAATATTTATATTAGATTTGGGACCAAGTTATACAGACAAATTGTTGGAATTCCGATGGGTACAAATTGCGCACCTCTCGTAGCTGATTTATTTTTATACTGCTACGAAAGAGATTTCATGGATTGTCTTAACCATGATAATCAAGCTGATGTTATCGAGGCTTTTAATTCCACATCTTGGTACCTCGATGACCTTTTGAACATTGACAACCCTTATTTTGAAGGTATGGTCAATCAAATTTATCCACCTGAACTTCAGTTGAACAAAGCCAATATCACAGATACTGAAGCCCCCTTTTTAGATCTACATCTTTCTGTTGCAAATGGATTTGTTTCTTCTAAAATTTATGATAAGCGCGATGACTTTGATTTTGATATAGTAAATTTTCCTTTTTTGGATGGTGACGTTCCTCGTCGTGCTTCTTATGGTGTATACATTTCGCAACTTATTAGGTTTGCTAGAGTCTGCAATCATGTTACAGACTTCAACGCTCGAAATAAATGTTTAACGGCAAAACTTCTCCAACAGGGCTATCGGTATCATAAACTTCGAAAAACATTTTCTAAATTTTATCGTAGACACTATGAATTGATTTCCAAATATAATGTTGGGTTAAAGACGCTTTTAAGTGAGGGCCTTTCGGAACCTGAATTTTATGGTGACTTGGTTTACAAATTTAAGAAACTTAAAGGAATTAATGATTTTTCTTTTCAGTTCAGAAAAATCATAACACGTTACAGACGTATAGGTTATAACTTGAATGTTATGCGACAGTCTGCATGCTTAGTTTTTAACCCTATCATGGTTGATAACTATGCTGCCTTCTTTAATTGCACGCCGGTGGGTCGGGCGTCAGACTCTATGATGGCCCCGACATAAAGCTATTCATTATAGTTGGTTGGGGCCGGAGCTTCTTGTCTGTTGCTTGGCCCACCGGGGTCCAACTAGTGTTTTTCTTTTGCTCCGGAGTTAGTAGGTTATTCGGCGCCCAGGGATCTCCATCGTCGGGCAGCTTACTCAGTCTGTGAGTCCTGGTTTTTGATTCATCAGGATGTTTATCATGATTTATTTGTTTGTTCTTGATGATTCATTGACTAGTTAGAGATTCACCACGAGGACCGAATAACTAACTAAATGTTATGAACCACTGCAGAAGCTGAGGGTGAGGTTATGGCCATGTAAAACCGGTTTAAGCCCGCCAGTAACTTTGTGTTACTGATCGTTCCAAGTCGATACTTCTGTGGTGGTTCTTTTTGTTTTATGTCTTGGTGTGTAAAAAATTTTTTGTGCTGTTGGCGCCTTATGTATGTTTTCATATTTTTAGTTAAGTTAGGGTAACTGAGTGGCCACCTATTGGGAAAATAGCTGCTCATTCGGCTTACGATATGTTTCATGATATAAGTACCTGATTGTTAGTTTGGTTTTTTCCCACCTCGGTTTTTGGAGTGGGAATCTTTTTCTGATTGCGCCTTTTCCTGATCTTTGCCTACTTGTACTTTTTGTTAATTGCGTTATTTATCTACCTTTCGAATGACACTAAAATCATACAAATACGTTGGCTAGAAGGCGAGAGATAATTTTTCTTCTTATAAGCATGAAAATACATGTAAGTCTATGGACGTTGTGGAAATACTTTTGGTCCTTGACTGTAGATGTTGGATTTTATTCCTGAAAATGCCACAAGCTGACCCTGCCATATTATTGGAAAAGGTCCCTCAGGACCTTTTCCATAGTGTTTACTTTGAATATGAAGAAAATTGTACCCATGATCGACTGCTCTCTCTCAATTACACGTTTTGTCACATAAAGCGCTTAAGGATGTTCGCTGCCAATGAAAAAGTATTCAAACTTTTTTTCTAACCACTCTTTTTTTATTCCAAATTACAACACAAGACATTTGAAAACAAAATAAGTATAGGGTAGTGTGCATTTTTTCGAGCTACAGGCCTGTGAATGAGTCCTCTGAACACTTTGTTTTAAATTCAGAAAAAAATAATTTAATTTTCAATTCTTTGAAACATACCTGTCTTGAAAACAAATACACCTAGAATACTTTCAAAATTCATGATATTTACGTAATGCAGACTTTTTTGGACCAAAAGCAATGAAAAATTTGCAACTTGAAGTGGATGACAAAATTTTACGAGTCGTTTTCCAACCCTACCCCCCATACTTGAAAAGTCGAAAAAATCAATATTTTGAAATGTGCCAAACCCATATTTGTAGATTCAAACTTTTTCTTGTATTTTCAAACAAGATAGAACTTCGTAATACTGTTCGAATAAAAGAAAGAAAGATATAGGGTAGTGTGCATATAAGAGAGAACCAACAACTTGAAACTCGTCATTTTAAGCCTTTTTTCGTCTGTTTTGTTTCTTAAAGCCCATTTCATAAAACCACCCAAAATTTTAAAACTAGCACTCCAAAGATAGAAAGACCGACTTAGAAGACCATATACACATATACTGCTGCTAAAACAAACATCGAACTCGTGCAATTAATTTGAAGATGTGTAATATTCAAGTTTGATCTACCGTACCCCCTATATGTTACTGACAACTAAAATTTTCTGAAAAGTTGCAGAAAATGGGGTGAAAAAATGAAGTTCCTTAGATTGACAATTTGCATTGCCAATTCAATGCATATCATCAATATGTATCCAAATATAAAATATTAGAAAAATATCTGCAACCGTTTTCGAGATATTCAACAAAAGATAAACCGGAAGTTCCGAAATGTCAAATGTTAGCAGCGAACATCCTTAATAAAAACTAGTGAACCCGTCTATGTTGACTAGACAGTTCACCGCAAACAATTTAATTTATCCATTGTTGACACTCCCTGTCAAAAAGCGGTAAATATCTAGCAAGCAGTCTCGATCGTGGCGACTTCTTATCATAGCGGATCTAAGTTAAGATCGTAGATACCCTGATGAGGGGTACAGAAACTATAGGAATGACTTTTATATGGCTGACGTTTAGTCCATCACATCGGACCCATGGGTCTCTTTCCGGTAGTGTGGCTGCAAGTCAAAATACAGAGTCAAAATACAGAACTCTGTCACAAATTGACTGCACTGCAAAATGGTTTTCTACACTGTGACATATCAACATATTTGATTGTAATCGTGTTGTCTTTAGAATTAGCTTTGATTCTGTAACATCAGAAATTTTAGTCAATGCCTTGAGTTACAGATACACACACTGGTCAAGCGTTCATAACAAGAAACGATATTTATACGAAACTGAAACGTATGGGAATCGAAATTAATGACAAACCAGAGAATCAACCACACTGAAATCTAGAGCAAAAGGAAGCTTTTATATCAAACTGCTGCTGACCTTTTCATTGGTTTCTTTTTAAAGAAGCCAACTTGTATACTTTGCTTATATACCATACCACACTTGCTGACCCAAACATCTACAGTGGGTAGTTAGTATCTGATGGAGATGGTATTTATAATTGATCAGTTTGTCGAATGTTCCAGCAAGAAATGTCTTGCACAACCAATGGCAAGATTTGATAAGTCTGATGATAGCCAGAGAAGAAAAAGGGCCAAGAAAATAGAGTATTTGAGTGGATTGGCATATGGTATCATGTATGTTATGCAAAGATAATGATATTAAACATTTCATCTCATCAGACTTTATAAAGGTAGCAAGACACCAAATCAAAGAAGTAACATGTTTCGATTAATTTTTGTACATAATAAACCATGGCGTTTACTGCTGAATAAGCAAACTACCGCCGTGACAATTCAACAGTCCCAGTAGAGAATCCTTAATCAAACAAATGTTATACGCTAGACATTAATAACACAATGGAGAAAATAAAAATAAATTCCGAGGAAAGAAAGCTATTTACCATTTATTCCATTGCTTAATTATTTAAATGTCTTGACTAAATGCTTTCGTTGCACACTAAGTATTTCGTTATTGCGTCGAATTTTGGTCGACCCCAGTCACACGAAGCTTCTCTTTTCAGGTGTTTGATGATTTAAGAGTACTTACGAGACATGTTTTTCATTAGTGAACACTAAACAGGGAATGGCGATAGATTACAGGAAACCAGTGCAGAACTGTTAGATTGTAAGTTGTAACTCCACCGTAATCATGACTACGCATGTCCATAGTTCACAGAAGTCCCATACTTATCATTCATTACGAAAACATGCCCATGCAATATACAGAGATTTTAAAAGTTGTAAAAAAAAATGAAAATTTTCATCCGAAAATGTTTGATAATTTTCTTATTTTTGCTCAAAACATAGATTGTGGGTACACTTTAGAACCGCCTCGGCGAAGCGGTTCTAACGAGTACCCACAATATATGTTTTGGAGCAAAAATAAGAAAATAGGTATACCCCTGCATACCCCAGTTTTGCTATATAAAAGAAGGGTTCAAGGGGGTATACATTACACGGACATGTTTTCCTGATGTTTATTACATGTCTCGGTCGATCAAGAAAATCAAATTAGTATCAGTCTGAGCTTGTCACAACTGAACAGCGCAAATCCATTTATAATATCCGACTGGGAATCGACAGGAATAACATACAAAGGAGCTGTCTTGACCAGACAGATGAGATTGATAGTACAAGTCGGCGCCATTTATCCGGACTTATAAATTCATGTATACAAGTATAGACTAATTTGCCTTATAAATAAATACCAAAGCAAATCCAATCTAGCTTTTGTTGTGTCCGCTTAATTGCTCTGCGAGTAATCGGCTGTACGCCTTTTATTCTTTTTGAGGTGATCGTGTTTTATTTTTCAGTTCTTATGTTTTTTAATCTTTTCTGGTGAGATTTCGATCAAAAGGTTTGACTTCTGACATTGTTCTGACAAATTTATTGTAATTCTCGTTGGCTCCATGTTGCCAAATCTAAAGGGTCACTGAAAAGGCTTGAGTAGCCGAAACCGCGGTATGGCCCATCTCTTTTCTCATTAATATGCTCACTGCTCTTAAAGGATCTCAGTTTTAGTTTTATTTGCTATTACTGCAGCTGGTGTTGTGCCGTGTGGCGGCCCTAAAAAGTCTCCCCGTACATCATCCATAGTGCAGATCATATTTTCGATTTTTGGTCCTTTGAGATCAGCAAGAGTATTCTGAGAAATTAGAAATTTATCGTCGGGTTAGATTTATTTTGTACCCAAAGTTTAATATATTTGGTCCCATTTAGATCATACTAGTCTTTGTAGTGAATACCATCTAGAAAGTTTCACCAATTTACTGTAATTATCGTTGGCTTCATGTTGCCAAATCTAATGGGTCACTGAAGAGGCTTGAGTAGTTGAAACCGCGGTATGGTCCATCACTTTTCTCATTTATTGCTCACTGCTTTTAAAGGATCTCCGTTTTATTTTTATTTGCTATTACTGCAGCTGGTGTTGTGCCGTGTGGCGGCCCTAAAACCCTAAAAAGTATCCCCGTACATCATACATAGTACAGTTTATATTTTCCCTTTTGGTACTTTGAGATCAGCGATGGTGTTCTGAGAAATCAGAAATTTATCATCGGGTTAGATTCATTTTGTAACCAAAGTTTAATATATTTGGTCCCATTTAGATCATACTAGTCTTTGTAGTGACTACCATCGAGAAAGTTTCACACATTTACTGTAATTCTCGTTGGCTCCATGTTGCCAAATCTGATGGGTCACTGAAGAGGCTTGCTAGAGTCTGTAATCATGTTACAGACTTTAACGCTCGAAATAAATGTTTAACGGCAAAACTTCTCCAACAGGGCTATCGATATCATATACTTCGAAAAACCTATTCTAAATTTTATCGTAGACACTATGAATTGATTTCCAAATATCATGTTGGGTTAAAGATTCTTTTAAGTGAGGGCCTTTCGGAGCCTGAATTTTATGATGACTTGGTTTACAAATTTAAGAAACTTAAAGGAATAAATGATTTTTCTTTTCAATTCAGAAAAATCATAACACGTTACAGACGTATAGGTTATAACTTGAATGTTATGCGACAGTCTGCATGCTTAGTTTTTAACCCAATTATGGTTGATAACTATGCTGCCTTCTTTAATTGCACGCCGGTGGGTCGGGCGTCAGACTCTATGATGGCCCCGACTTAAAGCTATTCATTTTAGTTGGTTGGGGCCGGAGCTTCTTGTCTGTTTTCTTTTGCTCCTGAGTTAGTAGGTTATTCGGCGCCCAGGGATCTCCATCGTCGGGCAGCTTACTCACTCTGTAAGTCCTGGTTTTTGATTCATCAGGATGTTTATCATGATTTATTTGTTTGTTCTTGATGATTCATTGACTAGTTAGAGATTCACCACGAGGACCGAAGAACTAACTAAATGTTATGAACCACTGCAGAAGCTGAGGGTGAGGTTAGGTACCTGTAAAACCGGTTTAAGCCCGCCAGTAACTTTGTGTTACTGATCGTTCCAAGTCGATACTTCTGTGGAGGTTCTTTTTGTTTTATGTCTTGGTGTTTAAATTTCTTTTGTGCTAGTGGCGCCTTATGTATGTTTTCATATTTTTAGTTAAGTTAAGGTAACTGAGTGGCCACCTATTGGGAAAATAGCTGCTCATTCGGCTTACGTTATGTTTCTTGGTATAAGTACCTGATTGTTAGTTTGGTTTTTTCCCACCTCGGTTTTTGGAGTGGGAATCTTTTTCTGATTGCTCCTTTTCCTGATCTTTGCCTACTTGTGCCTTTTGAGTAGTCGAAACCGCAGTATGGCCCATCACTTTTCTCATATGCTCACTGCTCTTAAAGGATCTCAGTTTTATTTTTATTTGATTGCTGGACATTGCTTACTTTGTTGTTCACAATTAAGGGTTATTCCCAAAACATATGAGCCGCCGCATCAGAAAACTAACAATTTGCATATGCGAAAACAAAGACGCAGATCAGCTTGTCAGCTACTGCGAAGCTGATCAGCGCCAGAGTGTAAGGCAGTCTTAATACCAAGTGTACTACAATATTTGCGTAATTGTTGAAAAATTAGGTCAAACCACTGTAATGCCAGACATTGACTTTATTCCAGGTAATCTGGTGATCTTGTAGCATGTAATTCTTTATCTCCTAGTTGAGCACACGTTATTTACTAGAGTACACAACAAGAAGAAAACCCATATCCATGTATGATATGTAAACAACTTCGCCTACACAAAGCTAATAGTGCTGCATTTCTGCTCACTAACGACCGTGCACTTAAATTACCTACTCATACATACAGCGAAACGCAACATCACATTAATATACAATGTACGTATAAGCGTATCTCTTCAGATTTCGTAAATCGTGTTTTGGCAAGCTTTTCTATCTGTATATTTTCCAGCCTTTTTTTACAAGCTTCTCATGGAAACGTTTCAATCTTTTCCATAGTAGATATTGTTTAATC
This sequence comes from Rugalucina vietnamica, assembly GCA_964017185.1. Taxonomy (NCBI): domain Eukaryota; kingdom Metazoa; phylum Mollusca; class Bivalvia; order Lucinida; family Lucinidae; genus Rugalucina; species Rugalucina vietnamica. Next base: position 7,653,172 of record OZ024882.1, on the reverse strand, counting down.
TGGAAGACACCTCGTGGTTAAGATGACATTACTTATAGCCGCATGCAATCCCATATTTTCTCTTTTTTTCTCTTAATTGTTGAAACAGATGTTCATGTAACAGACGTATACGGATAATTGTATAATTGCATCATGATTTCATAAAAGTCAATCGATACATTTATAATAAACCTAACAACTACCAGAAGTAGACAAAGACACAGGCAACATGGTCGATTGAGTGTTCACCTTAAGATAAAGAGCTGCTGGCTCGTTCACCTGTATGTTCCCTTTGCATCAGAAACGTATTCACAGTGTTGGCTGTGTTGTCACCTTGCATTTTAGTTTGGGACTTTAAATCTGATTGTAGCCGATTTTGTTCATTGTTGACTGTTATCTTCTAAAAATACACTTAGGGTGCGGAAAGTACAAATACTCAAGTAAAGAATCAATGCTCCTGAGGATTCTAAATTGAAAAAAAAAAAACAAAACAAAACAACTTGTCCGTCTTAAGCAATATTTATACCATCGGGGTCACATATATGTGTAATGTTACTCCTTATAAGTCCTTTTAGAACAAGAAAGTACTAGGTCACACTCTTTGTCTTAAAATATGAAGAAACATACGAGGATGATCCAATAATGATTGAGACTTTTCTCTTGTTTTATAAACCCTATTGACTGGATCAAGTTAACTACTTTCGTTTACTAGATACACATTTGATCTCTCTACGGATCGTGTTTTATCAAATTTGGTGAACAACTTTGGTTGCTATCATTTTTTTAATAACTACTCATGCAGTACCTATGGCCACCATCTGCCCTTTGAACAAACATAACCTATATAAATCTAGCTGTGTCAAAAATTAAAAAAAAACAGTATCTTATAATAATTGAGCATTGTCTGTGTTGATATTCATCTCTGAAATATTTTACTTCGGTCGATTCGAGTCTTGCGCTTGTGATCCAGAGATGGTTGCCTAGCAACCATTTTCCACTATGAATTCTTGCTAATAGCATTTTCCAAATTCTATTGTTGCTAGGCAACTAAAACAAAAGGGACAGGTGTTCCTTTTGAAATTCTTTTGATGTATTTACCCCATAATTGATCATTTCGAGGTTTAAAACAATTTACTGTGTCATGTATACTCAAGTTATAAGATATATCCCACCCCTACCCCCAAAATCACTGATTTTTTTCGCAGCTAAAACCCAACTTTTCTCGCAAAAACGCTCAGCCTACTTGAATCATGAGCTGTATTTTAGTGATATTTGCAGAGCATAAAGCTAGTTATGAATGCTATAAAAAAACTGTGTGCCACGATTGGAAATTTTATCACCAGTTGCCATGGCAACCCATTTTATATGCACAAGTACCACGTGACCAAGGACATTTGACTAACATTATCGCGTTGCTAAGCAACAGACGGTTGTTGTCTACATGTGGATTTTAACCAGTGTATCGTGTGCACATTACATTGAACAATGTTAGCAAGATATTCACAATAAGCCAAGTTTATTTACTTAGGAATAATTCCAAAAGTCTCATTCATTATTGGATCATCCTCGTAACACGTCTCTGAGAACTCTAAGAACATAATGACATACTATCCCTTTCTGTTATTATGCCTTACAATGTATTCTGCGTAGCAAAGAAAGACAAGTGTCTTCACGTTCAAGAAAAAATAAAAGGTAAGTAATTACCAGGGACTGCAAAGATTGCAGTTACTGTAGAACCAATGTCCCTTCCTGAAAACCGAGGAGAAAACGTAAGTAACAGTCGGGTAGTAATACAAAAAGAACCTACGTTATCTAAGTTAGAAGCTTTTTCTCTGGCCTCTCTATTACCCAAATTGCGGAAGACGTGAATTGGTTTTAAAGGATCCCAACCTCGCCTTCAGCTTGGATCCCAACCTCGCCTTCAGCTTTCACAGTGAATCAACAATTTAGCTGTTATTCGGTCTTCATGGTAAATTTCTAACTAGTCAATGTCAATAAATCATCATTGTAAAGAACCATGGTGAATTTGCACGGCAACTGGAGATCATTTTGTGGCCAAGTAGCAGCACTAAAATTCTACACTCAATTGTTTATAAACTTTTCCTACAAAATACATATAGTTCTTATACGAATGAGGATTTCATTTGAAATTAAGGTAACGGGTCCCCTGTTCCTAGCATCTGAGCATTGCAATGACAGTGCTCAGAGCAATCGTGTTAGATAGTGGCACTCCTTAAGTCTTCATGTTAACGTTTAATCATCTCCAAGTTTGTAGTCTTCACGACAGAAACTATGTTAAAGGTTGCATCACAATGCCTGTTGCCCCAGTAAGTCAGATAAGAACATATTTGCTTTTTTTTTTCGCCTTTTATATGCATATTCGTATATTTCGTAAAGTTCATGTACATGTACATGTATCCGAAAGGCCCCCTTTAGACTAATCTTCACTTTGTATCATTGCCTACATGTAGTTGCTGTTTGGTTATTCACATCATATTGAGGTAGGAGCTTCATTCTGGTGCATACGTGTGTACTTTTAAAGTCTCATATTATGTTTGTCATGATGATATCGTACTTATTTTCACCTTTAAAAGCAAGCAAAAACAATGTCTGAAGCATTGAAGCATTAAACGCATTCACAGACAGGAGGAAAATGCTGACTGAAAAGCGTTGTAATTACATTGGCGGTGTTGTCATTACCAGTAGTACATACGAGCCAGTTCACGAAGTAATGGATGTTTACTTGTTTGCAATGTCATGCTACATTGCATATGATGTTCAACTTCTATCTTTTCTTTTTGATATGTAAATTATCACTCAAAATGGGTATTTGTATCTTGCTACATTTTGTCTCAGTATTAAAATACTAAGTTTCATAATTCATAGGGGAATACAGGGTGGTGTTTCTCCTTGATTAACGACGGTTTGTAACAGACCGAAAAAACACAAGACAACTGTCTGGTGTCTGGAAATTATGGAAAATTAGTAGTTTCTGTTTTCGTTCAAAGCTTCATTTAAGTTTACTTTAAATTTTAAGTTATCTCGGAAACCAGCTATTGGAAACAGACTATGGTTGTCAGGCACAGCTTAAGCCCTACGTGAATTAAAAGAACTGAACGAGTATATTAAGTACAACGTGTAGGAATATATCTAAAAGTATATATCAGTTGTGAATTATTCTACAGAATTATTCTACTGCCTGGACGTTTAGTTAAGTTAGGGTAACTGAGTGGCCGCCTATTGGGAAAATAGCTGCTCTTATGGCCCATATTACCTCCCTTTGAACGTTTTCACTGCTTCCAAAGGATCAAACTTCTATATTTCAGCTTACGATGTGTTTTCTATGTATATACGTATACCTAATTGTCAGTTTAGTTTTTCCCACCTCGGTTTTTGGAATGGGAATTTCTTTCTGATTGTGCCTTTTCCTGATCATTGCCTACTTCTACTTTTTTAAGCGAGCTGCATAGCTTCATGCAGATACTGTACAACTGTCTTTAAAAACCTTTGAGAGTAATATATGACTGTATCTCTCTGGTGGGACAACAAATCAACGACCGCAACAACTTTAAATTAGTTTTTGACAGCATACAACCATTGTCTTCACTGCTGAATAAGCAAAATACAGACATGACAGTTCAACAGTCTCAGAGGAGGGTCCTTAACAAATGAGCCTTCACGTGGGAAAAACAACAATGTGATTTCCAAACAGGTCTTACACAAACCGAGCTGTACATGCACATGTGATGGCTAGAGGCTGGAACATTTGGATCAGAAAGTAATGGAATTGTACTATCCGTGTAGCGAAAAACAAAGGCGCTGATCAGCTTCGCAGTACGTGATTGTGAATATGCCTATACATGAACAATTATGTTCGCAGTGCATGATTGTACATATGCAGATTGTTGATTTTCTCATGAGGCGGCTCAAATCATAGACGACGGACATTAAAGACACAAAGGAGAAAATAAATAGCTATTTGGGGATTTGGGAAATAACAGTTATCTATCATTTATCCTGCTGCTTAATTATATATTTCCATTTATAGACAATATGCCTTCTTTGCACACTATTTTGTTTCTGCATTGATGTTAGGTCGACCAATGTCACGCGAAACAATTCTTTCAAGGTCTTTGCTGATAAGAGCTTGCGATGTAAATGTATTTTTAGATTTCTAAGATTCTAAGATTTAATTAAAAATATTTAAACATCAGGAAAACATGTCCGTGTAATGTATACCCCCTCAAACCCCACTTTTATATAGTAAAACTGGGGTATGCAGGGGTATACCTATTTTTCTTATTTTTGCTCCAAAACATAGATTGTGGGTACTTGTTAGAACCGCCTCGACGAGGCGGTTCTATCGTGTACCCACAATCTATGTTTTGAGCAAAAGTAAGAAAAAATATCAAAGAATTTCTGGTGAAAATTTTCATTTTTTACAACTTTAAAAATCTCTTGTATATTGCATGGACATGTTTTCGTAATGCAACAAACAGTAGGCACGACATGACATTTTTTCGCTACTCATCGTCTTTTGTCAAAGGCGACTGGACAATGTTTCCCTTGAACAAGAACCACTACCGAGGCGACAATTCAATAATCCAAGATACCATCTATTAATCAAGCAGAACTAAAAAAGTACAAATAGGTAATGATCAGGAAAAGGCGCAATAAGAAAGAAATTCTAGGAAAATACAAACTGAGGATTGGAAAAATAAGAGCATTAAATGGATGTACAAGGAAACTATTAATGGCCGCCACTCGGCACAACCATAAGAATGTACAAGTAGGCAATGATCAGGAAAAGGCGTAATCAGAAAGAAATACAGAAGACATTGGCGATATCATTGGTAGCATGCGGAACTTTTATGGGAAGAATTATTTTTGTTGCATAATTGTAAATAAAAATAACAACAAAACTGAGATCCTTTAAGAGCAGGGTGCATATTGATAAGAAAGGGATTGGTCATACCGTGGTAAAGTATTTGATTGTATATTATTTTCAGTCGGCTCTCGGATTAGGTCGTTGAATATCCATTTAATGCGAAAACTTGCCCATGCAATACACAGAGATTTTTCAGTTGTAAAAATTGAAAATTTATTTGAAAAAAAAAAAAGATATTATTATTCGTTTGCTCAAAACATTGATTGTACCCACAATTTATGTTTTTGATAAAAAAAAAAAAAAAAAAAAAAAAATATATGTATACCCATGATTACCCCAGTTTTACCATATACAATTGAGGTTCATTGGGGGTATGTATTACACGGACATGGTTTCTGGACGCAAATCATTATTTCATCCTATCTTGGCACGTCGGTAGTAAAGCGGTACAAGTAGGCAATAATCAGAAAAAGGCGCAATCAGAAAGAAATTCCCACTCAAAAAACCGAGGTGGGAAAAACTAAATTGACAATTAGGTAATTATACGAAGAAAACACATCGTTAGCCGAGTGAGCAGCTATTTCCCAATAAGCGGCCACCCAGTTACCCGAACTCAAATAAAAATATGAAAACGTACATGTACATAAGGTTCAAATAGCACAAAAATTCGACTCCAAAACACAAAACAAATGGAACCACAACTGAAGTGATAAGATTGTAAAGAATCGATTTACATGCAGAGGACCACACTGGGTCAGACTGACACATGAGTGACTCTACAATTCAAATGGGTGACAGAGTGGCGACAACGAGGCCAACCCTGCTGTGTAAATTTCAGTTCGAATAAAATTCAAATTAAGGATACATAAAAACAGGGATTGTATGTTAGTTTTGCTCACATTACCTTCTTAGATTTGCATATCGGTAATATTCTTTATTTCAAAGGGCTGCAATCATAAATATAAGCATTTTGACTAACGAAAAACTACTCAAAAGAATCATCAGTAAGAGAACTCGTTTCCATTTTCCATAATATAACAGATCTAATGGAGTGCCACTAAATCTAGACATTTATTTTATCGATGCAAATGAGATGCCATGAGAAAATCTTCTTTCATGGTTCCGATCAGGTCCGACATTAACCGGCTAGAACGACACAGTACAAAGCTAGAATCATGAAATTTCAATTAAACAAAAAAAGGGATTTTTCCATCTGTGTTGCGAAACCAAAGGAGATGCTCAGCTGTACAGTTATTGCAAAATTGATCTGCAACTTTGTTTTCGCATAATCTATCGTGTCATGGCTCAGCTGAACGAGACCTAAGTGCTCCTTGGGGAAATAACGAATATTTTGTCTCTGTCTTATCAACAATAAAATCCTTCATTGGCATAATATGCCAGCATTTAGCTTGTGATTTAATGCGGTTTATGTTCAACGTAATGCACGATTGGAAGCACAAATAAAATATTTTGGTTTAAACGCTATATCTTTCTAGAAAATACATACATACGTAACCAACAGTAACATAAAAGGATAAGAAGACAAGCTTTAACTAAGCCTACATGATTATTCTACAGTCTATTGAGTGTGGAAAACTTTGTAGAGTTTGTATAACCAGGAAAACACTAACGACAATATTTATTGTTGGAAAAAGTAACAGATGTATAAGATCAATATTGTAAATACTTAACACGACTGAGTTCGTTGTTATACTCAAATCTATTTTCTGTATGTTGTCTGCTGTGATTTGTGTCTACAGAAGCATGCTAAATTTTGTTTATCTGCTACTCTTTCAAACATTTCTTTCTTAAAAAGACTTCAATGATCACTGCAATTAATATATGAAAATGTACTCTACATGGACCTATTATCGTGATGTGTTCCTGTGTATCTGAGTGATTTTATTCAAACTCTTGTCATGGGCCAATTTATGTAGGATATAAAGCATTTGTACTTTTTCGTCTGTTTTCAGGAAATGGTCTACGATTGATACTGAAGAATGGATCTAAAAGTGTACAGGTACCATTTCGGTGTGTGGTCGCTGAATGCGAAACAGGCGTTGTTGATTCTGTCTTTCTTTCACACATTGCTACATGTGATACACTGTGCTAGTACTCAACGGGTAGAGAATTTTCCGAGTGGTCTAAACAACAAACATATCACCTCATGGGATCTTACAAACACAGACAAAAACGCAGCTCTTTATTCCAGTTTGATAGATATATTAGAGAAGCTTGATCTAGTCCAAAGTGGTGATTCGTCCTGTGTTTCCTTAGGAAAGGTAGTTCGTGAAGTAGAACCTTTAACGCCTGATGGCATATCAAAGTCTATAAAACTCACGTTCCATCTAACCGACACTCCACATTCCACGGCCAATCGAGAATCTGCTCAATATGACAATTCCTCCAAAGACAAGGATGTTCCTTCATATTCCATAGAAGGCGTAAACAGCCCGAGGTGTAACAAAAGCTCAAGTTTTCTTACTAAAGGATTAGATAGTTTATCTAGGAAACAAGATGATACTGATACTGGTGCTAAAACAATGTCAGACAAGGATGGACTAGGTAATGTTAATGGTACAGGAGCGGTTCCTTTGGCGTTGGAACCGAAAGATGAAATACAGAAAGGAGAAGAAAAGGGTAAGTACCAAATGAAGCATGACATAAAAAAGAAGAAATAAAATACCTTAGCATCACCTCGCCGGGTCAGTTCCAACCTGTCCACAATCAAAACGAGTAAATAATCATTTACAGTTTCTAATGCAATTTTGCTTTGCCAAGGAAAACAAGGTGTCGGATTTGAAACTTATAATCTGACGAATCCGATGCGGTAAGAGCTATTGAAGCTTTGTATATCTTAGCCAGGTAGATACAAAGCTATTCATTTTGGTTGGTTAGGACCGGAGCTTCTTGTCTGTTGTTTGACCCACCGGGGTTCAACTGATGTTTTCTTTTGCTCCGGAGTTAGAAAGTTATTTGGATACTAGGGATCTCCATCGTCGGGCAGCTTACTGAAGTTGTGAGCCCTCGTTTTTTATTCGTCATGGAATTTATCATGTTTTATTTGTTTGACCATGATGATTCAATGACTAGTTAGAGATACACCACGATGACCGAACAAATAACTAAATGTCGTGAGCCACTGTAGTAGCTGGGGTGTGGTTAGGGCCCTGTAAATAAAAATAGAACTGATATCCTTTAAGAGCAGAGAACATATTAATGAGAAAGGGGATGGGTCATACCATGGTTTCGGCTACTTAAGCCTCTTCAGTGACCCTACAGATTTGGCAACATGAAGCCAAAAGAATTACTGTAATTTCGCATCTTTCAGCACGATAGTCGATACACAGACTATTATAATCCAAATGGGACCAAATATATTAAATGATGGTTAGAAAATGAATCTAAACCAATAATAATTTTCTGATTTCTCAGAATACCCCCACTGATCTCAAAGGACCAAAAGGAAAATATAATCTGCACTATTGATGATGTACGGGGAGACTTTTTACGGCCGCCACACGGTTTAAGCCCGCCAGTAATTTTATATTACAAATCGTTCCCAGGCGATACTTCTGTGGTGGTTCTTATTGTTTCATGTCTTGGTGTTTAAACATTTTTGTATTGTTGGCGCCTTATGTATGTTATCATATTTTAGTTAAGTTTAGGTAACTGAGTGGCCACCTATTGAGAAGATAGCTGCCTATTCGGCTTACGAAATGTTTTCATGGTATAAGTACCTTATTGTTAGTTTGTTTTTTCCCGCCTCGGTTTTTGGAGTGGGAATCTTTTTCTGATTGCGCCTTTTCCTGATCGTTTCCTACTAGTACCCTTTAATGTAGTATGTTTTGTTCAGGATAAGACTCCTGACATTCCGGAAACAGGATCAACTGACATGTATGGTGTCCGAAATGTGTCAAAAACTTGGTTTAGCGTTCGAATGGTACAATTTAACATTCGAACGCTGAAATAATAGTGTTCGAACGCTTTCATTGGTTTTAACCCTTTTTTAAACCATATACATCGGCGGCAATATTTTGGGTTACTCACGTGACAATAGATTATTACGTTTCTTAAAGCGTGATGATTAAAAAACGAAATTGCGCGAGAAATCCCTCGTGACAAGAAGATCTGTTTATTATCATAAGATCTTACATGTAGAACGAAATTGCACGAGGTTACCCGCGTGACAATCGTATCTGACTGCTTAAGATGTAGAGCAAATCCAAAACATTTTAAAATCAAAGTTATTGAAAAATAATTTGCGTGCATTTAGGATACGCCCTACAATAATTGATTTTCACAAAAAAAGTACATGTATTTGCAAGATCATTCTGAAAGTCCATGTGTAGAGCTTTTTGGTCGTTATGATGGAGAAACTATTAATGTTTTTAAGTGCAAAATACATTCATTTTAAGTAGACAAAAATAATAAGTTTAGAATTAATTGAGCCAATTGCACCATTTAGATGATCGTGGGGAACGGCGAAACTTGTCTCTAAGAAAATGAGGATATTTTCAACAGCATTCATCAGGTTTCAACAACATTCATCAGGTGCATGCCAATCTAGCAAACAATTAACTAGGCTGGTTTGAGCAACTTGCAAAGAAATTATATTAATTCCCTTTTGCAAGTGTATGTACTCCTTTATTTTCTGCCAGTCTCAAATGTCTGTTTATCATTCTGGTGCGCGCGACATAAAAAGAAATATATTGTCAAATGTTAACATTAATTTAAAAATATGAGCATCAGAACAGGTGCCAAATCGAAAACAGAAACAAAGCACATGCCCTTTTATCGCTTTAAACATTCTAGTTTTCAGTTTCCAAGGTAATTTCGTTAGACAGTGCTATTTTACCTGCTAATTAGTAGAGATCTCATTCAATGAAGTTGATTGAACGATTGATGTGTTGTATGATTATATCACACAAGAACTAAAACGTGAGGCAACTAAATGCCATAGCGTCAGATGAAAATCTGTATATATAAATGAAAAGGTGGATTTTGGAAAGCAGGCCCTTCTGTTAGACGACAGACTGATCACTGCCACTGCATCTTGATGTTTACTTAAAATAGTAAATAGTACTGAATTTAGTGAATTGTAATTCATATAAAAAATTTCATTGTACATCATGGTACAATACGCATAAAGGCAATAAGAATCATGTTATTGTTTAAATTGCAAAATCCAAGGAACCATACTACAATTATGATTTAACTGTGTCGACAAATGCGTTTCTAAATAATAATGCATTGCGTATCTAACATTTTGGGGACTCATGAAAATATCTTGCGACTTGGTTCAGATATTTCACTGAAAATGTGTATGACAGAAAATGGTGCAATCCTTCTCATAAAAACGCTATCTTTAAGTCTTTTCACACTGTTCATAAAACTGTCGCCAACACTAATAGAATGTGTTACACGTTTGCTTGACTGAACCATTTACATTAAGCGTTCATAAACGATATGGGCCTTCGCATTTTAAGAAAACAAACAATTTAAGTTTCCGACCAGGTCCGACACAAACCGGTATGTACAGTTACAAAAATAGGCTAGAACCTTGAAATTTTGGAGAAAATACTATCTGTGTAGCGATAACAGCTGATCTGCGCCTTTATTTTGCCCATGCATGGTGTTGGTATATTTTCATGCGGTGGCTAATTTTATCTCTCAGAAGGATCATAAACAGAATAGTAACAGCAGCTTAATTAGAAATTTGCAACGTTATAGCACGTACCTGTTTGTTTTATGATCGACCGCTCATAAAGTCAATTTGTTTAGCTTCTATGCTCACCTCTAATCAGGAAATAAAATTCTTGGAGATGACTGGTACGTTTAAAATTATTGCAAATATGTAATGAAACACTTGGAAATATTCTAAACTTTTACAAAACACATGACTCAAGTAAATTTTGTATTTTTTAAATGACTTTTGCTCCAATAAGAAAAGCAGAGTATCAGTTTTGAAACCGATCACCTCACGAAGGGATTAGGTAACAAATATTGGAACTTTACAGACTGTCTTAGCAATGCAAATTCGTCGTGTAAACAGCATAAAATTTGTCTATCTTAGCAATGCAAATTAATACAATGAGTAATGATTTTGTTACCATTGCCTTGCATAAGTTGCAAGACGACAGACTGAAAGAGGCGGTTGGTAGGCCTCATGTAGTATATTAGCACCAAATCTACGTTTTTATATATATTTTCAGTTAAGTTTGGATAACTGAGTGGCCACCTTTTTGAAAAATAGCTGCTCACTAGGCTAATGATATGTTTTGTTAATATAAGTACCTGATTGTTAATTTAGCTTTTCCCACCTCGGTTTTCGGAGTTGGAATTTCTTTCTGATTGCGCAATTTCCTGATCATTGCCTACTTTTACCTCATGTAGTATGACATCGTCAGCATCAGGAAACATGTCCATGACAAGTTTACCCCTTGGAACCCCACTTTTATATAGAAAAACTGTGGTATACAGGGGTAAATCTTTTTTTCTTTTTTTGCTCAAAAACACAAATTGTGGGTACTTGTTAGAATCGCCTCGGCGAGGCGGTTCTAACGTGTACCCACAACCTATGTTTTGAACAAAAATAAGAAAAATATCAAAAATTTTCTTCTAAAAATTTTCAATTTTTATCTTTATATTACATGGGCATGACTTCATAATTAGGATAAAACTCGTGACATGCAAGAAGCCGGATCAACTGACATTATGGTGTCCGGAATGATTCAAAACCAAGTAAACCTTCTTAGCATTCGAATGGTAAAATTTAGCATTCGAATGCTGAAACAACAGTGTTAAAAGGCTTTCGTTGGTTTTCATCTCTTTTGGACACCATAGTCATGAGCGGCAATATTTTGGTTTACTCATGTGGCGATAGATTACGTTTCTTAGAGTGTGATAATGAACATTACGAAAACTTGCCCATGCAATATACAGTGATTTCTAAAGTTGTAAAAAATGAAAATTTCAATATTTTTTTTTCGATATTTTTCTTATTTTTGTTCAAAACATAGATTAAGGGTACACGTTAGAACCGCCTCGCAGAGGCGGCTCTAACGAGTACCCACAATCTATGTTTTGGAGCAAAAATAAGAAAAATAGGTATACCCCTGCATACCCCAGTTTTGCTATATAAAATTGGGGTTCAAGGGGTTATTTATATCACGGACATGTTTTCCTGATGGAACGAAATCGCACAAGATATCCCTCGTGACAAGAATATTTGCTTAAGATATGGCATGTAGAACAAAATTGCACGAGGTTGTCCACGTGAAAATAGAATTGTTTCACATGCAGATCGCTTTATAATTGAATCACAAGCAATGCATGGTCTTGGTATGATTTAAAGATTTTACAGACGCAAATGTACTTTAGCATTCGTTGAGCCATTATCACATTTTAATGATAATTCAGAACGTCGAAACTTGTCTCTTAGAAAATGAGGATAATTTCAACAACATTCATCAGGTGCGTGCTAATCTCGTAAACAATCAAATAGGCTGTTTTGAGCAGCTCACAAACAAATGATGTACGTTTCACCTGGCAAGTGTATGTACTCCACCTCAATGTCTGCTTATTGTTTTGATGCGCACGACAAGTAATAATTTGTCAAACGTCAACCTTAATAAAATTACTGAGCACGACAACGGGTGCCAAATAGCCCTTTTATCGCGTGTAGCATTGTAGTTTTTTGTTTCCAAGGTATTTTCATAAGACAGTGCTATTTTACCTGCTAATTAGCAGATATCTCATTCAATGAATGAGATTGAACGATTGATGTGTTTTATAATTGCATCATACAAGCACTAAAACATGAGTCAAGTAAATGCCTAATACTGCGTTTACACTATGTTCCCGGCGGTCCCGGCAGCCCCGTTTGCTAGAAACGTAGCGTGCCGTGGAGTTTTGGTAATACATTTCTCTGATTTTTAAGATCTATCACGTTTTGTTACGTTTTCTTACGTTGTATTACGATATCCGTAACAAGCCGTGGTAATGATAAGCCGGTGTGTCACGGAGGCGCTAAGGTACGTTACGGTTATCCACGATCTATTACGATTATTAGCACGTTCTTTTACGGCCTGTTACGTTCTGTTGCGGTCAGTTGCGTTTTGACCAAGGCGTAACACGTTTTTTTCGGTCTGTCAAGGTCAGCTACGGACGAAACGTAGACAGCAAACAATATAAAACACATTTTTTCCTTTTGTATACGAATAAGTCCTTTGAAATAATAACAACACCGCTCCTGAACAACCGACTGCAGAGTTGATTAAGAAAGTTCGGGATTGTAATTCTTCTTCAATTGCATAGTGCAGCGTATGGTTTGTATTGTTCACTATAGTGACTGCTCCAGTATGAAGGAACTTGTCCCCATGATATGCCATTTTATATCTATAAACTTCACGCGGCGTGATAACCGTAACAGAACGTGACATACGTAGTAGAACGGGATGAGCACCGTCAAAGACCGTAACGCACCGTAACTTAACGCAACAAAACGTGTTGAGTATTCCGTAGGAAACGGGACGAGACGTGAGACGACCGTGATCAAACGCAACAGAACGTGGAAGATCCGTAGCTTGCCGTGCTATTCACTAGCTTCCCGTTGCACTACGGACAGCCTCCACGTTTCGCTACGTACTGTTACGTTCTGTCACGGTGTGTTACGTTCAGCCCGTTTTATCACGGCCCATTACGTTTCTCATTTCCGCCGTGACTGCCGTGGCAGATTTTTAAACTGTCAAAAAATTTGTCACGGTGTCCACGGTTATCCCGGCGTGCTACGTTTGCCTATCCCGTTCCCCTGCGTTGCCTCACGGTTATCCCGTTTTGCTCACGGTTGTCTGAAACGTGGCCGCCGTGACCGCCGGGAACATAGTGTAAACGCAGTATTAGTGTCAGACGAAAATCTATGTGCACAACTCTAAGCGGACATTAGGGAAAGCAGGTCCTTCCGTGAGGCGACAGACTGATCAGTGCCGCTGCACCTCGCATATATAAACAAATAAATAGTACAAATTTTAAGCTCTACAGAACGTCACCTTGTACAATGTGCATAAAGGCAGTGTAATCACTTAAATTCCAAAATCTTAAGACCCATGCTTCAGGAAAACATGTCAGTGTAGTGTATACCCCCTTACATCCCACTTTTATATAGTAAAACTGGGGTATGCAGGGCGGTTCTAACGAGTACCCGCAGTCTATGGTTTGGAGCAAAAATAAGAAAAAAATACATATACATAAAAAACAAAACACAAGAAAAATATTATATTACATGGGCATGTTTTCGTAATGCTGTCATTTTGGAACCCCAAAAACATTTTGCGACTTGGGTCAGATGGATAAAACGAGGATATTGCACTCACAAGGTGTATGAAAGACGATGGTACAATCCTACTCACAAAAACGTCATATTTTTTCACACTGTTTGGCAACGTTTAGAAACATACTTCTCAGCAATTTTGAAGTTATTTGACTCCGTTTAGGAATGTATCTTTAATTAAGACTTCTCGTGTAAATTTTCAAAATTGCAGTGTTTCGTTGCCGGTTTAAAAGGGTTACTGATGAGGGTACATTATCCGAACTTGCGCAATATAGCAAATGCTATAATATATCCCCCTTTAAATGATTTTTATTGCTTCCAAAGGATTGAAACCTTTATATTTTATTATCAACATATCTCCAGTACTCTTTGATTGTAATACCATTACTAGCCTAGCCACTAGGCGTTAAAATGACAAATGTACAAAGGCAAAAATCTTTTTATATAAAATGTACATCATTTGGACATAATATGGATCTCTGTCTCGATGATAAATCTAGCCAAGATATGTACATCAGAAAATATCTGGTGCTCTAGCTTTCAAGAAAAGAAAATTTAAATTTACAAAAAATGGTCAAAAACAACAACTTATTTATCAGACTAGTAGCTAGTCTATACCGTGGCACTGCATTATAAACGATTTTATTCTTCGAATGATCATAAACAGAATATTATCAGCAACGTTATTGTATGTACCTGTTTGTTTTATGATAAAGTCAATTCGTTTTGATTTTATGCTCACCAGTAACCAGGAAATAAAATAATCTTGGAGATGACTGGCATATTGAAGTTATTGCAAATGTCTAATCAAACACATGGAAATATTATTTTAAGTATTCAAACTGGCAATAAGCTTGCCCATCGGTGATATTGATTGTGTCCAGAATGTTTCAGCAATTTATCTTTAAAAAAGTACAAAACAAATTCTTTTATGTATGGGTGGCTTGACTATACTATTATTTATGGACAGGCTTATGCCTTCCAAATGATTTACCAGTATACGAAGGTGAGTAGTGAACCTGTAAGCAGCATTGCCTGGGACCATTTGTCATTTCACAGCACCAAATGACACGGGCTAATGCCAGTGATGAGACTTATTTTCCTGGACGAAAATTCATATTGTAAACAGCAGTCACACAGTAGCGTATAACCCAAACGCGCGCCGGGCGTATGAAAAATCTCAACACGCTGAAGATTTTGGACGTATAAAATCAATTTGTTCCTTTAACTCGCTTTTGCAGTCACACATTAGCGCGTGACTGAGGCGTGTGCCGGACGAAAAAAAAAATCTCAAAGTTTTGGAGTACGTTTGTCGTACGTCCCAGACACGCTAGGCACGCGCTACAAACGCGCTGTAAGCGTTTCATGCGCGCTCCAAACACGCTTGGCACACGTTACAAGCGCGTTCTACACTCGCCCAAACCAGCATTCGGTTAAAATCGAAACGCGCACGTAGCGTATACGACGTGCCTAAAACGTGTGCTCGGCGTGTGCTGGGCGTGTTCGAAACCTATTCAACGCGCCTGTAACGCGCATGGAACGTACTTGTAGCGTGTAGGTCACACGCCCGACACACGCCCAACTTCTAGAAATTTTTTAAGCATGTTTAAAATCTTATTTAGCCCAAACGCGCACGAAAGGCGCGCCGACTTTAAGCGACGCGCGCCGGACGTTCACCAAGCGTACCCAGCGCGCGCTTAACGCGCCTTGGACGTGTCTCCGACGTGCGTCTGGCGTATGTGGAAATTTGTATTTTTTCAACACGCCCGGCGCGTTTCACTTATACGCTAATGTGTGACTGCTGTTGTAGCTTTAGATATCTGCAAACTGATTTTACTATATTTCTTCATTTTATCAAACAAAATTCTGAAAAAAAAAACATGAAGTAAACAAATGAAATTTCTAAGAGCAATGAACATATTAATGAGAATGGGGATGGACCATGCCGCGATTCCGGCGAATAAAGCCACGTAAGTGACCCTTAAGGTTTGGCAACATTGAGTCAATGTACTGTGAACAACGTTTCAGAATACAAATAAAGCAACCTGCAAACAACCAGAGAAACTTTTCTTTGCAGGTTCAGTGCAGTCATTTGTTTATACAAGTAAAATTAAAAATTGAGCCTGTGCATGAAAACCAAAAATTTGGGTTTCCGACCAGGTATGATATAAATCAGCCTGTACAGTCACAGCAGCAGGCTAGAAGCTTGAAATTTCGGATTTAGGAAGAAGTGGAATTGTATTATCTATCCGTGTAGCGAAAACAAAGGCGCTGATCAGCTTCGCAGTAACTGCTGATCTGCGCCTTTGTTTTCACCTATGCAGGTTGTTGGTTTTCCCATGCGGCGGCTATGTGGAAATTGGCAAATGTTTTGTCTGTAAACTAACGTTAAAATACTCACAACTTTTGTTGTTTGTTTCATCTCATGCGACATAAATTACGACTGACTTTAAAACTTTTTTTTTCGTAATAATGCAAATACAGACATATCTCAAGGGTAATTTATCAGCATCTCCAGAACATAATTCAGACATGGCTTTGTACAGTCTGACAGAATTGAAATAACATCAAAATGAAGTAACATCAACAAAACTAATCACTGAAAGACAAAATTGGTACAAAGGTTCATACATAAACACCAGGCGTTTAAGAGTGATTTAGACTAAATACATTCTAATCCTAGTTTCTGCGCATTTTTTTTTTTTTTTTTTTTTTTTTTTTTTTTTTTGTGGCTTATGCAGTGAGTTGACATTTTATGCCCGATTGCCAAGAAAATTTCTGCATAATAGAGACATAACAGATCAAACGAGAGTAATCTTATCATGCAATCAAGCACCAAGTTGCCTGCGACAGAAATGAAAACAGAATTCCAGATAACACTTAGCCGACCTTCAGCAATACAAATAATGAGGAGGTAAAAGTAGGCAATGAGCAGGAAAAGGCGCAATCAGAAAGAAATTCACAATCCGGGAACCGAGATGGGAAAAAGCTAAATCGACAATTAGGTACATGTACTCGTGTGAGCAGCTTGTTAATTTGGGTTCAGGGAAGTATAAACTAATTCTGACATAACGCTTAATGAGCCCAGAAATAGTGACAGAAAACAAAACAAACACAAAAAAGAGCAATCGGAATAAATATTATGCAACTTGTTGTAATTTCCACATGTTTTGCAAGCTGTAAGTAGAAACAAGTCATGGCCAGCGTCTATATTTATCGGATTTGCCATTTCCAGACTACATCAGGAAGACGAATGTCTTTGACATGTTATCTCCGCTCGCCATAACATTTATGCATCAACTGGACATGAAGGCTCTTTAGGCGTGTAATCAACATAGCATAATACTCGTATTTATCACAGTTTTAGACAACCGCAGCGTATTCATCAGGATAAAACGTCTGTGTAATATATACCCCCTTATACCCCACGTTTATACATGTATAGCAAAACTGGGGTATGCAGGGGTATATCTATTTTTCTTATTTTTGCTCCAAAACATAGATTGTGGGTACTCGTTAGAACCGCCTCGGCGAGGCGGTTCTCACTTTTACTCACAATCTATGTTTTGTGCAAAAATTAGAACAAGAAAATTATAGCATGTTCTTAGTAACATGCTATACGGAGGGGTTCATAGAAATTTGGAAGTTTAAAATAATATGAGATTGTGATAGAAGTCTACACTGACAAGAAGAATGATTCCTTTAGTAACGTATAGTGCATTTTGATACCAAATAAAACAGATATTGTGTTAAACCGTGAATGGTTCATCATCACGTCTGAAAAATTGTTGACTTGACCTTTAAAACTTAAACAAACAAACATATGTAAAATTCCATCAGCAAAGGAAGTTTTATTCAAAATTTCAAACGTATATCCTTGCTGTCTGATTGACCCAAAGTTGTAAAGCGTGCTTGTGCCTAACCTGATTAGATTCTCTGAGTCTCCAAACAAAGATTTAAAATACATGATGAAAGTTTGATTTTGCTAGAGCCAATCAGAATAATATTAAATATCGCATAATCAAGCAATAATGGAAGAACAGAGTGAATCCTATGGTTCGAATTTTATAAACCTGTGCTACAAATATAATTTAAATCTAAGGTTGTGTGGCATAAGCCAAAATCTGCTAGCACGTGATCCAAATGGTATAATCTTAAAAGTGAGGTTAAAATGAAACCTCATAAATCTGCATCCATGAGACTTGGTTAGGGGTAGTGTGATCCAGACTTTGCCTTAGCTGTTTGTTTTGTAAATAACACTGGCAAAATATCTTGGACATTCACCTAGTTATACTCTATTTTCCGTGGCAAACAATGTGAACTAATACATGTCTGTAGACATGTAACATTTCAAGTTGGCGTTTTCTGTGAACATAACTTTCAAAACTTAAAAATGTCACATAGTTGAAACAGAAAAGAAATGACTCAAACGTTTCCGAATTCCCCAAAATTTTTCCTAAAATCTGATATATCTTTTGTGAACTTTTGCACTACAGCAATTTAGATATTTTGTCACCACTTGAAATTACAAACGGTTGCATTTTAACAGTTCGATCAATATCAATACATTTTGTGTGTCGTCGTGTGATGTAGCATAAATCCGTACTGTAAGAAATCCGGTTGCATGGCGGATACATGTATGTAGGGTGCAATAACTCTTCGGGTACAGTTTTCTTGCGTTCTACGTAAATCACAATATTGTTGTGTACACACAATGCTACTACATGTATGTGGTGACCCATGATTAGCTTTGTAGCTATGATATTATTTATGTCCGTTCCGGACAGTATCGGTTCGTTTCGGACAGTTTCAGTCCAATCGGTAGTTCTTGATACCTATGTACAGCGGACATGAAAGAGAACACTGTATTGGAAACAACAAAACGTTTTCCGATAAAAACCGATAAATAGGTCAACGAGAGAGTTCGTCCAAATCTTATAATTTAAAAAACATTTGAAACTAAGCAACCCTAGTAAATATCATTAAACAATACATCTCCAGTTTAATTTTATCATAAGCATCGCATGTACTGATCTTGTTAGCGTGAAGAAAATAGATTTATTTATCGAAGTGAAAGTGACAAAAAATGGCCGACAAAACAAACACTAGCCTAGTCTAGCCTCGAAGTGTGAAGCCCAAGAAAGGGAATTCAATATCGTGTATAGAAACAGAAATGAAAATGCACCTTCATAAACCCCTAAGGAGCCTTATTACGTCAAATGATTGACAGAATACTGAAAACATATGGAAAGGTCAATACTACGGCTAATGGCTTCCCTCCAGAAAATATCATTTTTTTCCAACGGAAATTTCAATTTTAAATGATGAAAATTTTCTCTATATTGCATGGGCAAGTGTTCGTAATGTTACTGCACAATGTCTGCACGTCAGATTCCCATTCACATGGGCGGTCAATATAGTGCAACACTTTTATACAAGGACATTTATCAAGCTAAGGGTAATAAAGCCGTACACTGAATGCACGTCTACTACCCGTACCAAGAAACAAAGAAATGCACACACACGTTTAAGCAAACTGGTAAGTGAACAGCGGGCATGAGAGCCGCCTCATGGGAGAACCAACAATCTGCAAAGGCGAAAAAAAGGAGCAGATCAGCTTCGCGGTAACCACAATACGTGCTATCAAGCTATCGTGAAAAGTTATCAGAAAGCAATGATCAAGAAATAAAGTCAGAAGGAAAAAATGACGAATAGGTCCTATCCGAGCGAGCAGCTATTTATCGAAAGGACACGGCATAGGCTAAGTTAAGTGATTAAGTGGGTTTACCACAATGTCAATACATTAGAATCCTTATGGTGTGAGGTGAAAGGAGCTGCACGAGATGTGCCTCGTGACAATATGCTCTGCTGTGGGGAAAAAGTCCAAGACATCCCTCATGAGAATTAAATTTGTTTAAGATTTTACTAAATAACACGAGATTGT
Organism: Rugalucina vietnamica; assembly: GCA_964017185.1. Taxonomy (NCBI): domain Eukaryota; kingdom Metazoa; phylum Mollusca; class Bivalvia; order Lucinida; family Lucinidae; genus Rugalucina; species Rugalucina vietnamica. Next base: position 7,633,030 of record OZ024882.1, on the reverse strand, counting down.
CTGCGTGAAACTAAGACTTTTAAAAGATGTAGAACAAATTGAATCGATTTTAGGATCAACAACAATCAACACGTTTCTTTGTCGCCTGCAATAAGTAAACCCCCTTTAATATTTAATTTATATTTACATTTTTATACACGATCATGATATTGTGTATTCTACCTGGACTGCTTATCATGTGATCATGGCAGGTCACCTCAAGTAAAGAAGCAGACAAAGTGTCTTCTTTTTAGTTAAGTAAGGGTACTGAGTGGCCGCCTATTGGTAAATAGCTGCTCACTCGGCTTACGATATGTTTTCTTATGATAAGTGCCTAATTGTCAATTTAGTTTTTCCCATCTCGGTTTTTGGAGTGGAAATTTCTTTTTGAATATACTTACTCCTGATCATTGCCTACTTGTATCTTATCTAACAATATTGCAGATAGACCATGATGATGGCAAGGATTTGCTCATTAGTTTCAGAGTCTAAGGAAGTCTTTTGGGTTGGACAAAATTCTTATGTAAGCATTATTTTCATAAACAGAGAAGCGTGAAAGTCTGGTTTGCAAACTGCAAGTAGAAAACAAGTCGATGCCTGCGAACATATAGGATTTGCCATTTTCATACTACATCAGGAAGACGAATGTCTTTGACATTTTTATATCCGCTTGCCATAACATTTCTGCATTAACTAGACATAAAGGATCTTAAGCGTGTAATCAACATAGCATAATATATCTCGCATTTCTAGACAACAGCAACGTATTGAAATGAACAATGTCTGCACGTCAGATTCGCATTCGCATGGACGGTCAAATTAGTGCAGTACATTTATACAAAATAATTCATCCAACTTAGTGCAACAACGTAATGTCTGAGTGTTAAGAACCTGCACTTTCATTTAAGCAAATACATGTATGTAAGGGAACAGCGGGCATAATTTAGAATTATTTAGACGCTCTTGGGACAAAATAAGACATTAAATGATGTTATTTGTAAACTTGATGAAATGGAGTCGGACGAATGTTACCAATCCTAACAAGAACAAAGTGTTTGCTCACATTGCCTGTCTAAACATTGAAAATTAATATACAGAGACACTGTTGGAACGAACAATTTACTAAAATGCTTGTATTTTTGTAAGAGTTCAATATATATTTCAATTAATGCTGATACAAATAAATATATCATTTAACTTTTATTTAACACAAAATTCAAAACTGTGACTTGTGACTGCAGGGATATTTTAAGCATCGCAATAGAACACAAATTACGAACTTCACAGAGCTGCTATACATAACATTATATGTTTTTTCCAATGAACATACGTCACGTCTTCGAATGCTTGAGAAAGGACATCAGGAAAACAGTTCCGTGAAATGTATACACCCTAAAACCCACTTTTATATAGCAAAACTGGGGTTTGCAGGGGTATACCTATTTTTGTTACTCCAAAACATAGATTTAGGGTACTCGTTAGAACTGCCTCTGCAAACCAGGGACCAAAAAATGGATTTTGCTGATTCGTTGCAATTTATTGAAAGATGCAACACATACAACAGTTAACCCTGGGTTATTTTGAGTATGAATAAAATCGCGATTGCTTTGTCTGCATTAACGCTGTAAAATAGTAATACTTAACTTTGTTTGTTTCCAAATAAGTCCAGATAAAATGACATACATTTCTGTATTAATCATACAACAACATACTGGTCTCATACTGGTCTCAGGGGGGTTTTATCAGCGTTACCAGAACGTAATTCAGACACTCAACAGAGAATGTTCTAATCACTTTAGGAATACAGTAACGATGGATGAATAGAAAGCACCATACCATCAGGAAAACATGTCCATTGAAAAACATAACCCCAATTTTATATAGTAAAAATGGGGTATATAGTGGTATATTTATTTTTCTTATTTTTGGTCCAAAACATAGATAGTGGGGACTCGTTAGAACTGCCTCGCTGAAGCGGTTCTAGCGTGTGCCAACAATCTATATTTTGATAAAAAATAATAATAATAAAAAAATTCCAACGAAATTTTCAATTTTCATAGCTGAAAATTTTTTCTGCCCTATATTGCATTGGCAAGTTTTCGCAATGCGTTAATTCTTTTTTATGACAACGTATGTCACGAATGTAGTTGTGAGTATAATGGTACAGTCCTCTCATTGTGTACAACGCAAGGTGGTGTTCTATCTCATCGTGGATCAAGCCCCGGATCATTGCGTGTTTTTACCTTTTCAATGTCAGCTTATAACTGCGCTATATAGAAAGAACATACTACGTTTTCGGGAACTGGCTTGTGTAGGGCTTTAACAATGTACGAGGTTTGGGATTTAAGTTCGTAGACTTTTGCCACTGATTTTCTATTACATCATTTATCCAATATTTGATACATTATTATAAAGAAACAATGTCTCCTTGTTTCGTTTTTACACTATTTTTTAAGAAATATTGCGCAGTGCACATAAAACTGGTCTCCATAGTAACGTAGGTTTCGCAACCCGGGGCACGTTGTATTTTAAATACTTCTGAAGTTTTAAGGCGTTGAAGAACAACCACTATCTAACATACTGTATACCAAAACTTGGGCTTGATCAGTTTTAGGCATTCTAGTATCATGTTGTTAATTTCATATAATTTTTTAAGCATTATGTCGACGACTTAATTTGTTATTGGAGAAAATGTAATGCCAGTCGCGCTTCTTGGGAAAGAAAAATGGCGTTAACAGGCAATGTCGAAACAAGAGCAATGATCAAATCTTATGTTTGAGAAGCATAAATGCCCACAGAAACATTCAAAATGATAGGGATTTGTAGTACAGTTGTAGAACAGATCTTACAGAGGTATTTAAATGGTTTGAAAAATTTCAGACGGACGCATTTGAATTTTAATTGATGAGAAAAGCACACACCTTCAACTAATCTACAAATGCTGCCGTCAACATTCTTAATTAAAACAAAAAATATGCATGATACACATAAGATTTGTTATATCTGGTGAATGTAGTATTTCAAAAATAATAACTAACTAACCCCTGAAGGAAATATTGCAAATTAGTAAAGGTATGGTGTGTTGTATGGTTCCAGCCAAGGCATTTTATTGCTGACATTTATTGAATTTTGACGTAGTTTTGACGTCAAAATTTCCATGACGTGCCCCGGGTGATGGCAGGTCATTGTGTTTAATTCATTGTTGTGTTGAAACTATTATGAGTAGAGTTATGCTTATTATAGCTTATATGATAGGTAAAAGAACATGTTTTCGTATGATATCTTTTTTATTTCTGTGTGACAAACATCTGAACTTTTATAAAGAAAGTCTACGAACTTAAATCCCAACCCACGTATTTCCGATTACCATTGCCAAGATGATTTCTGCATGAGCCGCCACGTGAGAAAATCGGGCATTTTTTCTAGAAGGTGGCCACTTAGTCATCCAGACGTAACTTAATATATGAAAACGTACATCGGAAGTGCAAACAACACACAAATCGAAAACAAATCATAACACGATAAGAATCTCAACAGAAAGATCGCATTTGAACGGTCAGAGATATAAGATTACACGTACTTAGCGGATTAAACTGGTCAGGATCCCCACCTCACGTACACTCAGCTATATGGCTCGAAACAATTGAGCTCGAAACAATTGTTCACAAACAGTAACGGAAAACAAAAACAAAACAAAAACTAATCGAAATATTATTCTGTATGCTGTGGTTTTTCCGTATATTTTGGCATCTGCATATAAAAATGATGTCGAGACCTGCGAGCAAACGTGTATATCGGATGTGCCATTTCCAGACTACATGAAGAAGACGAATGTCTTTGACTTCTTATATCCGCTTGCCATAACATTTTTGCATTAACTAGACATAAAGGATCTAAAGCTAGTGATCAACATAGCGTAATATCTCTCGCATTTCTAGAGAACCGCTGCGTATTGAAATGAACAATGTCTGCACGCCAGATTCGCATTCACATCGACGGTCATTATAGTGCTGTACACTTTACAAGCACATTATCGAGCTATGTGCACTAACGGCATATTCATACTAAACAAACAGACTGCGCAAACAAAGCTCTAAATTTACAAAGGTACAAGTAGGCAAAGATCAGGAAAAGGCGCAATCAGAAAAAGATTCCCACTCCGAAAACCGAGGCGGGAAAAAAACAAACTAACAATTAGGTACTTTATACCATGAATACATTTCGTAAGCCGAATGAGGAGCTATTTTCCCAATAGGTGGCCTTTCAGTTACCTAAACTTAACTAAAATATGATAACATACATAAGACGCCAACAGCACAAAACATTTAAACACCAAGATTAAAACAATGAGAACCACCACAGAAGTATCACCTTGGAACGATCAGTAATTTAAAATTAGTGGCGGGCTTAAACCGGTTTTACAGGATCCTAACCTCACCCTCAGCTTCTGCATTGTCGGGCGAGTAAAATGGTGAAATAAAGACGTACATGTACTTATTCCTTTGATTTTAAACGTATTTTAAACGTTTCTACGCCAAACAAGCTACCCATACGAATAAGCCGGCCGATTTAGCGACTTTTTTGACAGAGAGGCGATTTTCTTATTCGACAAAAAACAAGCTTTCTAATTCCATTAAAAAAATACAAAAAGTAAATCGTCACGTGCAACATGTGCAAAAAACCTGTTTATGCATGAACTTCAGTTAATACTTGGTTATTTGGTATAAATAAAGTCGCCATTGCTTTGTCTGCATTAAGGCCGTAAAATACTAATACTTAATTGTGTTCCAGATAAATCCAGATAAAATGACGACAGACATTAAAAGATTTCTGTTTTAATCATACAACAACAGACTTGTCTCATGGGTATATTATCAGCGTAACCAGAACGTAATTCAATAATGTCATACCGTGTGATAGACAGGAAGAGGTAAAAGAAAGTAATGATCAGGAAAGGGCGCAACTAGAACTAAAATCCCATTCCAGAAACGAGGTGGGAAAAACTAAATTTACAGTCAGGTACTAATACAAAGAGACCATTTTGTAAGCCGAATGAGCAGCTCTATACTAATAATAATAATAATAATAATAATAATAATAAACAGACACTAAACAGAGAATGTTCTAATCACTTAACTCATTTAAGCTTGGCGTCCCTTTTATGGGACATAGGCAAACAGAATAGCCCCAGATGTGACGCCGCAGAACACGGCGTCCCATCTGGGGCTATTCTGTTTGCTTAGAGAATTTTCATCGAAATATTGAATGAAATTTAAAAATCCTTCCTGACGCCCCTAAAAATGAAAGTAGACTCATCTAATTGATAATTTTATGGGAAAATCCATTCGTCAAATATGGGTTAAGGAATACAGTAACGATAGACGAATAGAAAGCTTCATATGACAACGCATGTTTCACTCTGGTTCAAACTAAGACATAAAAACGCCACGAATTGTGTGCAATGCTAGGAGGTGTTCTGTCTCATCGTGGCACTATACAAGCTCATTGCTTGCGTTTACCTTTTCAATGTCATCCTTAAGCCTCGCTATATAGAGAGAGCATATTTATTTCGGAAATTGGCTTGTGTAGGGCCTTAACATTGTATTTTCAATTACGATTGCCAAGAAGTTTTCTGCCTCTAATACAGACATAACAGATCAAAAGAGAAACATCTTATCACACAATCAAAGCACCAAACTGTCTGCGACAACAATGAAAATAACATTCCAGTCAAAAACTTAGCCGAGCTTCAACGATTCAAATAATGAATTTGTTTATTAAATTGTGTTTAGGCTCTCAGTTAGCTAAGTTTCAGTCAAACTAGGATAACCACAATGGTTTCTTTACATTCATCAAAATAATCTAAGGGCCAGAAATTTATTTTTTTGTGAATGTCACATAATCTACGTATTTTTTTTTATTTTATGATGTATAATAAATGTTCAGTGGGTCCCCTAACAAATAAACTCCAAAAAGCTTAAAGTAAATAAACCCCAATAAACTTGTCAGTAGTGATGGGCCGATGATCGATTATAATCGATAGTCAGTTGGTTTGGGCTTCCGATAGAGACAATCGATAGTAAAATGCAGCAATCGATTGTAATCGGTTTCAGTACTCTGGAAGTAGAAAATTTTACTTTATGCATTTTATATTTGCAAATTTTTAGGTTAGCTAAAAATTTCAAAGTATGAGGTAGATGTCACACATCACTATGTTCTAGAAGTCTTAAGTTGGCATAATATAGCTCCATTGGAGAAATTTCTTCTTTTTTCATTTTCTTCAGAATATCAGAGCAGTGTATATGTAGGTAAAATTTTCTAAATGCATTACATCTTATGTTCATGTAAGTGGCATTGTTCGAAATAGATATTCACAACTGACAGAGACTTAAGGGTGCTCTCTCCTTGACACCTCAGTCTGCTCATAAACATATGGGTAATTGCACAATATACAGCTGGTTGAACCGATTGAACAATCGATAGCTAGTTGGTTTAGTCCTTCCGATTATAAACCGATAATCGATAGCAATTTCAAACCGATTGCCCAACACTACTTGTCAGTGATCATGGCACAACTTGGCCATCCGGCCCATGTTTGACACCGTAAAAACGCTAAAACTCGAGTCCATGATGCTTTCGGGAATCATGTTTGTGATATCAGATCTTCACAATCTTAAAATTAATGCAAGAATGCCTCTTGTACCCTCACAGTGACCAAACAATCCATACTCCGACTGGACTTTGCGTTAACGACCAATTACGAAGGGCTAGAGGGGTAAGAGGGTTCATTGGACCTGAATAAGTGCAGCGTATGGACTGGCTAGCGCGTTCTCCTAATATGAAACGGATTGAGCACGTGTGGGATTGTCTACAGAGAAGAATCGCGGCCTCTAGTATTCATTGTGGGACGCGGGAAAGTCTGGAACTTTAGCTGATAGACGATCGGGACATGATTCCTCTTGCGGACATCCGGAAGTTGATTTACAGCTTCCGGTCACTTTGCATTGAAGTGGTACATGCCCAAGATAAACATGTCCAATAAAAAGCTGACATATACGGCCATGATGTTGTGAGAAGAAGACAATTTCTGAATTTAACTACCCCTCCACAATGTGTTAAATATCCAGTTTTGGAGGGTAGTGTATTGACATGTTTACTGACAAGTTAATTGTCGATTGATTTAAAACGTTTTTGGGTTAAATGGTTAGGGTATTCATTGAAAATTTATTATACATCATAAAACAAAATTAATTGTTAGACATTCACAAAATCTGCAAAATTTAATTTCTGGCCCTTAGATTATTTTGAGGAGTATATATAGAAAGGTCGCATAAAAAATTATGGCGTAATCAGAACGAAATCCCCACGCCAAAAGCAGAGGTAGATAAAATTTTATTGACAGTCTGGTACTTATACAACGTATCGTAAACCGAATGAGCAACTAAAGGTGCTCACTTAGTTATCCAGACGTAACTATATATATGAAAACGTATACAGGGATAGCAAACAACACAAAATTCGACAACAAAACATACAACAATTAGAATCTCAACAGAACGGTCAGTGATATAAGATTAAATGCACTTGGCAGATTCAACTGGTCGGGGTCCCAATCTCAACCTCGGCTATATTTTCTTTGTTGTTCAGAAACAGAACAAAAAGAGAGAAAAATATTCGGAATAAGTATTTTGTAGGCTGTGGTTATTTCCGTATGTTTTGCCATTTGCAAATAAAAAAAATATAGTCGAGGCCTGCAAACACATTATCGGATTTGCCATTTCCAGACTACATCAAGAAGACGAATGTCTTTGACATCTTATATCCGCTTGCCATAACATTTATGCATTAACTAGACATAAAGGATCTTAAGCGTGTAATCAACATAGCATAATATCTCTCGCATTTCCAGACACCGGCAACGTATTGAAATGAACATTGTCTGCACGCCAGATTCGCATTCGGTTCGTCAGTCAAAATAGTGTTGTCCTTTTTAAAAAGCACATTATCGAACTAAATAAAAGTGCGATAAAGGCATATTCATGCTGAGCAATCAGAAACTGCTAAAACAAAGCTCTAAATTTGCAAAACTACTTTCGAAATTGCATTTGTCTGATCAGTTAGAAATACGAGTATTTAAAGAGTCTCGACATGTCAAGGAAATAGTAAATTATTAAGACTCGATGAAAGAAATTAAGCTGACGTCCTATTTCTGAGACACAGGCAAATAATATAGACCAAGATTTGTCCTCCAAGACCTGTTCAAGTTACAAAACCGAAAATTTATTCCAACCATTTCTAGGAAAGACGTGGCAATAGTAGTAAGCAATAAAATAAAGCAGCCCGCCAGTTAAGTATGAATCGTCTTGAGAGATATCAAAGATACTAGCTTAACCCATATTTGACGAATGGATTTTCCCATCATTATCATTAGGATGAGTCCAATTTCTTTTTTAGGGGCGTCAGGAGTGATTTTTAAATTTTATTCAATTTTTCAATGAAAGTTCTATAAGCAAACAGAATAGCCCCAGATGGGACGCCGCGTTCTAATTGTTTTACCATTGTTCATCGATTGTAAAGTCTGACACATGCCTTAAAGTACACCCTGTTCACTTCCCTTTACATCCGCAGTAAATTTGAGTCAATTTATTAAGAAACTAAAAAATGGACCCAAATTTACATTTTGACGTAACAGTGTTTTGTCCTAAATTGCCGATGAGTTCTCGATTTCCCTCTCAAATACACGATCCAAGCTCTTGTACTGCCCAGAAAAGTGAAAGCCATGATACTGAAGTTGAAAGACACCCACCCAAACAATATCACATCCCTTCAGAAAAAATATTCATGAATTTTATTTACAACGCACCTGGCTTCGAAATTCAAAACAACGCACAGGCTTCTCACGAATTTTCAAATTGATGAAAGTGATGGGGATTTCATGGTATTTGATGCGTATATTACAATCAGATGATACGCACGTTGTTTTAATTGACAGAGGCTAGAGATATGTCTATGACGAACACACTGGACCCAACGAATGTGTGCCTCGTCATACAAACCTGCATCAATTTGAGCTTTGCGGCGGGAACAATGTTGGCTATGCTCTATAATTCACATCATTCAACTCAGATAATCAAGCTAGACAAAATTTGTTAAGAAATTTGACGCCGTTAGTCTTTTTTTAAATATTTTTTTTCAAAAATAGCATTACAACGCACGTGGCTTCAAAAATATACAACGCACAGGTTATCATTGCAACAGAATAGAAGATACGAGCAGTTAGTCATTGCTCCACTGCTCTTGGAATCTCAATGTTTTAAAATTTCTATTAAAGTGTATGAACGTTCTTTCCTTTGTTGTTTTTCAAGAATCGGATGTATTTGAAAGACTGGGAAGTAAGAAAGAATCGCTTAAAACTGTGAATTCAAAAATAAGCATTGCTATTTACAACAGGCTTGATAACAATTAGCAGAAGGTCTAAGCCGAAGCACAGTCAGGAAACAAAGTCCACGTGTGCAAGCTATCGATTTGTAGGCAATTTTCATATACATAAACCTGCGAGTTTGGTATAAATCAAAGACTGGAAACTATCAGATGTCATTTATGCAACGCCTTGTTATGCATTCATCATGCATTATATTGCACTAAACTGCCTATATTACATCAGTAATTTTATTGAAGCGTCCATGGCGTAATGGTTAAGCTACTGGTATTGTAAAACAGGGGTCGTGGGTTAGATCCCAGGCTTCTTCAGGCTTTGGAGTAATTTAGCTTCTTCCGTTATTTCTTCCTCGAATTCGTCAAATATAATGTTGTCTCCCGCTTCCTCACCATCCAATTTGAACGGTGAGGATTTTACTTTCTTTCGCCCCTTCTTGCTTGAGGAGCCTGGAGTTAGCAGTCGCTTTGACGAACCTTCACAAGCTGAGAAAGACGCTGGGGTTTTATATGGGGTCTTTCGTGGTGTAACAGATGGTGTTTCCCATGGACTTGTCACCTTCTGAAGCGACGATTTACTCGGAGTAGGTTTGTATTTCTTTCGTCGGTGAAGACAAAGAAATACTCGACGGACTTTTTTCTTTGTCATCTCTGCAATAAAAATGAGCCAAAAAGATGAAAGAAATGAGCACTTGAGTCTGCAATCATGTTACAGACTTCAACGCTCGAAATAAATGTTTAACGGCAAAACGTCTCCAACAGGGCTATCGGTACCATAAACTTCGAAAAACCTAAATTTTTATCGTAGACACTATGAATTGATTTCCAAATATAATGTTGGGTTAAATGAGTTAAGTTTCAATGTGATGGATTTCCGTAAGTTTGTGAATAAAGCAGATAGATAGTCGATTGCACTGGCAGCGTTCCCTGGCCAGGGGCGGTAATTTTATAATTCGAAGTTTATTGTTTTCCGAAGGCACTTTAATTTAATAACAAGTGGGATTACATTATCCTTGTAGCGAAAACAAAAGTGCTGATCAGTTGCGCAGCTGATCTGCGTTTTTTGTTTTCGCATAGGCCAAAATCCGATTTTCTCTGGACGAGGCTCAATTATAGCAATTTTGATCTTATCGTTATAGTTTAATAATCATTTTCTACTTGCAGGTCTGAGTCGGACACAGATAGTAGTGATATCAACTTGCTCAGCAGTGATTGGTCTATTCTTCCTTATTGCTGGTACCATTAGAATCAGGTAGTTCAATTTTACACTAAAATTACTATGCAAATAGGCAAATGTATTAGCCGCCTCGTGGGCAAACCAACAATGTGGTTTCCGAACAGGTCCGACACAAACCGGCCTGCACAAGCACAGAAAAGAGATAGAGGCTTGAAATTTTGGAGTTAAGTAGAAAAGTATTGTGTTACTGATCGTTCCAAGTCGATACTTCTTTAGTGGTTCATTTTGTTTTATGTCTTGGTGTTTAAATTTTTTTGTGCTGTTGGCGCCTTATGTATGTTTTCATATTTTTAGTTAAGTTAAGGTAACTGAGTGGCCACCTATTGGGAAAATAGCTGCTCATTCGGCTTACGATATGTTTCATGGTATAAGTACCTGATTGTTAGTTTGGTTTTTTCCCACCTCGGTTTTTGGAGTGGGAATCTTTTTCTGATTGCGCCTTTTCCTGATCTTTGCCTACTTGTACCTTTGTACTATCCAAGTAGCGGAAACAAAGTCGCTGATCGCTGATCTGCGCCTTTGTTTTCGACTAGGCAGATTGTTGGTTTTGTCATGAGGCGGCTCATATACAGCTATGATCAATAATTGAAACTATAGACTTTCAGTTGTATAAAAAAAAGTAATCCAAGATAAGGAAATTGCGCAATCAGAACGAAAGTCTCACTCTAAAGAACGAGCGGGAAAAACTAACGTGACAATCAGTAGACGGAATTCCATCGGTATTCCGTAAAACCTCTCCATATCAGGGAAGTGGAACGAGGTGCCGAAGTGGAGCGGAGTGACAGTTAGCCAGCTGATCTAGACAATCAGGTTCTATTACCATACAATAAAGAGAACAACCTTATTCGTGTGAGCAGCTATTTCCAAATAGATGGCCATTCAGTTACCGGGATGGAAACATACATAATAACATAATGTGAGAGGTGTTGACAGACAAATACCATAATACCATGGTGAACCATGGTGAATCAAAACAAAGGCCGGAATCGTACCCACGACGCTCTAACCATTACGCTATCGCGACCGGCGTGAAATATTTAAAAAAATCTACGTGGATGGATTTCACTTGTGTGACGTTATCTAAAAGGCCATATCTTAAGGTTTCGAGTTTGGAACTGATTGCAGAAAGCCCCATCGGTGTCATGACAGGTTCCTGAGATAGCTTGATTTGACTTTACATTTAACCCCATGAATATTCATGTGTTCCACTATGACACTGTAGAAGAACATAGGAAAATAAGAATATCACCAAAAGAAACAACTTAAACAAAACACTTATTATTTGAAAACAATTCTAAATTATTTATACACCTTAATTACTGATTTAGTTTCAAAACTTCTTATGAGTATTTAAGTGAATTCGATAAATTAGTCCCATCAACAAATGGGATCAGCAACAAAGAATAAAAAGGATAAAAAACTGTTGTATGTTCCTTTTAAAGTCATACTTATATTTACTGTTCCAAAACAATATTCAATGTGTTAGCCTATTTTGGGGGTTATCATGATCAAAATTGCGACAAGGAACGCTGCAATAGGAGTCGTTGACCTGTAATGCAGATAGTGCTGAGAACATAAGCATTTAGGCAGTGTATATCACCAGCATCAAATTTCGCTTCAAAAATATTTTTTTTAGATTATTTGCCTTTCAAAGAATTGCCAAAATAATAAATTATAATGGTATGTCCGCTTATCATTTACAATAATCTAAACCAACACTAAACAGCTGCTGAGTATTGAACTATTATTATTATTTTATACTTGGCGGACCGCCGCACGACATTTTGACCTGATGATTGTTTTTCACGTTTCATATCACCCCCATCTTCCGAGCATTCATACAACTTTTTGGTTTTTAACATCATAAAGATTTTTCCAGCTATTTTGAATAATATATATATACATATCTTTGTTACATGCTGTCATCTTGTAATTGTCTCTTTTGTAACTTTGATGATTTAAGGAAATGAACTTCATAAGCCATAGGCTTTCGTTCGGATCCTAATTTATACTGTATGTATTTATATGTGTTGCTTATTTGCTTGAGTTCAAATAAATATAGTTTAAACCAACAGTCCTTGCTATGTCGATATACTTGTACATCGTATACTCTGGTAAACCATGCTGAGAAAGAGAGACTATAATGAAGGTAATTATAAGGATAGGTATTGATTTCCATGGTTTATTCATAACTGACTGTCAGCTCACTTTGTCAGGTGCAAATTACCTGATTAATCAAGGTTTTTGTAATTGCTACATTCGCAAGAAGAAAAGGAATGTCGTGGTTCAAATTTATTGCAATGGTTCTCCAAAGCATGCATCGATCGCTTTATCCACACCCTTGTACAGTAAATTGATATTATTTGTTGCAAGTTAAAACTGAAATGTAAATGTCTCTCCTGATCTTATATCAGTCAGTATTATTGGTATTTTGCTATTTTGCCTATATCGTTATACATGTATGTGTAACATTAAACCCTTCTCTTGTTATCTTATATCAGTACACCAATATGAGTGAAATAAGTACACATCAATTAGGTAGGTTCGGTATGATTCCGCTTCTGTATTTTACAAAACAGGCAGTAACAAATATTCTTCTGAATCGATTTTACCTTGAATCCAAGTTCACAGCTGCTTCACGTTCAATTTACATTGTATCACATTTACCTACACGAGATGAAATATATATTCTTAGAAATGTCGAAAGGTAGATAAATTATATATTATCTTAAATTCTACTGGTTTTTCTTTCATCAGATGAAACCATTTCACAGAATATTGGTATCTTCAGATTATTTTCACATTCTTTAATCCTTTTTTGTTTCAACAAAGACATCATCTGTCATGGCAAACACAGAACAAAGGTCTCAATCGTAACAATTCTATCTTTGCATATCAGTTATAATTATGCTTGATTTGTTTGAATTTGAATTGATGCTTTACGTCCCAGTAAACAGCTTAGGTCATGTCGGGACGTTCCCTCCACTTTATGGGACTCTTACCCAAAATGAGGATGTCATGACATCCAACAAGTGCTTCAAATATAACCATCCAACAAAGCCAAAAGGGCTTATGTGTGGATGGTTCGACTTGGAACCCCTTTTCCTGGGCAGGCTCAGACCTGAGCGGTTAACCAGTAATCAGATAGCCAGTCAGCATCGTACAAGCTTTGCCTGGAGGCACAAGCAGCCCATTTATTTCTCCTAGGCCTCAATGGGCGGGGGCCCTAATTATGCTTGAAACAAACGTTTATTCCGTGATACAAAACACATGCTCAATGCGGCAATTTCATGTAGGGGTATTGGACGACACACTACAACCAAATACCTAATATCCAAACACACTTTAAAAACAAAAACATTATTTTCGATTCCTATATTTTGGCTGAAATTGGTTTATTATATCCTGCAGAAATTACTACAAACGTTATCTACTGAGGAGAGAACGAGAACAGAATGGGGGTACCAGCCGTGGTAGTAGTCTAAGGCTGCCTGGTTCCACTAACTCTTCATGTAATCTGCGGCGGGACTCCAGTTGCAGCAAAGCAAGCAGGCAGGTAAATCTAGATCAGAAATGGATTTGTTGTTGGTGTATTTGGTGTCTCTATTTCAATTACTTGTGTCTCTCATAATGTGAATTTATACAATTAGTTTGCCTATCCCATTTCAAGCCAATTTCGTCACAATACCAGTGTCATCGAATTAAAATGCTCATTAGAAACAAAGAAAACACAACAATTTGGCAGAGATTACAAACTGTCCGTGCACGAAGATTTCGCTATACACGGCATTGCAGGACCAATCCTATAAAAATGCACTGACCTCCCCCACGAATAAATAATCGGCGTATATGAAACTGATCGCCCTTGAGCTAAGCTTTACGTTAAAAACTTTATTCTTTCATTACAGACAAACAAAAGTGGTGGTGATTCCCAGATAACAAAGCAGGACAAACGACTGGACAAACATTCGCTGTTCCCACATTCCTCCCCTGCTCTCTCCGTAGCCGACCAGAAACCGCTTCTAGCAGGTCATTCCGGCAAGCTATCCCAGCATTCTAATGGTAGTTCCCATGGTTCAATAGCTTATATAGATGAAGATTCGTCCAGTAGGATTAAGGTAAATCATGTGCATAGATGCTGAAACGAGCCGCGACGCGAGAAAACCTGTCTTCGGGGTTTTCCCACGTGGTCTGACACAAACCGACTTGTACTGTCACAGAAACACGCTAAAGGCTGGAAATTTTGGTTTTATAAAGTAAAGGAGTTGTAGTATCTGTGTAGCGAAAACAAAGGCGCTGATCAGCTGTGAAGTTAGTGCATAGCTGATCTGCGTCTTTGTTTTCGCGTAGGCAAATGTTTTCTCATGAAGTGGTTCATAATTATACTGAATGTGAAGTGACAAGGGAGATAATTTAATGCAAACTTTTAACGAAAAATGAAATTATCTAGTATTCAAATTCGACGAACTTTATGTCCTTTCGCTCAATGTGGGTGTATTGCATCTGTAAGGCTTTTTCCATACCAGTCTAAAACATAACAAAATGCAAACAATCAACAGAAAATTATTCAAACACATAATTCAAATATCATTATAACAGTTTAATTGACATTGTTTAATACCTGTGTTTTTCGCAATGGTATATCTGAGAATCACAAACCATATTATATACCAAATTGACAGGCTCTTATGACAAGAATTACCCCGACCTGAAATTCTAAGTAATGTAAGTTCATCTTAGTACATGCGTACCAAGTTATGACAACGCTTAGCATGTTTCAGATTCAGGCATTCAATATGCATCTCGCTAGCATTCGTGAATTTAAAGCATGAAACTAAGCACTCATGTTGCTCTTAGAATATAGATTATGCATATCACATTAATCAAGCGTATCATCAACATCAAGTTTGTCTGTTGACTTCCTCGGGGAGACGTTTCGATCAAATAAATGTAGTTAACATATTTATGCCATTTATCACACTAATATAGTTAGAAAGATCAATAGTTTTCATACGGCACTCAGTTTGTTTCAATATAAGCATAGCATGTGCATGGGACATGGCTTACCATTATCAAACTTTGGATAGTCAGATACCCATGATATGATATAGCAGTGTTCTTCAGAACTGACAATCACGTGGTTTTGTTTACATACAAACGATAAATGATCGGTGACACACACTGCAATTGAGACAGAAGTTTAGGTTAGATATACTAGTTTTCTCCTATAGGCTATACTCTACTGAAAAAAGATGGGTGCAGTCCATGCAGAAATCTAACATTTATTTAAAGAAAGTAACAGAAGAAATTACGGTTATTTTGCTTTCGCATGTTACTGTGTTGGAAGCACTAAATGTTCGTTTGCGAAAACAAAATGGCCTGGGTTTCTTTTGTTACTTTCATTCAATCAATGTTCATTTTCTGCATTGACTGCGCCTATCTATCAGTCAATAGAATAAATGGTATAAGAGAAAACTCGAATTTTTCATCTCAACTTCGGGCACTGAGAATTGCATTGTGCGTCACCCATTCCATACCACGTGTTTACCAGCTGTGAGATGTTCTAATCGTTTCATAGAAATTGGTTTGGACAATAATTTTTGGAAGGGACTGCTTATATTTTATTATATAGTATTCACATGTTATTTTATTATATAATACGAATATGCTATAGCAGTGTACTTTGGAGTGTGCCGCCAGATATTCTAATAGTTTCATGGAAATTGGTTTTGACAATAATTTTGGTAAAGGCTGCTTGTACTATAAAACCACCTTTACAATGTAAAAAGCAATTTACACTTTTATGCAGTTTTCGTGTTGATTTTATGAGCATGACCAACACTTATGTGAAGGCAAATAGTTTCTTTGATGGTTGTCTGCATTCAATTGCAAACATTCAAATGCGTAGGATGTACAGTCCAACCTGCTTTGAACCAACGCCTGTATTAAGCAAGAACATGTTTAAAGAAAGCACTTTCTTGTCCCCCAACTGTTTTTACATATCAATGAACCTCCTTTAAGCAAGCATCTGTCTTATGTGGCTGGATGCCACTAGATACTGTCCCAATTGTGCCCTTAGGAAACCGCCCATGCATCAGTATTTTAAAAACATAAAGCTTTTGACATGGATATCAAACTCTGCCAGGTATAAAATTTATGTGCACACCTTCCTCATGCCATAATTCATGGATTATTGTATCAAAAAGATGATCCTAGACAAGTTGTCGCAGACGTGTAGATAGCGATAATAACAAGTACTGTTAACCGCAACACATTATACATTATCTTGTAAAATATAAAGTGTTTATCGTTGTCAGGTTTATCCTTATTATTGTTATCAATTTTAAACAAAATAAACAAAACTAAAACAATACAAGCAGATAATGTTCAGGAAAAGCTTGAGGGTACCGTGTGGGAAAATGTTGAGAGTATCAAATATCTTGGTGTATCAATAACTAAGGATTTAAAATGGAATACTCACGATATACAAGTAGCACTAACTTAATTATTTAATTTTGTGATGAGTTTTTCTTCATTTTTTTTGTTTGATTTTGCAGCTAGATTGAATTTTTCATTGATGAAACCGTTATCAATATGCATCGTTTCTCAATTATAGTCGACACCTTTTGAAGGAACTAAGATTTCCTTTAATTATTTCTTTACAGATTGGTGATGCAGCTGATTTAGGGAGTGATGAAAATGAGGATTTTCCTCTTCTGCGCAAGTCGCCAGACTCGGGTAGTTACGTCTCTCTGGCATCGGAGTCAGAGAAACAGCGAGCCCATGATCCTAACAGTAACAACATTCATAGTGAAGAAAGTCCTATGAATGATGCACATGGCAGCGTAGATACTTTCTCAAACAATGCCAATAACAATCTAACTACGTCAGAAAATGACACAAGCAGAAACGACAAAACGGTTGATGATGTTGAAACGCCTTCGGAGAGTTCTTATTTACAAGAAAACATAGATAAACTGAAGCATAATGGTGCATCTTCACCCGAGTACAGTGACACTGAAAACGAGAACCTTTGCAAATCGAGTGTCGTAAATGTCGGATTGAATCAATCAAATAGCAGCATATCAGAAAATCCGTCATATTCATACGGAAACCAACTGGAATATTCTCCTTATTCAGGTTTCGATTACGGCTACAGTGACATATACGAAGATGATATTATTAAGAATGACAGATTTCAGATTGATTGGCTCGGTAATTCTAGCTTTGTTTCGAACCTTCTAGAAAATGAAGGAAATTATCGCGGAAATGGAGCATGTGATGTAGCAAACAGCTTGCCAGATGTTTCGACGAATGATATTCATTCATCTGATCATTTGACAAGTAGCAGAATGGATCCGGAATCTAATACAGGAGATAGCAGCAATGAAAAACATTTGTCAGACTCCGTTCATACTCCAAATCAATGTTTATCAATTGTTCCTCATCAGCCAGTCTTTGCCGGAAACCAGTCTGTGTGACTGAAACTTTCTTTATATGCATGTGACTTGACAACTACAGAAAAAAGATAGTGAAGTGCGTTTCATAGCGTCTGATAATGGCATTTCGCAGACAGTTTGCAATAATCAAAGTGTAAGTCAAATATTTGCTTGGCACTATTGAGAACATTGTTTGTCGCAAAAATGTATCAAAACAGTAAATTTGAAAACCGTATATAATAGAAGGCACAAAAAATACAACCGAAGAAAAACCCAAAACGACTATATTCGTTGTGTGGTTAAAGGTAAAAGTAGGAAATGATCAGGAAATTGCGCAATCAGAAAGAAATTCCCACTGCTTCTCTTAAGCGGAGGTGGGTTAAACTAAATTGACAATTAGGTACTTATACATAAAAAACATATCGTAAGCCGAGTGAGCAGCTATTTCCCAGTAGGCGGCCATTCAGTTACCCGGACTTAACTAAAATTATGAAAACGTACATGAAGTACAAACAGCACAAAATTTCAACACCAAAACATTCGAAAATTAGAACCAAAACAGAAGTATCGTCTTGGAACGATCAGTAATAGAAACTTATATATTACTGGGGGATGCTTAAACCGGTACCTTTTTTGTGAACCTGTAATAGATGACTAAATGTGAATATGTCAAAGTGTAACGTTTGGTGCTGGGATTGTACAGACTTATTTCTCTTTGTATGATTGAATGTTGTACGTTCACGAAAAATATGACAGGATCTTGTCGTAAAGTGCTTTGAACTCATTCTTCAAGCATTAACACATAGTATTAGTTCCGTCAACGTAAGATGCATATTGGCAAATATACTACACTTAGAAAAACAATTGAGGGATATTGGCATTATTTCGATGTCATTGCAATAAAGATAATTCTCTAGACTAAAATAATAAATAAATCTGATAGAACAGTCAGTGTGCTGCTGAACAGAATGCGAACGCAAATTAACGGACGATTGGTACAGAAAATACAGTTAGTCTTCTAGCTACCCATACCCCCCTCCCCCCCCAGGGGGAATTTTCTACACTATGATTTTCTAAAAGTACATTGAAAAAGCTATCAAACCCTGTTTTCTGCCATCTGGAAGTGGAAGCGTTTGCGTTTTATGCTATGTTTCATTATATTGCCCTATATATTCAATTTTTGCGTTTTAATATTGGGGGTACACATAGAAAACTGAAGATATCTCAGTTGTTTCTTATCCTAGACCATTGAACTTGGTCTCATTTTAATGCTTATACATAGCCCTTTTATCCAATAATAAGTAATGGAAAATATCTAATTTGCATATTCATGAATTTTCATTAAAACATTAAAATGAAAAACGAAACAGTTAAAAATCAATTATCCCAATAAAAACTATTTCAGGCCTAAACTATCATTGTGGCTCATTGTTATTGTACCAATAAATACTATTGGCAAATTTGTTGACGCCATGGACCTTAATAAAAATTTTCTCATTTGCATTTTTTCATGAATATTCATGAAAATGACAAAAATCAAAATTTACTCTATTGCCATTTAAGGGTTTGAGTGGGTTGTAGGATGTACCTTGCAACCTTAGACCAATTGCTCATGGGTGCCAATTTGGTCAGAGGATCACTTTAATGTCCATTTGAGTGATCACCCCCACCCCTAATAAGCAGAGGAATTATTTTGGTACACCTCTATTACCACATGTATCTTGGCTACTGATTGACATAGGGAGCTGAAATAGGTATCAAATGATTGCTTTGGCAATGTTTTATAATCATGTAATAAGATATATAAACAAGCCGGCTTTCTTAATGCTCAAATATTAAAAAGAAGTTCAGATATTTGAAAAGAAACAGATAAAGAAAGGGATATACCAAACAAAATTGCTAATATCTCGGTGACCAAAAACTCTAAGAGAGCTGAAATGTGTATCAAATGATTGTTATGATAATGTTCTATAATCATGTGATAAGATACAGAAAGAATCTGGCTTTCTTGATGTTCAAATATTGATAAGAACTTTCAATAGAAGAGAAAAATCACAGAACAATGGAGGGGGTATACCTACAGATATGTTAATATCTCAGCAACCAAAGGCCATAGAGAGTTGAAACTTATAACAAATGATTGCTATGATAACATTTTAAAACCCTGAAATAAGATACATTGAAAATCAGACTTTTCTGCTGTTCGACTATTGATGAAATTAATAAATATAGTAGAAAAATCACAGAAATTGGAGGGGGTATACCTATAGAAATGTTTATATCTCAGCAACCAAAAGCCATAGAGAGCAGAAATTGGTGTCAAATGATTGCGTTGACATTATTATATAACCTTGTAATAAGATATATAAACAAGCTGACTTTTTTGTTGCTCAAATATTTAAGAAAACTTAAGATATAAGAGAAAAATCACTGCCAAAGGAAGGGGGTATACCAATGACATTGCTAATATCTCAGTGACCAATTGCTCTAGAGAGTTGAAAATGGTATCAAATGATTGGTACGATAATGTTCTATAATTGTATGATTAGACATATAAATAATCTTACTTTCTTGTAGTTCGAATATTGATGAGAACTTTAGATATTAGATAAAAATCAAAGAAAAATGGAGGGGGTATACCAATATAAACGTTTATATCTCAACAACCAAATGTCCTAGAGTGCTGAAATGTGTATCAAATGATTTCTTTGACAATATTCTATAACCATGTAATAAGATATATAAACAAGCTTACTTTCTTGTTGCTCAAATATTTAAGAAAACATAAGATATAACAGAAAAATCACTGCCAAAGGAAGGAGGTATACCAATAAAATTGCTAATATCTCAGTGACCAATAGCTTACGAAAGCTGAAATCAGTATCAAATGATTGGTATGATAATGTTCTATAATCATGTGATAAGACATTTAAATAATCAAACTTTTTTGTTGTTCAAATATTGAAGATAACTTTTAATATTAGATAAAACTCAAAGAAAAACGGAGGGGGTATACCAATGTAAGCGTTTATATTTCTGCAACCCAATGTCTCAGAGAGCTGAAATGAGTATCAAATGATTGCTATGACAATATTCTACAATCATGTAATAAGATATATAAACAAGCTTACTTTCTTGTTGCTCAAATATTTAAGAAAACATAAGTTTTAGCAGAAAAATCACTGCCAAAGAAAGGAGGTATACCAATAAAATTGCTAATATCTCGGTGACCAAGAGTTCTAGAGAGCTGAAACTGGTATCAAATCATTGCTAGGATTATGTTCTATAACCATGTGATAAGATACAAAAACATTCTGACTTTCTTGTTTTTCGAATATTGATAAAAACTCTGAGGGTGAGGTTATGGCCATGTAAAACCGGTTTAAGCCCGCCAGTAACTTTGTGTTACTGATCGTTCCAAGTCGATACTTCTGTGGTGGTTCTTTTTGTTTTATGTCTTGGTGTATAAATTTTTTTTGTGCTGTTGGCGCCTTATGTATGTTTTCATATTTTTAGTTAAGTTAAGGTAACTGAGTGGC
The DNA here is from genome assembly GCA_964017185.1 of Rugalucina vietnamica. Lineage (NCBI taxonomy): Eukaryota > Metazoa > Mollusca > Bivalvia > Lucinida > Lucinidae > Rugalucina > Rugalucina vietnamica. Next base: position 7,611,401 of record OZ024882.1, on the reverse strand, counting down.
CACCTATTTGGAAAATAGCTGCTCATTCGGCTTACGATATGTTTCATGGTATAAGTACCTGATTGTTAGTTTGGTTTTTTCCCACCTCGGTTTTTGGAGTGGGAATCTTTTTCTGATTGCGCCTTTTCCTGATCTTTGCCTACTTGTACCTTTTTAAGGAAAAATCACAGAAAAATGGAGGGGGTATACCAATGAAAAGGTTAATAACTCAGCAACCAAAAGCTCTAGAGAGCTGAAATTGGTATCAGATGATTGGTATGATAATGTTCTATTATTGTATGATTAATTATATAAATAATCTAACTTTCTTGTTGTTTGAATATTGATGAGAACTTAAAATATTAGATAAAAATCAAAGAAAAATGGAGGGGGTATACCAATAAAAACGTTTATATCTCAACAACAAAAAATCCTAGAGAGCTGAAATTGGTATCAAATGATAGATATGACAATAATTTATAATTATATAATAAGATACAGGAAAAAGTTGACTATCTTGTGGCCAAAATTTAAGAAAACTTTAGATATAAGAGAAAAAACATAGACAAATGAAGGAAATATACCAATAGAATTGACAATATCTCAGCAACCAAAAGCTCTAGAGAACTGAAATTGGTATCAATTGATTGACAGGATCGTATTCTATACATAAAAAATATAAAACTAACAGAAATAATCCGATACAAGTCATTCTGTAGGTATACCAGTTCATTTTTTCATTATTTCTCTGTGATTTATAGTTTTCATTAATATTCATGAAAAAATAGATGAGCTTTATATCCTTAAATACATGTATTATATGTATAATGGTGATAGAACATGGCCATAGCATTCATTTGATTCCACATTAGTGTTCCATGTTTATCAACAGCCCAGGTACAAATGATACTATATGTATACACCCATTTTTCCAGGATTTTTTACTTTTTAATTAATATTCATGAATATACAAATGAGATAATTTTCACATAGGCTCATGACAACAATAAATTTATGAAATATGTCCAAATGGTGCAATATAAATTTGTCACAACGATAGTTTAGGCCTGAAATGAGTTAATTTATGGGTTTTTAATGATTTTCTACCATTTTCATGTTTTCATTAATCTTCATGAATATGCAAAGTAGATATTTTGCATTACTTATCACAGAATGAAAGAGCTATGCCTAAGCTTTAAAACAAGACCAAGTTCGATGGTCTAGGATTAGTAACAGCAGAGGTATGATCGATTTTCTACGCCTACCCCCATTATTTCTATACAAAAGATGGTACCAGGTCATATAATAAAACATAGCGTAAAACGCAAACGCTTCCACTTCCAGATGGCAGAAAACAGGATTTGATAGCTTTTTCACTATACTTTCAGAAAATCATGGTGCAGAAAATTCCCCCTGGGGGGGGGGGGGAGGGTTTGCCCTACTGGCCATTAGCCTAAGTAATGCGCCAAATGTATCATCCATTTTTTCAAACGTCACGTGCACTATATTACTACTGGAATCTGCTTGGTGCAACCCTTTTCAGACTATGGCTTACTTTTTAAAGCGACCATGGATTCATGCCCCTATACTACTAATTACTCAAAACAAATGCGATACAATATCTGCAGGTAAACGCTCAGATGGCTCACTCCAGTCAATATCACGTGAAAATAACAGCAAGACATTGACAATGGCGAGGAAATTCGATGTCGAACTTCAGTACGAAAGGAAATCGAAAGTTTGCACTCAAATGTTTTCTAAACAAATCGCTAAAATGGGGTGTATCATTTGAGCCTGTGCATGAGAAAACCAACAATTTGCATATGCGAAAACAAAGGCGCAGACCAGCTTCGCGGTAACCGCGAAGCTGATCAGCGCCTTTGTTTTCGCTACACGGATAGTACAATCCCTCTTCTTCCTAAATCCGAAATTTCAAGTTTCTAGCCTGCTTCTGTAACTGTACAAGTCGGTTTGTGTCGGACCTGGTCGGAAACCCAAATTGTTGGTTTTGTCATGCACAGGCTCATTTTCAAATGAATGCTACATTATTTGAGCCGCCTCGGGGGAAAACCAACAATGTGGTTTCCGAACAGGTCCGACACAAACCGGCCTGTACAAGCCCAAAAGATGGCTAGAGACTGGAAATTTTGGATTTAGAAAGTAGAGGAATTGTACTATCCGTGTAGCGAAAACAAAGGCGCTGATCAGCTTCGCGGTTACCGCGAAGCTGATCTGCGCCTTTGTTTTCGCCTATGCAGATTGTTGGTTTTCCCATGGGGCGGCTCATTTGTATGTAGGATTTTGTCATTTTGGGACTGTTGTGTACTAAATCATGGGCGACTGAAAATAAGCATGCAGTTCGACGGCAGTGATATGGAGCTGTCCATTGCAGGTATTTTCATATAAAAGCTTATTCCCAATTAATGTGAGAAATCCGATGAATGTTAATCATTCTTATATTCTTTTTTTTAATTATATTAAATGGATTGGTAATTTTCACAAAATATTAATGAGGGTAAAGAGGACAACCGATCTGGGATTTTGCTCATTTTTAAGTTTCCATTAACATTTTTGTCGTCATGTTAAATTGTAATGATTGTTGACATAATGTTTTGTAAAATAAATAAAAAGTTGCTTTAAACATGTTGTATTTGTTTGTTGACTCCTGGTCTATCTGCATCAAAAACGACAAAGACGTCCACTCCGCATCAGGAAAACATGTCTGTGAAATATACACATGGAAATAAGTTAGGGAACACTTTTTGCTCTAAATTAAAGTTTGAAAAAATCCATTTTTTTTTTCTGGCGATATTGAAATTTTTAGTACATATATTTCATATCTTAGCTTAGCTACTGACCAATTTATGGAAGTTCAAAACTTTTTTTTCTTTTTGCTACGGAGGATACAATGTGCCATATATGAAAAACTCAACTTTTACTGAATACGGGTTTGCTGTTTTGCTTCTGCACTCCGCAAAACTAAATGTTTGAAAACAAAACAGGAATAAAATGTTAAATCGGATCGTTTTCAATGAATAAACGACTTCGGATCTAAAACTTCATGTTTCATTTCCAAACCAAATAATCCTGCAAAAGCTGCAATTTGCATTGATTTGTATTGAAATCAAAATCCTTGGAATTTTTGCACATAAAGCCGTAAAAGAATAATCTCGCTATGACGATATAACCAGAACGTGCATGTCTAAATTTCTAAAGGGTCATATCAAATATCTGGCCCAACCTTTACAACCTGCAAAATGTATAGCCAAAGAACAAAAAAAATGACCATGAAACCTACACCCGGAAAAGTATGGATCTACCGCCGACAGTCGGTCAAAAAAAAAATTGATGAGTAAAGTTCCACAAGCAATGTCTCACGATGCTTACGAAAAATTACTACAATGCGAGTTTACAGAACGAAGTTATCGCAACGAATACCAGTGCGATTCTTACATCTAGCAAAAAATTTCTGAATCAAAGATGGCCGCTGTCCGCCACAGTTTATGTTTGATGCTAACCATTTTCACGTAGAAGCAACTTTTGATACTACAGATTCTGATAAAGTGTCAAAACAGTCTTCATAATTTTTACAAAGAAGGATATATACAGTCCAAAGTTGATAGTCACATGATTACAGGTGTTCCCTAACTTTATATACCTCATTAAACCTCACTTTGCAGGGGTATGAATAATATTCTTATTTTTGATCCAAAACATACATTGGGGGTACTTGCTAGAACCGAATCGGCGAGGTGGTTGTAACGTCTGACACAAACCGACTTGTACAGTCACATTCGGCTTACAATACGCAAGCCCATTCGGCTTACAATATTTTTTCTTAGTATAAGTACCTGATTGTTACTTTAGTTTTTCCCATCTCGGTTTTTGGAGTGGGAATTTCTTTCTGATTGTGCCATTTCCTGATCATTGCCTACTTTTACTTCTGTACAGTCATAGAAGCAGGCTAGAAGCTTGAAATTTCGGATTTAAGAAAAAGAGAAATTGTACTATCCGCGAAGCGAAAGCAAAGGAACTGATCAGCTTCGCAATTATCTTTATCGCCTTTGTTTTCGCATAGGCAAAAATCACGATGCAGTTCAACCGACCGCAGCATTTCTAGAAAAGCCTTCTCATCTTCTTAAGATTATATGTCAGTCATCTAGAATTCTAACATTGATAGGGTTTTTGTCTGTCTTAATTAAACAAGATTTCTAGCTTTCTTCAATTATGTGTTCCTGTGGCATTGATTTCGGATTCATGGGAAAGGTCGCTGTAATAATATGAGCCTTCGCATCGGAAAACCATCCATTTTAGTCGGACACAAACCGCACTGCACAGTCACAGAAGAAGGCTAGAAATTTGAAATTTCGGATTTGAGAAGAAGAGGGATTGGACTACTTGCGAAAACTGCACAGATGATCTGCGGCTTTGTTTTCTGCTGCGGTGGGAAAAGCTATTAAACCTGGCGAACCTGAACTTGTCGACAGACAATAAACAAGAACAGACGATCATGTTATTAAAGCAATAAATAAACAAAATAAAAAAAAAACATATCAAGATTGACACCATTATAATGAATGACTATTTTCGCACATAAATACCAATGGCAATGTGGAAGCCATTAAGTGGAAATAAATATAGCAAAATCTAAAAAGGCTATATGTCAAATCGATTTATCTGACATGTATGATTTTACAGGTGTATAAGCATTCAATGAAAGGCATGTTTTACATCTCGTAATTAATGTTTATGCTAACAATATTGAAGAAAATGCATTGCAATATAACACCAATTCTAATTGTGACACCAATAAGTTTTCTTCGAAAATCTATACAAGTTTATCGCAGTATCTGCCTGATTTAATATCAAAATATGGTTTTCGTCACTATAAGAGTCTTTTGGGATAGGGTTATCACTGTACTGAATTTTTGCGAACCCATGCGCCATATTGCTGCCACAAACCAGGAATTGCAAGGTGTATTGCTAAGCCGTCTATTTGAGTCGGTAAGCTTCGCCATAGCAAACCCTGATTTAATAAAACATCGCCTTAATTCTACAAATAACAAATTAATTTGCGATCCAGCAATTACCAGTGATAAATGTCACAGGAACAGCTAATTAAGAAAACAACAGCCGCGTAATAAAATTGAATTATTTTTCATCTTATACGATCGATAGCAGGAAGGACGTGCATTATCTGCCTTTTGATATTTCCATGGATAAATATACATGTGTACGTATCGAGTATATGCATCTTGTTATGGAGGCAAAATTGCACTCACTTTGTTTCAGATAATAAATCTTATATGATAATTAAGTACCTAATATGTAATATGATCCGGAAAAGGCGCAATCAGAAAGAAAATCCCATTCCAAAAACTGAAGTGGGGAAAAAGGTAAAAAGCAATTATCAGGAAAAGGCGCAATCAGAAAGAAATTCCCACAGTGACTCCTAACACCGAGGTGGGAAAAACTGAAGGGGTTAGTGCAAAAACATGTCTCAGTCCACTTTTGTGAAAAAAGCTACATTCTGATAACCAGTTTGTGATTACTTTTACATTTTGTTCGTATGAAGTTTTTCAAAGGGTGCGTAGTCCATTTTCAGTGCAAGAACATGCCTAAGTCAATACAATGCACGATGTTTAATAAAGGAACATACATAAGTCCAGAGAAATGTTACCATCTGCTGGTGTAAAAGTTATTTGTTCTGATATGGTTTTAGGAGCTCAAAACATCCACATTAGGCTAATGAACGTAAATTGATATAGTTAAATAATTCCAACTTTACTTATATGCTACATTCTGATTGGTTGTTTGCAATACTTTATACTTCGATAAAAGCAATGCGTAAGAATACTCGGTTTGCAACCTAAAAACGGCGCGACGTTACGTGATTACGTGACGTTTCTTCGAAGAAACGGTGACGTCACCAAATCTAAACGTCATAAAAACAATGGATGAACGCGTTATGAAGGCGTCGAAATGAATATTTGGAATTCTTATTAACATGGACGCTTTTTCTTTTAACAGAACATCGTACGGTAAGTGTTTTAATCTCATTGTTGTGTATTGAAATTTAACGTTTGAATTTCTAATGTTCCGAGCCTCAGTTCAAAATCGACATGACTTTCGATCGGTCCAGACGGCGATATTTTCTCCAAAAAGAACAATTTTGAATGAAGGGGAGATGTTTTAAAGCTCCCGCTTTTACAGCCTGCCTGTAGTAAACCAGTTATAGCTTCTATTATTTGCGAGAAGTGAGTTCTATGCTTTGGAAATTTTCAAGATGGCTGCCACATGAAGATCCGTTTTGCTCTATTTTCCTTCCGCTGGCTATAAAAATTTTAATCAATGTCGACAAATGCAGTGTAATGGGACAAAGTTGGAATTATAAGGAATGAATTATTATTTTTGTTGATTTTATCGATGTGTAAACTCAGGCGAATCACTCACAAACTTTTTCATAAAGCCCTTCGGGCTTTATTTAGTTTGTGAGTGATTCGCCTGAGTTTACACATCGATAAAATCAACAAAAATAAAATTCATTCCTATAACAAATTTCCAGCCAAAACTGGTATGGGAAAAAATGGTGGTTTGTAAAATACGTCATTTTACAGTGATAAAACTGCTCATTTGCCTAATGTGGATTTGAGCTCCTAAAACCATATCAGAACGAATCATTTCTACACCATCAAATGGTAACATATCTGTGGACTTGGGTATGCTCTTGCATTAAACACTAAAATGTATGGACTAAGACATGTTCTTGCACTGAAAATGGACTTAGCCACTTTTGAAAAAAAAAAGAAACACAAATTTTATACCAAAAAAATGTAAAAGGTATCATAAACTATATATCAGAAAGACGCGTTTTGTATGTAGTACACAGTGACACCAAAAACTCAATTTTTGACAAAAGTGGCCTAAGATATGTTCTTACACTATCCCCTTCAATTGTAACTGGATTTAATAACTGGATAAACTTTTCAAATTGACAAATCAAACACATGGAGTTTAAAATACTGTAAGGGTATGGTTGTAAGGGTGCTTCTTACATTGTACTTTTGATGTTGTTAACAAAACTTAGGACAACAGTCAATGTTTTCTAGCAGTTAATTACAAATATGCTCATACTGTCTTACATGTATTAGATCGAGAGTAATTTCTTTGTAACTCTTTTTTATTGCAGCTCACTAGTCTGGCGTTCGTTGTTGGTTTAAAAAGGCTACTGATGAGTGTTCATTACCCGAAATTGCACAATAAAATCCATGCTATCTCTCTTCGAATGTTTTACTGCTTCCAAAGGATCAAGCCTTTATATTTCATTTGCTATTACTGCAGCTGGAGTTGTGCCGTGTGGCGGCCCTAAAAAGTCTCCCCGTACATCGTCCATAGTGCAGATCATAATATTTTCCTTCGGTCATTTGAGATCAATACATATATTCAGAGTGTTCACAACACTTACGTTTAGAAACAAACTTCTAAGCAAAGTTTTATTTGTTTGATCCCGTTTAGGAATGTGTCTTTGATTTAGACATCTGGTATCAATTCTCGAAATTGCAGCACAATAGTCTGGCGTTCGTTGCCGGTTTAAAAAGGGCTACTGATGAGGGTTCATTGCCCGAAATTGCGCAATATAGTCCATACTATCTCCCTTTGAATGTTTTACTGCTTTCAAAGGATCAAACCTTTATATTTCATTTGTAATTCTCGAGTTGAAAAACTATGGTAAACACTGTTAAAGCCTTATTCGAACAGAGTCAACATTTTACAGTGTGCTCTAATCAATAAGTTAAAAGTACAGGTAGGCAAAGATCAGGAAAATGCGCAATCAGAAAAAGACTCCCACTCCAAAAACCAAGGTGGGAAAAAACCAAACTAACAATCAGGTACTTATACCATGAAAACATTTCGTAAGCCGAATGAGCAGCTATTTCCCCAATAGGTGGCCACTCAGTTACCTTAACTGTAATATGGACAAGGCAATTGTTGTTAATAAAACACAAATACGATCGGTTTAGGTTTGTAAATCTAATCGCCTTTTAAACAATCAACAAAAATGAATTACAGAAAACAAATGTGTTGCGAGTCACGTAAATTATTCAAATGGCCTATTTTGCACATGGTTTGCCATAAAGGCGGCTACATTAATAATACATGGAATAATGTCCTCTGGGACAGTGTGCGTCTTTTTGATGGAGGATTATGTGCTAGATGCATCTACCTTATCGTTCATTAATCTCTTGTTAATGACAAATACTGAAATACGAAGAATACAAATGTATGAGTAATGAATAAACTGATTTTGCTTCGTGAAAAGGTACAAGTAGGCAAAGATCAGAAAAAGGCGCAATCAGAAAGAGATTCCCACTCCAAAAACCGAGATGGGAAAAAACCAAACTAACAATCAGGCACTTATACCATGAAACATATCGTAAGCCGAATGAGCAGCTATTTTCCCAATAGGTGGCTACTCAGTTACCCACACCGTACATAAGGCTCGTCAAATTCCATTTGGTACGTTAAATTCCAGATGTTTATATCAGCGCGTGCGTTTTGGCGGGTAAGTTATTTTGCTGTATTTTACACAGAATACCTAAACTTTTCATGGTATAATCTTATTGAGGCTTATATTTTTTCAATCTCCATCTGAAGGATCATTGATAATCAACTTTTACAGTGTATTTATCGTTTTATTCTGTCGCTTGGCAACAAAAACAATACGCCAAAGTACAGACGGGCGAATGTCATATGATAAGTGAATTTACAGACGGCCGATACGGAACGACCAAGACGGTAGATCAACATTTTATGATACGGGTCTGCTAAAACACTTCTTTGTTATGCAATAGCTCAGTATATAGTTTAATTTGCATCGCTACTAACATAAATTGCATAAAGAAAACATTACTTGGAAAGGAAATAATGTGAAACGACTGTCTTTAAACGATTTTATATGCCGTTTTTTTTTACTCAAGATAGTCAGTCGATAAACAAAAAGCTGATTGTACTTTTGACTCTATAGAAATTTGGAAAAAAATGAAAGCAGATAGTGAGAACATTTGATAATATTCCACATAACTTAAATGCTACATGTATTGCTACTGCAAAGCAATTTTAAATATTCAAATAGAGCACTACGCGACTCAGTACACGTACATGTATAAGCGCCATGAGACGGGGAATTATTTACGAATAGCACATTGTTTCTAGCTTTAATCATATGCATACCCCTAATTTTGATTATGAATTCAGAATGGCAAGGGCCGGAACTGAACTTTGCGGTCTGTGCCTGTGCATACTAGGGTTCAATCTGATTGTTGGTTTCCTTATGCTCCAATGTCCAGTGGCGTTGTTAGGTATCAGGCGTCTTCACGTATTCGCTCGGTTGAGTCTTGTCCCTAGAAACACCATGGCAAAACCTGTGCTTTATTTGTTTGCCGATGTGCTTCTTTGAATGAATTTAATTTTTATACCAACGGAACAAATACATGTTTTTGATTGTTTGAATTGATGCTTTACGTCCCAATCAACAGATAAGGTCATGTCGGGACGTTGCCTCCATTTTATGGGACTTTTACGCAAAATGAGGATGTCATGACATCCTACAAGTGCTTGAAATATAACCATCCAACTAAGCCAAAAAGGCTTATACTTATGGATGGTATGACTTAAACCACGTTTTGGGCAAGCTCAGACCAGAGGGGTTAACCAGTAATCAGATGGTCGGTCAGTAGTGTATAAGCTTTACCTGGATGTACAAGCAGCCCATCTATTTCTTTAGCCCCCAATGGGTGAGTGCCCATATCCCAACCCGACCACCTTCAAATACATGTTTAAAACCACATTGAAACGTGAGGAGAGACATGGGCTTAATCCACCAGTAATTTATCACTTCTTTTTCTGGATTTGAGCATAAATGGCGGAGCGTTTGGTTGAGGAGCCACTCGAAGGGTAATTTCATTCACTACTCACTAGAGCACTCGAACGTGGTTAAGGTGGTTGACTATCAGCGCCTTTAAAATAAGATTAACCGAGGATCAAGAACTGAGACGATCAGGTTTCAAACCCCGACCACTATATCACTCTCATAAAGTTATACTGTGTTTGAGTATAAACAACACAGCAGACACACAAAGTTGAAACAATTTCGAACCAATGTTAATTCACTCAACTTTGAAACAATGTTGTAGAATCGATGTTGATTGAGTGAATCGATTCAGCAATGTTTGAAGGTTGACCGAATCAACATTATTTTAACATTATTTCAACAATGTGTGTCCTAATGTTGATTCTACGGTCTCAACATTGTGTGCAAATGTTGATATAGTGAATCAACGTCGTGTGTCTTTAAGGTGGCCATTTTCTCTTTACCAATCTATAAACTGCATGACATCTATAACATTTCTAATTCAAGTGTGTGTGTGTGTGTGTGTGTGTGTGTGTGTGTGTGTGTGTGTGTGTGTGTCTAGATGAATGAAATATTCTTATAAAGGATGCAAAACTGGATTTAAAAAGTATACTTCCAAGTTGACCGCTTAAGGAGGCCAAACAATACCAGGGTGCCATGGGTATTTGAAATAATCGCACTCAACACGTCTGATGCGACACGTATCCAAAGTCGTGTCTACGTCTGTTATTTGACGGATCAACAGCTATTGTCCGTCTGGTTTTTCACGTATAAAACGACTGTCGTGGTTCGTATCATGTAAAATCACACATGGTTCAAAAGAATGAGATGTGCTATCAATAGTAGTTATTAATTTGAATAAAAGCTTAAATCAGGCTTTTAAACAGATACTAAGCTATGTATATTCGAGCATGCGACTTTCAAATATTTCTAGTTATGGAGATATTTGGCAAAAGGTATGGATGTTTTCTGAAAACGTGCCATTTTAAGACTTTCGTGCAATGTTTTCGCCAATCCACGGATGCTGACCATGACACCTGTATGTACAGATGCGTGGGTGTCCACACAAGACTGCCGATTATTATTTTCTTCTGAAACCGTTAAATAAAGTATAATAAAACAAGAAAAAACAACAAAATTAATTTACCCGCCAAAACGCACGCGCTGACATAAACATCTGGAATTGACGTACCAGTTGGAATTTGACGAGCCGTATGTACGGTGTGTTACCTTAACTTAATTAAAAATATGAAAACATACATAAGGCGCCAACAGCACAAAAAAAATTTAAACATCAAGACATAAAACAAAAATTACCACCACAGAAGTATCACCTTGGAACGATCAGTAACACAAAGTTACTGGCGGGCTTAAACCGGTTTTACAGGATCCTAACCTCACCCCCAGCTTCTGCAGTGGTTCATAACATTTAGTAAGTTCTTCGGTCCTCGTGGTGAATCTCTAACTAGTCAATGAATCATCAAGAACAAACAAATAAATCATGATAAACATCCTGATGAATCAAAAACAAGGACTACCAGATTGAGTAAGCTGCCCGACGATGGAGATCCCTGGGCGCCGAATAACCTACTAACTCCGGAGCAAAAGAAAAACACCAGTTGAAACCCGGTGGGCCAAGCAACAGACAAGAAGCTCCGGCCCCAACCAACTAAAATGAATAGCTTTAAGTCGGGGCCATCATAGAAAAGTACAAGTAGGCAAAGATCAGGAAAATGCGCAATCAGAAAAAGACTCCCACTCCAAAAACTAAGGTGGGAAAAAACCAAACTAACAATCAGGTACTGACGCCCGATCCACCGGCGTGTAATTAAATCAGGTACTGACGCCCGATCCACCGGCGTGCAATTAAAGAAGGCAGCATAGTTATCAACCATGATTGGGTTAAAATCTAAGCATGCAGACTGTCGCATAACATTCAAGTTATAACCTATACGTCTATAACGTGTTATGATTTTTCTGAACTGAAAAGAAAAGTCATGAATTCCTATAAGTTTCTTAAATTTGTAAACTAAGTCACCATAAAATTCAGGTTCCGAAAGGCCCTCACTTAAAAAAGTACAAGTAGGCAAAGATCAGGAAAAGGCGCAATCAGAAAAAGACTCCCACTCCAAAAACCAAGTTGGGAAAAAACCAAACTAACAATCAGGTACTTATACCATGAAAACATTTCGTAAGCCGAATGAGCAGCTATTTTCCCAATAGGTGGCCACTCAGTTACCTTAACTTAACTAAAAATATGCAAACATACATAAGGCGCCAACAGCACAAAAATATTTTAAACACCAAGACATAAAACAAAAAGAACCACCACAGAAGTATCGACTTGGAACGATCAGTAACACAAACTTTAAAAGCGTTTTTAATCCAACATTATATTTGGAAATCAATTCATAGTGTCTACGATAAAATTTAGAAAAGGATTTTCGAAGTTTATGAAACCGATAGCCCTGTTGGAGAAGTTTTGTCGTTAAACATTTATTTCGAGAGTTGAAGTCTGTAACATGATTGCAGACTCTAGCAAACCTAATAAGTTGCGAAATGTAAACACCATAAGAAGCACGACGAGGAACGTCACCATCCAAGAAAGGAAAATTTACTATATCAAAATCAAAGTCATCGCGCTTATCATACATTTTCGAAGAAACAAATCCATTTGCAACAGAAAGATGTAGATCTAAAAAGGGGGCTTCGGTATCTGAGATATTGGCTTTGTTCAACTGAAGTTCAGGTGGATAAATTTGATTAGCGAACATTAAAAAGGTAGTAAACAAGAATAATGAACCGGTGCAATCAGAACCAACGTCCTACACTAAAGACCGAGGGGGGGAGGGGGTAATGAAAAGCAGGCACTGATACAAAGAGAACGTTTTACGCTAACATCACACAAATTCGACACCAAAACAAATATAACCACTACAGTATCGCCTTAGAACGGTGAGTAATATAAAATTACTGGGGACTTTTACCGGTTTTACGGAATTCCAACCTTACCACTTTCAGTTCCTTAAGGTCGAATGATTTATTTACCATAGTTGTTAATATGTTTTGAAAGCAGCATGGACATACGGGACAAACAAATATAGATAAATTATACCCTAAGCCAGACAGGAGGCAATTTCGCAAGATGTTTATATTGTAATTTATCATACAAATGTGTCGAAGTTAATCAGGCACGACCAACACGTCTTGTGTTAATGGAAATAGCCCGAGATCCAAAATCCAGGAGATGTCAAAATTTTGGTTTACCCTTCACGATCTTGGCCTTAAGGTTTGATGGCTTTTTTTGAAAGATATATGATAGTAGTCTATGAAACAGGTCCGTGTATAAAAAATTAGGCCGGCGAAAGTCTTCAAAATGGCCGCCATCCAAGATGGCCGCCAAAATTAGGAATTGTACAGGTTTGTCTAATAAACTTTTTCATTTTAGATTTTGTTACATTTAACTGCATTCAGTGTTGATTTTCTATAAACTCAACATATGTTGAAGCATATTAAGTTTATTTAACACAGTTTGTATGTTCTCATGTGTTACATACGTTACGTTTTAACGTTATCTGCCATTAAATGATAGATTGGCTGTTACTGTTTGTTTGAGTGGTATCATTTAAAGGTTTAAGTGTGTTTTGTATTTAGTGCAGTGAAAGACATAAGGAACATCTATATAAAGCAATTTTAGATACTTAATCTTAACACTTAAGTCAACAATGGGTCTTTGAACGCATAAATCCGGGTTCACACTTGATCACTAAAATATCATAAATTCACATATTTTGGGTTTGAACACATTAATTGAACAGCTACTTATGTTGTATCAATAAAAAATAAAATAGAAATTTGCATTTTTAAATTAATTTGATTTAGCACGATTTTGATGTTCTCACATGTTACATACGTTACACCATTAATGTTACATGCTACAAAATCATAATATTCATTGTTACTGTATATTTTAGTGCTATTCTTTAAGGTTTTTGTGTATTTTTGCATTAATATTTTTACAAAACACGAGGGGTGTCTTGCTATAGCAATTTTTTGGTGTTTTTTTCTGCTTTTGTTGGTCAGCAGCGTGTTTTTTGAAGGCATAAATAAAGGTTCATCTCGATCACTTAAACATTGAATACTGATACATTTGGGTTCTTAACACACAAAATTTCAACAGCTGCTAATTTTTTATGAATTATAATACAAATGTTGTAGCACATTTACCCCCAATTATATTTGAATGTTCTCTATGTTCTCAAGATGTTGACAACTGTTACATATGTTACTTGTCATAGGATATCCCATCATCCCATATAAAATCATTATTTGCCTAATCTTGTTTGTTTAATGGTCCCAATTTCTGTTAATGAAAGCCTGTATTGTATTTTCTTTATAAAAGATTGTGACAATTTTAATCTATAAAAGAAAATTTGTATAGTTTTGAAGACCATGTTGGTGTAGTATTATAGCAACACACTCCTAAATGAGTGCTCCTTGCTTTGAACCATGCTGGAATGGAGTTACATTTTCCATAACCCATATTTGACGAATGCATTTTCCCATCTTTATCATTCCGGTGAGTATTCAGTTCTTAGGGGCATCATGTGTAATTTTTAAATTCTATTCAACTTTCGATGATAATTCTTTAAGCAAACAGAATAGCCCCAGATGGGACGCCACGTTCTGCAACGTCACATCTTGGGCTATTCTGTTTGCCTATGTCCCATAAAAGGGACGCCAGGCTTATATGAGTTAAGCTAGTTAAGCTAAAGGTATGTGGTTAAATGTCTCTGTCAACAAAATACTCAAACATTATTTGACTGGCATGTTAACCCACAACACAAATAAAACATTTGGTTGATCAAACTGGTTTTGTTTTCATTAACTTTTGTTTAAAAACAAACATTCCCCTTTACTTGAGGCTACTAGTTGTATAAATCACATATAATCTTTGGTCTTAACTATTTACATTACATATTGTTGTTTTATATATATTTGTATATATAATGTTACGTGTTAGAGTATTTTTCTTTATTAACACAGGGTAGATGTTCTTAACTGTTGCATATGTTACTCTTATTGGTATATCTCCATAAAATCAAGAGTTTGACCATTTTTGTTCATTTTTAAACTGTTTATTATAATAGTAATTGTATGATTTTTTTATAATTGAACTTGTATTAATTTTGCAAAAGATTTATAACATTATCAGATTATTAACTTTTAAGTTAAATGTTAAATGTCTCTCAGCTAGTTCGCCATGCTGGAGCCTGTTGTAACTATGAAGACTTTGTTGATAGGGGGAAGTTACTTACCACCAAATTGTTGTCACGGGGATATCGCAGGACCAAGCTTGTGTCAACTCTTTTAAAGTTCTATGGGATACACCATGACCTTGTTGATCCCTACAGCGTGGCTGCGTCTAACTTTGTGACTGACCTTATGCCAATTGGCAACAATTAATAAGGCTTTCAATTACTGGACATTCGTTTCTTACCAGATATTCATTTTCTCGGCTTTGTAATCAGTCATAAGGACATGGCGGGTGCATTATAATGGGCAGGTGATGCTCACCCTTCGCAAACACCTGATCACACCTCCTGTTATTGGGGGATCCATGCCTGTAAGGCTGCATATCTCGTATTTGTCAATGTTATTATGGATTTTTACGAGCTAGGATTACGATTTCGGTACCTTGACCCCTTTACTTTATATTCTTTGGAAGTGGCATACATTATACAATTTCTGGCAATGAATAAAATATTGGAAACAGTAAACACACTCAAAGGGGTGAAGTAATGGGCCATACTGCGCAATTTCAGGTAATGAACCCTCATCAGTGACCCTTTATAAATTGTATACGATAGCCAGATAAATACACTGCAAGTTCAAAAAAATTTACACAAAGGAAGTCTAAATCAAAGACACATGCCTAAATTGGGTCAGATAATTAAAACAATGTTTAGAAGATGGCTCTCAATGTACATTTTTTTATTTTGAATATTCTTTCTTATTTGAAGGGGCCGAAAAATATAACTGACATTATGGATCATGTACAGGGAAACGTTTAGGTCTGCAACATAACATAGCAATACATAACACAGCTGCACTAATAACAAATAAATGATAAAAGTTAGATCATTTGGAATCAGTGAAAACGTTCAAAGGGAAAAAAATATGTCATTATTCCTCATCGATGTCCCTTTACAAACAGGCAGTAAAAGCCAGACACTTGTGCTCTATCGACTATTTGCATCAGCGTTATCTACATCAAAGAATGTTTCACAGAAGGGACGAAATAATGAACGCATGTTCAGATGTTTCTTGACATATTATCTGTAAAATACTCCAAATATTTAAAGGGTAAAAAAGATAATCTGAACTATGGATGATGTCATATTTAGACATTTTATCTTTTTATTCATCATCATCTGCTGTTTGGATATACATTTCAGACAATACCACTCAAAAAAGGAAGTGACATGGTGGGTTAAGCATATCAACCTTTAAATGATTGAATCAGATAGGTAACAAAAATACACTCATGGGAGACAAACCCTTTTTCCCATAAAATCTGATCCAGTAAGTCATATATAAACGAATTGTCCCCATTTTTAGGACTTTCCCAGTCTAAAGTTCTATACACAGTCCCCTTCAACTAAAAATAAAATTGAGATCCTTTAAGAGCAGTTAACATATTATTGAGAAAGGGGGTGTTTGGCTACTTAAGCCTCCTCAGTGACCCTATGGAGCTTTTGTATAGAATATTATAGAAAAGTAACGTGTGTAACAGTTGAGTACACGTAGAGAACATTGAAATTATGTACTTGTATATTAAGTTTAAGATTCTTATAAATATATTTATGTGTTCCGACCCGAACTATTTGAGTTTACAATATGTAAGTGATCTAGTTTAGCACGGATTTATATGTTTAAAGACCCATTGCTGACTGTCAAAGCAAATATCGCATCCAAAATGTCTTTATCAAAATGTCTCCCATGTCATTTAATGCAATCAATATAATACCAATTCCAAAAACCTAAGAGCATATAAACGCCATTTACAACGGTTTTCAATATATTGATTTTGTAGGATATATCATTTAAGAAAAGTGATGAATGTAACAGTTGTCAACATCTTCAAACATGGAAATAATGTTAATCGAGTTAAAGGCTCCTTAGAAAAGAAACGTATGTAACAACTGGGTACATCTTGACTCTAAAACATTTGAGTTAAAATTCTATTACATATGTTCAATCTATAAAACCTCATCAGCTGTTTTATCAATATGTTTGACCCCAAATATGTGAGTGTATAATATTTTAGGGGTCAAGTTTTAACCTGGATATGTGTTTAAAGACCCATCGCTGATGGATGGAGCAAATAAAGCACACACACTAACTTAATAAAGATATTTTTTTCATGTCTTCTAATGCATTAAATACAAAAAAGTTCAAAAACTTTAGAGAATAACATTAAATTAAACAAGAATAGTCAATATATTAATTTTGTAGGAAATATTATAAAAAAGGTAACGTATGTAACAGTTAGGAACGTCTTGAGGGTATCAAAATTATATAAATGGAGTTAGCGGTTCTAATCCATATAATTTATTAACAAATGATCAACAGCTGTTACTTGTATGTATGATCAGACCCAAAATGTGTGAGTTTACCCAAAATATGTGAGTTTACAATGTTAAGTGATCAAGGATGAACCTTGATTTATGTGATAAAAGACCTGAGGCTGACCACCAAATGTAGATAAACGACCCAAAGAAGCTTTATCAAGACGCTACTCAAGTCTTTTAAGGAACACTTTGCATAAACACTTCAAAAACTTTGAAGAATGGCACTAAGATAAACACATATAGTCAATATTTTCATTTCTCGCAAGTAACATTAATATAGTAACGTATGTAACGCATGAGAACATCAAAATTGGGTTAATTCAACTTAATATGCAAAAGCATATGTTGAGTTTATAGAAAATCTACACTGAAAGCACTTATTGTAACAAAATTTAAAATGAAAAAGTTTATTAGACAAACCTGTACAATTCCTAAATTTGGCGGCCATCTTGGATGGCGGCCATTTTGAAGACTTTCGCCGGCCTAATTTTTTATACACGGACCTGTTTCATAGACTACTATCATATATCTTTCAAAAATAGCCATCAAACCTTAAGGCCAAGATCGTGTAGGGTTAACCAAAAATTTGGACCTTGGATCTCGGACTAAAACGTGACAAAATATGAGGCCAAAATGCGTTAATGTTGTCTTTATGGACCCCATATCTAGCTGTGTATGTGGAGCAGGCTTAGAAAAGAAACGTATGCATTAAAGGCAAAAAGATCTTGCAGACATTGCCCGGTATTTCCTCAAAATCACAGATCTATATTTTGTACGGAAACAATTGTAAATTGTGCAAAAAGGGAAATTTTATTGAGTGCCCCTGATCTTCAGGATCCATCACGGCAAAGCCCTACCTGTAGGGACTTAACTCCATGTTTCCAAAAAGAAAAACGAAGACCTTTCTTCCAAACTCCGCTTCCGTAAATGGTTTCCTTAGGTTCCTGTTTTCTGCTCCCTAAATTCCCAAAGTTTTATGCTTTTCCCCCAGATCTCTGAAAATAAATGGTCTTTCTCCCCAGATCCGCCAACCTCAAGTAGGGCCCCGGGATGAGAAAGCTATGATATACGTATGTAGGGTATCTAAATTATACACGCAATAGGAGCAGACAAGGGCGGTGCCTTATATCATATTATTTTTTTTTTGTTTTAATTGATGATTAATGTCCCAGTCAACAATATTCCATTCATATCAGGACGAAGCCACCACCTCCTGGTACATGTAACATTTGACATTTTTGAACTTCCGGTTTTGTTGAATATCTCTTAAACGGCTGCATATATTCTTCATATTTTCTTTATCCTTATATTTTTCCTATTTCCGTACATATTGATGGCATATTGAAGCCATGAAAGTTATCAATCTACGGAACTTCATTTTTCACCCCATGCCTTGCAAAATTTCTGAAAATTTTAGATTTCAGTAAAAATAGGGGGTATGCTTCGTTAAACTTGAATATTGCACGTCTATAAATTGAATGTACTGATTCAATGCACATTTTAGAAACAGTAGATGTAAACAGTGTGCGTGTTTAAATTTTTAGGCAAGTTTATAAAATGAGGTCTTCGAAATCAAACAGCCGAAATATTGCTTAAAAATGGCGTTTTCAAATTGTAGCTTCTCTTATATCTAGGTTTTTAGTCCCCATTTCGTATATCGCTATTGCATGTTCAGTGATATATCACAAATCTTCTACTACATGCATATTTTATCAGCTGAGGTTTGTTGAACATCCTCTGCTACATTTGATAAGTTTGACGCAATTAATGATTAGGTTACTTTTATTACTTCAAAACGTCTGTCGAAGCTGCTATTTTATAAGAGGGTTATAAAATAGCAGGGAAATGGGAATTAGCTGCTCATTCGGCTTACGATATGCTTTCTTAGTATAAGTAAATGTACCTGATTGTCATTTTAGTTTTTCCCACCTCGGTTTTTGGAGTGGGATTTTCTTTCTGATTGCGCCATTTTCTGATCATTGCCTACTTGTACCATTTTATTCACATTGTATTTTATTTTGTTTGTTTGTTTTGTTTAATTTTATTCAAACATATATAATAAGTGTACCCACTGGAACAATTTCCCCGCACAATCCATGTGTTGGGCAAAGATAAGAAGAAAACACAAAAATAGTGTACTTAAACTTGTCAATTTCGCTGTTCTTACTTTCACAGTGTTCCACTCCGAGTTTCCTGATCATTGCCTACTTTTACTTTTTTAAGGTTATCTTATTGAAATTGTTTTGTTTCATGCATTGTAACATTTTTTTTTCACAAATATTTTGATTTCACTATCTGTTGAAAAACACAATTATTGCATTTGGTCAGCAAACATTTACGTAATTTAGAATCATTTATGAGGACACGTTATTTAGAATCATTTATGAGGACAAATATACTGACCGACAAAAGAAACCCGACACTTACTTTGGGGGGGGGGGGGGGGGGGTAAAAATCCGTAAAACAAGTGCACAATGGAAATCTGGTTTATACCACATTTAAGACAAATCATTTTTCTACCATTTCATGCAAACATTTATCTTTTTTTTCAATCAAACGAATATCAGTAATTAAGTAAGATTAAAGGTAGGGGTCGTTTACAAAATTCACATACCTAATCTTTATTGACTTGGAGAATAACTGTCCCAGGAATGAAATCGCACGATTAGCTTAGAGATACACCACAGAGAAATGGATAGAGTCCTCAATAGCGGGTGTGGCCACTCCATGCTCGCCCAGATCAACCACAGACTATCCGCAAAATGGAAATTGCTCTCAGACAGGAATAGGCAGGCATTCCTCAGAACACTGTTCGCCGTTACGTTTTGTCAATGCGACGACGTTGTGTAGCTGTAACTGGTGCGTTAGGTGGCCAGTTTTTTCTGGAACATTTCCTTGGGACCTCGATTTATAGTCTCATTCGAAGAAGTAGAGAATCCCGAGATTGGACATGTGACCCCTGGTTTACAAAGCGCCACAATGTGCCAAGAACCACAAAACATGTAAAACATTTACAATCATTGAAATGACATCGTTTGATTAGTTTCGTCACTTTTAAAGGGTTACTGTACTTTCAGAGAAACAATATATCAAAAGGTACAAGTAGGCAAAGATCAGGAAAAGGCGCAATCAGAAAGAGATTCCCATTCCAAAAACCGAGGTGGGAAAAAACCAAACTTACAATCAGGCACTTATACCATGAAACATATCGTAAGCCGAATGAGCAGCTATTTTCCCAATAGGTACAAAGGTACAAGTAGGCAAAGATCAGGAAAAGGCGCAATCAGAAAAAGATTCCCACTCCAAAAACCGAGGTGGGAAAAAACCAAACTAACAATCAGGTACTTATACCATGAAACATATCGTAAGCCGAATGAGCAGCTATTTTCCCAATAGGTGGCCACTCAGTTACCTTAACTTAACTAAAAATATGAAAACATACATAAGGCGCCAACAGCACAAAAAATTTTAAACACCAAGACATAAAACAAAAAGAACCACTACAGAAGTATCGACTTGGAACGATCAGTAACACAAAGTTACTGGCGGGCTTAAACCGGTTTTACAGGTACCTAACCTCACCCTCAGCTTCTGCAGTGGTTCACAACATTTAGTTAGTTCTTCGGTCCTCGTGGTGAATCTCTAACTAGTCAATGAATCATCAAGAACAAACAAATAAATCATGATAAACAAGTAGGCAAAGATCAGGAAAAGGCGCAATCAGAAAAAGATTCCCACTCCAAAAACCGAGGTGGGAAAAAACCAAACTAACAATCAGGTACTTATACCATGAAACATATCGTAAGCCGAATGAGCAGCTATTTTCCCAATAGGTGGCCACTCAGTTGCCTTAACTTAACTAAAAATATGAAAACATACATAAGGCGCCAACAGCACAAAAAAATTTAAACACCAAGACATAAAACAAAAAGAACCACTACAGAAGTATCGACTTGGAACGATCAGTAACACAAAGTTACTGGCCCGGTGGACACTCAGTTACCTTAACTTAATTAAAAATATGAAAACATACATAAGGCGCCAACAGCACAAAAAATTTTAAACACAAAGACATAAAACAAAAAGAACCACCACAGAAGTATCGCCTTGGAACGATCAGTAACACAAAGTTACTGGCGGGCTTAAACCGGTTTTACAGGATCCTAACCTCACCCCCAGCTTCTGCAGTGGTTCATAACATTTAGTAAGTTCTTCGGTCCTCGTGGTGAATCTCTAACTAGTCAATGAATCATCAAGAACAAACAAATAAATCATGATAAACACCCTGATGAATCAAAAACAAGGACTCACAGATTGAGTAAGCTGCCCGACGATGGAGATCCCTGGGCGCCGAATAACCTACTTACTCCGGAGCAAAAGAAAAACACCAGTTGGACCCCGGTGGGCCAAGCAACAGACAAGAAGCTCCGACCCCAACCATCTAAAATGAATAGCTTTAAGTCGGGGCCATAACAGAGTCTGACGCCTGACCCACCGGCGTGCAATTAAAGAAGGCAGCATAGTTATCAACCATGATTGGGTTAAAAACTAAGCATGCAGACTGTCGCATAACATTCAAGTTATAACCTATACGTCTGTAACGTGTTATGATTTTTCTGAACTGAAAAGAAAAATCACCAACCCCTGTAAGTTTCTTAAATTTGTAAACTAAGTCACCATAAAATTCAGGTTCCGACAGGCCCTCACTTAAAAGCGTCTTTAACCCAACATTATATTTGGAAATCAATTCATAGTGTCTACGATAAAATTTAGAAAAGGTTTTTCGAAGTTTATGATACCGATAGCCCTGTTGGAGAAGTTTTGCCGTTAAACATTTATTTCGAGCGTTGAAGTCTGTAACATGATTGCAGACTCTAGCAAACCTAATAAGTTGCGAAATGTAAACACCATAAGAAGCACGACGAGGAACGTCACCATCCAAAAAAGGAAAATTTACTATATCAAAATCAAAGTCATCGCGCTTATCATAAATTTTAGAAGAAACAAATCCATTTGCAACAGAAAGATGTAGATCTAAAAATGGGGCTTCGGTATCTGAGATATTGGCTTTGTTCAACTGAAGTTCAGGTGGATAAATTTGATTGACCATACCTTCAAAATAAGGGTTGTCAATGTTCAAAAGGTCATCGAGGTACCTAGATGTGGAATTAAAAGCCTCGATAACATCAGCTTGATTATCATGGTTAAGAGAATCCATGAAATCTCTGTCGTAGCAGTATAAAAATCAAAGTCGTAATCTAATTGTTGTGCCACTGCATGATAAGACTCGCAGTAAGTCAACAACGTGTTTAAAACATAGACAAAAATTTTTAGTTTGTAAACAAATTATTCAAAACTTTATATAACCAACTCTAAAAAATGGCCCTTCAAAAATTTCAAGTGCGTTGGAAATTCGACAGATTGATCAATGTTTTGGAAAAGTATGTCCCTTTTCGATACAAATAGCTAGGTTAGTTTACATACATGTGACTCTCTTAATGCTTACCCTCAGTTAAAATTTCTTTTTTTTCCGACATTTCGGTTCATTGAAAAAGGTTTACCTTTATATTTTATTCACTTCGTAATAGAATCCAGGTTTTGGAAACCATTTCGAAGTTGACAGCCTAAAACTTTACTACATTTCACGGCATCAGTATAACGTGCAGCCATGCCCGAAATTTTACTTAAGGAACAAATTTCTTTAGTGTACCAGATTGGCCACCGTTTTTGACATTTGGATACTTATTCATGTTTTTTGCTATAGCATCCGAAGTAAGTCTGAATGGCTCACATACTCAATTCTGATTCACGAAAAGCAATCAGAAAATGGTTAAATAGCCGAAATATACGGTTTAAAAATTATGGTTAACTTTATTTGGCATGTAATGACATAAAGGCTTTTTTTCACTTCATCTGACAAAAGTCGGTATACACTTTGGTAATGCCAGAATGTGTGCGACGCATTGTCCTATCTCCTGGATAATATTTATATTAGATTTGGGACCAAGTTATACAGACAAATTGTTAGAATTCCGATGGGTACAAATTGCGCACCTCTCGTAGCTGATTTATTTTTATACTGCTACGAAAGAGATTTCACCGATTCTCTTCATCATGATAATCTAGCTGATGTTATCGAGGCTTTTATACCTCGATGAACTTTCGAACATTGACAACCCATATTTTGAAGGTATTGTCAATCAAATTTATCCACCAGAACTACAATTGAACAAAGACACCTATACCATGAAACATATCGTAAACCGAATGAGCAGCTATTTTCCCAATAGGTGGCCACTCAGTTACCTTAACTTAATTAAAAATATCAAAACATACATAAGGCGCCAACAGCACAAAAGAAAATCTAAACACCAAGACATAAAACAAAAAGAACCACCACAGAAGTATCGCCTTGGAACGATCAGTTTGTTCTAAAAAATAATGATAAGCGCACTGACTTTGATTTTGATAAAGTAAATTTTCCGTTTTTGGATGGTGACGTTCCTCGTCGTGCTTCTTATGGTGTATACATTTCGCAATTTATTAGGTTTGCTAGAGTCTGCAATCATGTTACGGACTTTAATGATCGAAATAAATGTTTAACGGCCAAACTTCTCCAACAGGGCTATCGGTATCCTAAATTTCGAAAAACATTTTCTAAATTTTATCGTAGACACTATGAATTGACTTCCAAATATAATGTTGGGTTACAGACGCTTTTCGGTGAGGGCCTTTCGGAACCAGAATTTTATAGTGACTTTGGAAAATTTTAGGAATGAATGATTTTTCTTTTCAGTTCAGAAAATTACATAGGTTTTAACTTGAATGTTATGCAACAGACTACATGCTTAGTTTTTAACCCAATCACCGGGATTCAACTGGTGTTTTACTTTTTCTCCGGGTTTCAGTAAGTTATTCTGCGCCCAGGAATCTCCATCGTCGGGCATCTTACTGAATCCGTTGAGTCCTAGTTTTTGATTCATCATGATGTTTATCATGATTTATATGTTTGTCCTTGATGATTCATTGACTAGTTAGAGATTCACCACGAGGACCGAAGAACCAACTAAATGTTATGAACCACTGCTGAAGCTGAGGGTGAGGTTATGGTCATGTAATATCGATTGAAATAAGGTACAAGTAGGCAAAGATCAGGAAAAGGCGCAATCAGAAAGAGATTCCTACTCCAAAAACCGAGGTGGGAAAAAAACAAACTAACAATCAGGCACTTATACCATGAAACATATCGTAAGCCGAATGAGCAGCTATTTTCTCAATAGGTGGCCACTCAGTTACCTTAACTTAATTAAAAATATGAAAACATACATAAGGCGCCAACAGCACAAAAAAATAAACACCAAGACATAAAACAAAAAGAACCACCACAGAAGTATCGCCTTGGAACGATCAGTAACACAAAGTTACTGGCGGGCTTAAACCGGTTTTACAGGATCCTAAACTCACCCTCAGCTTCTGCAGTGGTTCATTACATTTGGTAAGTTCTTCGGTCCTCGTGGTGAATCTCTAACTAGTCAATGAATCATCAAGAACAAACAAATGAATCATGATAAACACCCTGATGAATCAAAAACAATGACTCACAGATTGAGTAAGCTGGCCTCCCCCCCCCCCCGGTTATTTATAGCTGACCGTTCCAAGGCAGGACTGCTGATGTGGTTCATATTTATCCAAATTATTTCAATAAAGAGTTTTGTTGTATGACTTTGTGGCCACCCGAATATTATTTGGCTGTTCACTGAGCCCTCTGCATTATATTTGGTCTGTCCAAGATAGCAACGTGACCACCTCACTTCAACAGCTGCTCACCCTGCTTGCCGTTATACAAGTTATACGTTGGTACCTATAGTTTATATCTCTTAGCATGATTTCCTTATTTCCTATGTATATGTGTGTATTTTAGAGCCACTGCAGACGTTATTCTGGAACATTTAAAATGTAAAATCGATTTAAGCCCGCCATAAATTTTACATTACTGATCGTTCCAAGGAGATACTTTTGTGGTGGTTCTTTTTGTTTTATGTCTTGGTGTTGATTTTTTGTGCTGTTAGCACCTTATGTGCGT
Organism: Rugalucina vietnamica; assembly: GCA_964017185.1. Taxonomy (NCBI): domain Eukaryota; kingdom Metazoa; phylum Mollusca; class Bivalvia; order Lucinida; family Lucinidae; genus Rugalucina; species Rugalucina vietnamica. Next base: position 7,585,795 of record OZ024882.1, on the reverse strand, counting down.
TTTCAAAACTTTAAGTTAACTTTGGGTGCCTAAGTGGCCACCTATTGGGTAAATGGCTGCCCATTCGGCTTACAATATGTTTTTCTAGTGTAAGTACCTGATTGTTAATTTTGATTTTTCCCACCTCGGTTTTTGGAGTGGGAATTTCTTTGTGATTGCGCCATTTCCTGACCGTTGCCTACTTTCACTTTTTTTCTTTATATACTGACTATATACTCTTGTTTTTTCCGTTGGATTTGTTTATTGCAAGGCCTGTGGAAATTCGTCATGAAATGCCACTAAGCGTAGACAAGAACTTGTTTATAGCTTCTTTCGCCAACACGCTTGCTTGCAGCAGCACTGACATAATGAGTTAATTATACGAAATAGACATTTAATTGAAACAAGGAGAACCCATATATCAAATGTCAGCGTTAACTTGATTTGTCTGAAATGGCAAAAGTAGTCTAAAGTGACAGCAAGCAACAAAGTACTTGCTTGCTATATAGACCCTGTCTGATACGAACAGCATAAAATGATTTAAAGAAAAGCCACCCGTTGACTTGATATCCTTAAATAGTTGCGCTACCAAAACCACTTCTCTTAACCTTACACTTAACCTGACATGGCGAAAAAGCACAATAATGATCCTAAAATGTAGGCAAGTAACGCCATATAAGACAATGTATCAAACAACCAAACTAAAAGGTAAAATCTGATACAAAGTATACACCGGTTATTTGGGTGTCAAAAAAGGTGGCCAGCGCCAGTCACCCGAGATCCGCGTATTATGTGAAAATATTTGTAAAGCCGAAACGTCACCGACACATACATTTAAAAACTATCACAGAGAACCGCAATCATATCACCTTTTTGCACAAGTTCCAATAATCGCACCACAGGTCCTCCCCGAAAAAGCTCTGTATAAGAACACACTGCGATACTGATACTTTGGTGTTTTACACGCGTTTTGCAGTCCTAGGTTGTTCAAACATGTTAATATATTATTTTTTGCAAATTCTTCGAGGCATACTAGATAGATATCGGTAAACTATTATTTGCTATTATTGTACCTTTTTACTATTGTTTGCCATGATGAATCCATATATGAACTATTAACACCTTAACATGCACCATTCAAATGGCCCTACAGACACGTCCAATGCGTTATGTCCTATCAATGTGTTTTAAAGTAGTGGGTAACAGCACTAAACTAGTATGAACCAGAATCTAAATCTTAATTTCATTGCTTACCACTAGCTTACTGTAATACTTTACAAGGTTGATACTAGTACATTTGTCTTGAAGCTATTTAGAAATAGACGAACTAATTATACAAAATAGACAGTTAATTGATACTAATGGACGAAATATCTCAAATGTCAGTTGGACTTACAGTCTGGCCAAAAGACAGATGGTAGCTTCAAGTGGCATTTTCTAAATAAGACTCTGCCTGAGAGCTAGTACAAAACATCCACGCAGTCTGAATTATTTTGTTGTTTGTTGCTAAGATTCTGTTCCACAACGTGAGAAAATGACGAACAAGTAAACGTTTAGCATGCTTAAGTTTTAAATTTAATATGTAAAATACCTCAGGCTACTAAATTTTCTTAAAAAAATGTATTCATTTTTTCCAATAAAAAGCATATGTAACCAAGTTTGACTTTTCCGTAAAATATGTCAATGTCAATCCAAGATCATGGTTTATACAAACTACGATGGGCCTGAGTCACTGGTGCAAAATACCAAGTTACTTTGAAATCGGTCCGCCAGATCCAGAAAAGAATATATTTTAAGGTTATTACTAATATGGCGTCAATCTTAGTCATGTGACCTTAACCATGTGTATAAATGTTGTTTTCCCTTTCCTAAGGATTCTCTACGTTAAGTTTGGCTTTGATTGGTCAAGCGATTTGTGAAAAAAGTAAAGTTTTAAATTTAAGATGTAGATTACCTTGACCTTGAATACTCACATAACTTCATTTACTCAACAAGTTGTCTGTATCTACCTACTTTCAAGAAGTCAAAGGATACAAAACTTCCTGAAAAAAAGGTTTCACTTTTTTCCATTCAAAAGCGTAATATGTGACCAAATTTGATCTTGGTGTTAAATAGAACAATGTTAATCGAAGGTTTTGATGTTTAGAAGCTTTAATGGGTCAGAATCCAGAGTCCCTGATGCTACATACCAAAAGATGCCCCACATAAAGTTTGCCTTTGATTGGCCCGGTGGTATTAGAGGAGAAGATGTTTGAAGATTGGTGACATCGACGACGACTACAACGACGGACGCCAGAGCATTTGTATACTATAAGCTCGCCTGTGAGATTTCGGCTCAGGTTAGCTAATAAAACAAAAACATGCAAATGTAGGAACAAATAAAAAAAACTATGCATATATGATCATAAAACACCAAAAAAATACTGTAAATATTTCGCCTTTCTGCTTAAATCGCGTATTATTACTAGTCTGTCGCACTCTGGTGATGAAAACAATATCTTGAATGTTGTGTCTACTAACACATGGCCGGGGGTAAATCCCATTGGTATGTTTCGGTTACAAATTCATTAGTAAGACGTTCAGGTCTGTTACCTTAATGTAGGCGCCATACCTAGCCGATTTTAACACGCGATGGACACACAATTGTGAAAAGTTTCAATTTCGGCGGGGATCGTGAAGACATCGGGCCATTCGTGAGTGTATCGTTACCCATCGTATGTCCATCTGGAGATTTTTAAGCCTTCGGCGTCACCATCGCGAGGTGCACCAATATCTTGACAAGCCAAAAAAAATACAGGAAGGACACACGATGGTTCGATTTAGTGTTGAATTCGCGAGTACATCTTGGCCTTCGCAAAGTCATCGTGAGGCCATCTTATCACATCGGGACTAATCGTACTTCTGTCGTGTGGTCATCGGCACCATCGGCTAGGTTTTGCTACACGAAGACAATACGAAGGACACGCGATGTTGCCCGATTGTGTTACGAAGGCAACACGACATCGTGTGGCCTTCACAACGCCATCTAACAAGCATCGTATTTGAAGAACTGTGGAGTGGAGCAGAAAACTAAATCAAAACAAAGCCAGTTAATTCTGACATATAACACGTTATTTTGGATATGACTGTTAATGTCTTAGCACATCAGTCATATATATATTGGTAGATCCTTAACGTAGATAATCTGTTTGTACATGGGATGGTTATGATGTGAAATTAACACCCGTATCTGAAAGCTTCTTTGCATTCTAAAAAGTATTTACTTGCATTTCCTGTTCCACTCCATACTTTCCCTCCAGGGTTCCACTTCAAGAATTCACACCAATACGGCAGCCCATGACCACTCCAAGACTCCAAGCCTTGACTTCAACCCATAAAATACGCATTGCCTATACAGTATACAGGTGCGTTCACTTATTAATATACCCCTGCGATATTCACAAATAAATTGACAACTTTTCTTGTTTTTGACCAATCGTCACTGACAAGAAATAGACAACTGGATGAATTTGTTTATTAAATATGTTATGTATGTCTATAAATATTTGCTCTGTATAGAAAACTTCCAGATCGTGTGATGCCGTATGCCTAAATTGATTACATAGCATATGGAGCCAAATTATTAACCAAAAAATCGCTGATATTCGAGTTTCAAAGATTGCACAAGGAACCATGGTAAATGGTTGGTAATTTTGTTTGTACATTATGAAAGTATAGCCATTTTTGTGCTACGGCTGAAAATTTGGTGTCTTTATGAGCTTTATTTACAAAGTTACATCCTGATTTTCATTCATTATACATTTTAGAATTTCATGATAAAGCGGTTGTTACAATACAAATCTAAGCATGTCAGTGTTATTTGGCAAGAAAACTAATATTCATCTAGGACGGTTTTAAGACCAAAGCTTGCTAGTTGGTCCCTTTATGAATTAAGCAAGGCTTACAGCACTGTGGAGTCACCCATGACTTTGTTATCTGCCAAAACGTGGGATTGGCATTTCATCATACAGTTTCATGATTGTTTCCCACCCACCGAGGGGCTACGTTGGGTAAATATATTGTAAGGCAATGACTCTCTTCGTGATATTTCAAACCTCTTCTACAGCGTTTAAGTCATGGAAATATACATGCCAATAAAGGATGTCAAAAAAGGATGCAAGGCAATGTTCTTTGTATTCATCCTTAATCCGCAAACAACATTTTTGATGTTAGAGGAATGTCTGTCTTTGCATGTCCTGGTGTTTTCCTTGACTTATGCATATACGAGAGGATTTAAATATTATGAATATAAGCAAAGAGAGAAAGCCTAGCTATTAAACATTATCTGTGAAAGTCACAGTTTCCTGTGGTATTCTGTCCCGAGGAAACAAATCATGAATTGTATGATAAAATGTCAACCCACGTTTTGGCTGAATACAAAGCCATAGGTGACTCCACAGTGCTTTAAGACACGCTTACCTCATAAAGGAACCTACCAGCAAGCTTGGTTCGTAAACTCGTCCTGGTAGAATATTAGTTTTCTTGCGAAATGACACTGACATGCTTAGTTTTATATTGTAAAAACCGTTTTACCATGGAATTCTAAAATGTACAATAAACAAAAATCAGGGTGTAACTTTGTAAATAATGCTCTTAAAGACACCAAATTTTCAGCCGTGGCACACAAATGGCTACTTTACTTTTATAATGTACAAACAAATTTACCAATCATTTACCATGGTTCCTTGTGGTATCTTTGAAACTCGAATATCAGCGAAATTTTTGTTAAAAATTTGGCTTCATATGTTATGTAATCAATTTAGGCATACAAAATCATACGATCTGAAAGTTTTATATGCAAAGCAAATATTTATAGACATACTTAACATATTATATAAACAAATACATCCAGTTGTCTATTTCTTGCCAGTGACGATTGTTTAAAAACAAGAAAAGTTGTCAATTTATTTGTGAATATCGCAGGGGTATATTAATAAGTGAACGCACCTGTACATATATAAATAATGGTGGTTAAACATGAGATGTAATACCAATGCTCAACCCTCATTTATTAAATTGATTTTAACATTTCATCGGGCAGTCACGTGATGCCTTCGGGACACATTCGGGAATACATTTTACACCTAGCACGATGTCGCAGGCCATCGTGAAGCCATCGTGAGACCTTCGTGTACCATTTGCAACAACATCGTTTGCAAAACAACCAGTTCCTATATTCATCGTGAGTGCTTCGGGTATAATCGTGGGCTATTCGTGTGTCCATCGTGTGACCATCCGTAGGCTTCGTGTATGCGTCGGCTCAATATTGGCTTTTTACCAAATTCGTGACAAAATCGAGCGAAATTCAAAATTTCATATTCGTATGGCCATCGTGTGTCAAAATCGGCTAGGTATGGCGCCAGCATAACGCATAGGACACAATTTTCAGCCGTGTCGCGAGAAACCCGGTCTTTGGGAGTTCCGACATAAACCGACATGTACAGTCACAGAAGTAGGCTAGAATCTTGAAACTTTGGATTAAAGTAGAACAGGAATCGTACAATCCGAGAAGCGAAAACAAAGGCGCTGACCAGTTATGCAGTCATTTTACAGCTAATCTGCGCCTTTGTTTTCGCATAGGATAAAATCCAGTTTTCTAATAACGCGGCTCAAATAATGTATTCGTTTGTATGAAGTCTTGTTTGTTACAATGGCTGCTTTATTGGATTTACAAGATTGTGATTAAACTTCCTGTCTCAACTGATGCGTAAACGAATCGCCTTGTCCCAAAAGGTGGCACTGACACTAGAAAGTCAGGGCATATTTACTAAACGATAATTCATTGCTGTTAAATCTCTACGATGAAGCTGTTCACTTTCTTGGAAATTAGACCTTTGCGACAAGCAATGCTATTTGAGATGCTTTGTCACGCTTTCGAAGAAATAATAAATGCATATATGCATGAAAGCGTAAATATAGGGATCAACAATGGTTTTCAGTGTTCAAATATTCGATGGATCACTCGGAAGGTGTTTGAACACAAGGCCGCAGGCCGCGTGTTCAAACCCCTTCCGAGTGATCCAGCGAATGATTGAAAACTGAAACAAACTATGGTTGATCGCTATTCTTGCATTTTCACTCTAATCTACTTAAAATCTCTTGAAACTAGCATTAACAACGTAAAACACACCAAAAACCGTGGAGCTTCTACAACGTCGGCCATTTTGTTTCTACGAAACACATGACGTCACGTCGCATTGACCAATGATGTCGGCCAAAAACCATGTTCAAACGGCACGTGAATTTCATGATTTGAACATGGGTTATGCTGTTTGAACACGGCTTTCGACCAACTGAAAACGGCTTCAAACAGCTATGCGCATAGATATCTAATGCAAGAATATATGCTGTATGTTATCAGCAAAGACAGCAAAACGGTGACGCCAAAATAAATGAAAGTATTTCGTCGAAGACTCGCAACAGGTTCACCTTCATCAACATGAATGAACTGAATGTATACAGACGTAAATACTAGTCTTTTACCTCCTAAACCCAAATCGTCATTTAGGCATTTGAAGCAGGGTATCCAAGAATTTCATAGAAAGTATGTCTTGGTTCCGGCAGATAAAGCCGCAAACAATGTTGTTGTCGTTTGTAGACTTCACTACGTTAACACCTTAAAACAGGAGCTTGATGGTACCAGGGCTTATCTGGAGACAGATACTGATGAGGTGTCTGTGGTGGATGCCCACTTAAACGATTTACCTGTTAAGTTTTCTGTTTGTGTCAATGAAGGCCAAGACAAACTTCCTACGATGTATTGGTTACCTAAGCTTCACAAAAGACCATACAAAGCTAGATTTATTGCAAATTCTAGCTCTTGTACTACCACTGAACTTTCTAAATTATTAACTTCTTGTCTTACTGCTATCAAATCTAATGTTATAAGATACTGTGAGACAGTGTATGAAACTTCAAATAAAAATTGGTTTTGGTCAATAAAAAATTCTGGTGAGGTGCTCAGTAAATTGAAGTGTAGAGGGTTCCGTGCGACAAGCTTGTCCACATATGATTTTTCTACTCTGTATACAACATTACCACATAATCTAATTAAAGAAAAACTTCTGGATTTGATAGAGTGGACCTTCAAAAGGGCATTAAAAAACTATGGTTCACTTTATTTGGCATGTAATGACAGAAAGGCTTTTTTCACTTCCTCTGACCAAAGTCGGTATACCCTTTGGTCATGTCAGAATGTGTGCGACGCCTTATCCTATCTCCTTGATAATATTTATATTAGATTTGGGACCAAGTTATACAGACAAATTGTTGGAATTCCGATGGGTACAAATTGCGCACCTCTCGTAGCTGATTTATTTTTATACTGCTACGAAAGAGATTTCATGGATTCTCTTAACCATGATAATCAAGCTGATGTTATCGAGGCTTTTAATTCCACATCTAGGTACCTCGATGACCTTTTGAACATTGACAACCCTTATTTTGAAGGTATGGTCAATCAAATTTATCCACCTGAACTTCAGTTGAACAAAGCTAATATCTCAGATACCGAAGCCCCCTTTTTAGATCTACATCTTTCTGTTGCAAATGGATTTGTTTCTTCTAAAATTTATGATAAGCGCGATGACTTTGATTTTGATATAGTAAATTTTCCTTTTTTGGATGGTGACGTTCCTCGTCGTGCTTCTTATGGTGTATACATTTCGCAACTTATTAGGTTTGCTAGAGTCTGCAATCATGTTACAGACTTCAACGCTCGAAATAAATGTTTAATAAGTAACTAAATGTTATGAACCACTGCAGAAGCTGAGGGTGAGGTTATGGCCATGTAAAACCGGTTTAAGCCCGCCAGTAACTTTGTGTTACTGATCGTTCCAAGTCGATACTTCTGTGGTGGTTCTTTTTGTTTTATGTCTTGGTGTTTAAAATTTTTTTTGTGCTGTTGGCGCCTTATGTATGTTTTCATATTTTTAGTTAAGTTAAGGTAACTGAATGGCCACCTATTGGGAAAATAGCTGCCCATTCGGCTTACGATTGTTTCATGGTATAAGTACCTGATTGTTAGTTTGGTTTTTTCCCACCTCGGTTTTTGGAGTGGGAATCTTTTCTGATTGCGCCTTTTCCTGATCTTTGCCTACTTGTACCTTTTTAACGGCAAAACTTCTCCAACAGGGCTATCGGTATCATAAACTTCGAAAAACCTTTTCTAAATTTTATCGTAGACACTATGAATTGATTTCCAAATATAATGTTGGGTTAAAGACACTTTTAAGTGAGGGCCTTTCGGAACCTGAATTTTATGGTGACTTGGTTTACAAATTAAAGAAACTTAAAGGAATAAATGATTTTTCTCTTCAGTTCGGAAAAATCATAACACGTTACAGACGTATAGGTTATAACTTGAATGTTATGCGACAGTCTGCATGCTTAGTTTTTAACCCAATCATGGTTGATAACTATGCTGCCTTCTTTAATTGCGCGCCGGTGGGTCGGGCGTCAGACTCTATGATGGCCCCGACTTAAAGCTATTCATTTTAGTTGGTTGGGGCCGGAGCTTCTTGTCTGTTGCTTGGCCCACCGGGGTCCAACTGGTGTTTTTCTTTTGCTCCGGAGTTAGTAGGTTATTCGGCGCCCAGGGATCTCCATCGTCGGGCAGCTTACTCAATCTGTGAGTCCTGGTTTTTGATTCATCAGGATGTTTATCATGATTTATTTGTTTGTTCTTGATGATTCATTGACTAGTTAAAGATTCACCACGAGGACCGAAGAACTAACTAAATGTTGTGAACCACTGCAGAAGCTGAGGGTGAGGTTAGGTACCTGTAAAACCGGTTTAAGCCCGCCAGTAACTTTGTGTTACTGATCGTTCCAAGTCGATACTTCTGTAGTGGTTCTTTTTGTTTTATGTCTTGGTGTTTAAAATTTTTTGTGCTGTTGGCGCCTTATGTATGTTTTCATATTTTTAGTTAAGTTAAGGTAACTGAGTGGCCACCTATTGGGAAAATAGCTGCTCATTCGGCTTACGATATGTTTCATGGTATAAGTACCTGATTGTTATTTTGGTTTTTTCCCACCTCGGTTTTTGGAGTGGGAATCTTTTTCTGATTGCGCCTTTTCCTGATCTTTGCCTACTTGTACCTTTTCATACTTATTACGGTAAATCTGTGTCAGGAGTCATCGATAAAAGGGTTTTTGTTATAAGAATGTCACATCGAATGTTAGACTGCTGTCCCGTAAAATTTATTCAAGCCACCCAGCTGTTTCTATGATGACCGTCCCAAAGTCGGTTCTGCTGTGAATTATCTTTACATTATTTGTTTTCTGTATCTATCTCTCTTGTGTTACCACCATCTTTGCGTTTAGTTGTTCCTACATGTTGCAGGATTGTTATCTTATCGAAAAAAGGCTAATATATTGTTATTCCTAGGTGCTTTTAGAATTTAGGTGGTGTTTTGTGGTAGTGTTATCATTTCTTTCTCATCCGGTGTTTGGGCTGAAGTTCTTGATTTAATTTGTACAGACTTTCTCTCTGTCGTTCTTCCTCCATTATAAATTTATAATTCATCTGTTTATTTTGTGCAATTTCTTGCGTTGATATTAAATTTAATCTAGTAAACACAAAACTAGACAAGCACTAACACCAAAATCAACTGATGCTTAGGCAGAAATCAAAAGCTTTGGCATGCAAAAGTTAACTGAGGCCATCTGTGTGGTCGAAAATGCTGATCAACGCATGTGATATGCATTCCTAGATGGTTTTGCTTTCGGTTTCCATAGTCCGAAATAAATGGTATACCATTAAATGTTGTCTGTGTAACTGGTTCAAAGAAAGATCTCCGTAGGTATTATATGTCAGACTTTCCATTGCCGTGGCTGATTATCTGTGCGGATGCTAATGGATTAATTCTTAATGTGTTTGATATGAAAATATCAAAGATTCCCATCTTAAACGATTTTGTCGGAGAATCAAATGGCTTCCAATTAAAACTCCCACAGATAAGCAGAAATGATGTCAAAGCAAGCAAACCAAACGATCAACGTTTTATCCGTGTAAAGGCATAAACAAATTAATAAGGCATTTAATTGCTGTCTTCCAAGGTTTTGCAAAAGACATGGGCTATGTAGATCAACTGGCTAAACTTCTCTACGGGTTTTATTACTTTTTGTAATGGTTCTGTTGTAGTTTTTATTGTTTTATATTTTGGTTTTGAATGTTTGTGCTATTGCATCTGATGTATATTTCCATATATTTCGTTCAGTCCATGTAACTGAGAGACCACATTTTGGAAAATAGCTGCTTAGTCATCTTATTATATGTTCTCTTTGTCTTTGTATCCAATTGTCAATTTACTTTTCCTCCACCTCGGTTTTTGAGTGGGAATTTCTTTCTGATTGCACCATTTTCTGGTCATAGCCCATTTTACCTCGCTCCTTCATATGCACTAACTTTGGAAACATAAATCGACCGAAACATAATTTTATCCTTCCTGGGCTTTATAGTCTTACTTTGAGCCAGAGTTAGGGTTGTGACATCAACGAACATTAAATTCTATAATGACTTCACCTTCAATATTGTCCAACATGAACAGTCCAATAATAGAGTATACATACACAGAAAAGTCCATAATAATTAAAATATAACAGTAGATGGCGTTTATCAAAGGTTGTTAGACAAATTGCTTGGTTCCTCGACGTTGTTTTCTACATAGATCCTGATCATAAATTGCCAAACAATATATATGATTGTCTTTAGAAACACGCAATTAGTAAAAATGGATTATGTCATAATGGAAGTTCATTGTTGTAGTTCAAACTGATCTGGTCATTTCTGTGCTGTATTTGCCACTCCCTCCTTTCCTCTTTTACTCAGTCGACGCTCAGCCTCTTCTAATATCCGGGATGCAATCATTTATGCTCTAAGACTACTATCACTTCATCTGTGAATGGTAGGACATTTTCAGTGGTTAATGATTCTGATTTAGACTGAAAATCAATGGATCTTGTATATGTTCTTACTTGAAATACAAACAATTGTAGGATGCAATATGTTGGACAAACTTGTCGAACTTTGCAAAAACGATTTGGTGAGCACTATCGTAGAATCAGAAAGCCCAAAAATAATGATACCTTTCTGTACCAGCATTTTAAGCGCACTGGTCATTCTCCCAATGATGTTAAAGTTCAACCAGTGGAGAAAATCTCATATGATGAAAATTCTTCAGTTAGATTCAAAAATATTAAACGATTTGAAACTGAACTTAAATGGATAAAATTACTGCAAACACCCTTTCCACTGGGATTTAACGACAACATTTACCATGAAGGCAATATTTCCAAAATGCCCGATTTTGATGTACTTACACTTTCAGAGTCTCGTAAACGTAAATCTAGATCTCATGGTATACGGAAAAGGGGTAATGACAAACGTAAACGGTGCGCTGCATTGAAATTGAACATTTCCCTTAATGATTTAGCTGTTAAACTAAGGATTCACGGTCGACATCCAATGCTGTCTTATCTTAGTTCTCTACCTATTGCTGCATTACGTTCCCTGGACACAGAGGCTAATAGATTTTACGATAGAAATCATCAAATGTATGACGCTGCACTGTTAACAAGATGTTATACTCAGCATGCTCTTCGTCCATTTATCGATTCCGAATCTAATCACATTAGAAGTTTTATTAAAATTCCTTTCATCAATAAAGGAATTGACTTTATTGATTTACCAAGCATATTCCAGGATAAATCAGTGATACAGTCTATACCTACCTACTTCCAAAATTCAGAACCTCCTATTATTTGTTACAAATATAACAAACCAATCAGAAATACTATTTTTAATTTCAATAAACTTGTTTCTGATCTTGATATCCATGCTAATACTCCTAAGTCTTGAGATTGTAAAGATTCAAAATATGTTTATCAACCAGCTGGACATATAGTTACTGGAAATTTAAAAATAATTTCGGATTCTAGAATTCGCAAAATTGTTTCTAAAGGTCCGAAATATAGATTCCCTTCCTACATTAATTTCGACAAATGTAGAGAGGAGATTGCATCTGCATTAAATGATTTCGGTAATCAATGGTGTAAACGAGAGGGTGTTGAGGATAATGCTCTTAAAGAATGGAAAAGAAGTATCTTCACTATCGTGGATAAACGTATTAAGTTTTATTCACAAAATACTAATCTTTTACCTCCTAAACCCAAATCGTCATTTAGGCATTTGAAGCAGGGTATCCAAGAATTTCATAGAAAGTATGTCTTGGTTCCGGCAGATAAAGCCGCAAACAATGTTGTTGTCGTTTGTAGACTTCACTACGTTAACACCTTAAAACAGGAGCTTGATGGTACCAGGGCTTATCTGGAGACAGATACTGATGAGGTGTCTGTAGTAAATGCCCACTTAAACGATTTACCTGTTAAGTTTTCTGTTTGTGTCAATGAAGGCCAAGACAAACTTCCTACGATGTATTGGTTACCTAAGCTTCACAAAAGACCATACAAAGCTAGATTTATTGCAAATTCTAGCTCTTGTACTACCACTGAACTTTCTAAATTATTAACTTCTTGTCTTACTGCTATCAAATCTCATGTTATAAGATACTGTGAGACAGTGTATGAAACTTCAAATAAAAATTGGTTTTGGTCAATAAAAAATTCTGGTGAGGTGCTCAGTAAATTGAAGTGTAGAGGGTTCCGTGCGACAAGCTTGTCCACATATGATTTTTCTACTCTGTATACAACATTACCACATAATCTAATTAAAGAAAAACTTCTGGATTTGATAGAGTGGACCTTCAAAAGGGCATTAAAAAACTATGGTTCACTTTATTTGGCATGTAATGATAGAAAGGCTTTTTTCACTTCCTCTGACCAAAGTCGGTATACCCTTTGGTCATGTCAGAATGTGTGCGACGCCTTATCCTATCTCCTTGATAATATTTATATTAGATTTGGGACCAAGTTATACAGACAAATTGTTGGAATTCCGATGGGTACAAATTGCGCACCTCTCGTAGCTGATTTATTTTTATACTGCTACGAAAGAGATTTCATGGATTCTCTTAACCATGATAATCAAGCTGATGTTATCGAGGCTTTTAATTCCACATCTAGGTACCTCGATGAACTTTTGAACATTGACAACCCTTATTTTGAAGGTATGGTCAATCAAATTTATCCACCTGAACTTCAGTTGAACAAAGCTAATATCTCAGATACCGAAGCCCCCTTTTTAGATCTACATCTTTCTGTTGCAAATGGATTTGTTTCTTCTAAAATTTATGATAAGCGCGATGACTTTGATTTTGATATAGTAAATTTTCCTTTTTTGGATGGTGACGTTCCTCGTCGTGCTTCTTATGGTGTATACATTTCGCAACTTATTAGGTTTGCTAGAGTCTGCAATCATGTTACAGACTTCAACGCTCGAAATAAATGTTTAACGGCAAAACTTCTCCAACAGGGCTATCGGTATCATAAACTTCGAAAAACCTTTTCTAAATTTTATCGTAGACACTATGAATTGATTTCCAAATATAATGTTGGGTTAAAGACACTTTTAAGTGAGGGCCTTTCGGAACCTGAATTTTATGGTGACTTGGTTTACAAATTAAAGAAACTTAAAGGAATAACTGATTTTTCTCTTCAGTTCGGAAAAATCATATCACGTTACAGACGTATAGGTTATAACTTGAATGTTATGCGACAGTCTGCATGCTTAGTTTTTAACCCAATCATGGTTGATAACTATGCTGCCTTCTTTAATTGCACGCCGGTGGGTCGGGCGTCAGACTCTATGATGGCCCCGACTTAAAGCTATTCATTTTAGTTGGTTGGGGCCGGAGCTTCTTGTCTGTTGCTTGGCCCACCGGGGTCCAACTTGTGTTTTTCTTTTGCTCCGGAGTTAGTAGGTTATTCGGCGCCCAGGGATCTCCATCGTCGGGCAGCTTACTCAATCTGTGAGTCCTGGTTTTTGATTCATCAGGATGTTTATCATGATTTATTTGTTTGTTCTTGATGATTCATTGACTACTTAGAGATTCACCACGAGGACCGAAGAACTAACTAAATGTTGTGAACCACTGCAGAAGCTGAGGGTGAGGTTAGGTACCTGTAAAACCGGTTTAAGCCCGCCAGTAACTTTGTGTTACTGATCGTTCCAAGTCGATACTTCTGTAGTGGTTCTTTTTGTTTTATGTCTTGGTGTTTAAAATTTTTTGTGCTGTTGGCGCCTCATGTATGTTTTCATATTTTTAGTTAAGTTAAGGTAACTGAGTGGCCACCTATTGGGAAAATAGCTGCTCATTCGGCTTACGATATGTTTCATGGTATAAGTACCTGATTGTTAGTTTGGTTTTTTCCCACCTCGGTTTTTGGAGTGGGAATCTTTTTCTGATTGCGCCTTTTCCTGATCTTTGCCTACTTGTACCTTTTTGTCTATACGTGTCTGAGGAAACGCACCCAATTTCGTAAAATACTTCGAAAATACTAAAAATAGATGAACTCCTTTCCAAGTACTGACGCAATCTCTCCTCTTTTATGCCACTTTCGTCTTTTGGAACAAAGCATGCGCACACTGTAAGTTTACCTGTACGGTACAGGTACAACCATGACAACTTTGATCCACTTGAAGCTATATGAAAACTTCTCCATTATAGAATAAAACTGTCCATAATAGCTGGCGAGAATTGTACGCTACCAGAAACGATCGTGTCGGATGTTCTGTACTCTTATCAGTCATATAGCCGGTGTCAGCAGATGAAACAATACTGTTTTGCTTGTGTGTGTTTTTAATGTCGGTAGGTAATTTTAAACTTAGTCGATGTCGTTTTAATGGTGTTGTTCCGTGTGACGGCCCTAAAACGTCTCCCCGTACATCACCTATAGTGCAGATTTTATTTTCCTTTTGGTCCTTTGAGATCTGCGAGGGTATTCGGAGAAATCAGAAATTTATTTTTGGCTTAAATTCATTTTCTCACCGACTTTCTCTATATTTGTCTCTGTTTGGATAATACTGGTCTTTGTATCGACTGTTGAAAGTTGCAAAATTACATTATTTTTCCTTGGCTACAATTTGCCAGATCTAAAGGGTCACTTTAGAGGCTTAAGTAGTCAAACCCGCGGCATTGCCCATCCCTATCCTTAATATACTAACTGCTATTTAAGGATCTCAGTTTTATTTTTATTTGCTATTACTGCAGCTGGTGTTGTATCGTGTGGCGGCCCTAAAAGGTCTCCCCGTATATCATCAGAAATCAGGAATTCATGATTGGTTTCAATTCATTTTCTAACCAATGTTTTCTATACCTGACTCTGTTTGGATAATTCTAGTCTTTGTATCTTGTTGAAAGCTGCAAAATTACAGTATTTCTCCTTGGCTCCATTTTGCCGAATCTAAAGGGTCACTGAAGAGGCTTAAGTAGCCGTAACCGCGGTACGGCCCATCCCTTTTCTCATTAATATACATGTACCCAATGCTTTTATAGGATCTCAGATTTATTTTACTTAAATATGAGGTAATATATATTTTCAATATGAAACTCATACTGTAGGAGTAATTCCCTCTGACATGACAGTGTTATTTAAAATCGCATCACTACGCATATATTTATCGTTTGATCAACTTTCTGCATGCTTTAACCTGCCATTACCCCCCATCTTACTACAGTGGTCGGATATCATCATGGTAGTGACGTCAGAGAAAGTAACAGCAAATGGACATTTTCTATTGTTGTAAATAGGTAATCCAGTTTTGCTAGAATTGTCCTTTTTGTTCTTTTAACAATGACTTTCGTTGTTATCGGCTTAGCGCAGTGGTACAGTGCCAGACGACAGACTATTGCCCGCTTGCTTGTTAATAGAGGATAATCCACCGATCACCCTTCAGCTGAGCAGAAGATGATTTTCGATTTTAAAGTGAATTATAACACCAGGTAAAAGAAATAGCTATAATCTGTAAAGAATGAGGGTGCGAAAAGGTGCCATCTTCATGTCACATGAAAGGAAGATACTGCTGTAGGCCAATAATAAATTGTAGAAAAGTAGCAAAATACTGCCAAAACATATAAAAGAATGAATCTTGGAAAGAGGTGACTGAGGAGTCCGCAAGCATTAATTCTGTTGCTATAACATTGCGTCCAAACACATATTTACGATCACTGACACAGTGCATGAAGTTTATAAAAATCCATAAGAATCGTTAACAAGCTTAAAATTAGCCTGAACCAGAACATCTTAGGTCACGAATTCTCGCATAGGGGAGCGCTGCTTCTTCATTTGTATGTAAGGCAGCTGACCGTCATTTCGATTAAACTTACAACGAAATCTCGTTCCAAAGTCCCAGTCACAGTGAGTCACCGCACCCGAAGAAAATTTATTTATTATCTCTCTTATCATTTATTCCTTTTGTTTTCTCATCCTTCAAATGCACTTTCTTTCTTTAATGGTAATGGGGTGGTAGCCTAGGTGTCAATACGTCGGACTCTGGATATAAATGGGAAGGGTTCGATTCTTACAGTCTCTACAGATAACTCACTATAATTATTTTGATATCTTCTTCCTGGAAAGATTTATTACTAACACGCATGCTCGTGTACCTTTCTTTCCTTACAATGAACATCTAATTCCGTTTTAATCTGTGCCACTCTGGATTTAGGTTTAGGCAAAAACGTTTCAAAATTAATACTGTGTGATGCAAAAGACAAATAAACGTACGTATTTCTTTCTCCAGATATTGAATCGATCATTATCCAATTATCTACTCAGGTGTGGGTTCGGTGGCTTAATTTTAATTTAACAAAAAAGAGAAAAAAAATCGGGATTAGCCATTTAAACTATTTATAAGAAGCTGGACAGATGCATCCAAAAATGTCTTCACAACGCTAAGTGCCAGTTTGTGGCCTATACATCATACACACGGTCCGAATGTCTAAACAATGTTAAGAACAGAGTGTTACATTTCAGCTCAGCTCAACTTCATCCGCGATACTAATTTACCGTTCACGGGCAAGCCCTAAGAGGCAGATTATCTAGGTTCTTTCAGCACTAAAATGTTTTTCATGTTTCAGCAGAGGAGCAAGATTGACCATAGAAATAGTATCATAACCGAATCGTCATACATTGATTCCAAATATTAAAATTCTTTCTATAAATCCGGCTAGCATTTATCTACTCAATAATAAACAAACTAGATACAACAGATAACGTGATCCGTAATTCCAATGTAATAGTGGTTATGATTTACATTATGTGCGTAACACTATCTACACTGACATAAATGAAACAGAAATTACAATCTAACGGGCTTATAAAGGAAATGTCCCTCAGCTCTTTCAAATTGCAGACAAGGATGTTCCAATTTGGATGTATACATGACTGCTATTTATCACAAAATAATCGTATACTATAATAATAAACGTAGCATCGCCATTTCTAAAAACAAAATGACTGAGAACGTGTTATCTCGTTTAAAGTCGAGCCTTCTTTAGTCTCTGGGTTACTGTTTAAGTCGACGTTCTGCTTCTTCAGCTACCAGTTTCCTCGATGCTTTACCCGTAAAAGTGCCCGGAAAAGCATCAAACTTCAAGAAATGTTTAGGTATAACTACAATTAAATGTGATTTCTCTGCTGAAACTTTACCAAGGTAAAGACGCAGTTGGTCTTCGCTGACGTCACTTCCTGGTGAGGGAACATAGCACGCGCAGACTACTTTGTTGGATGTTTTATCTGGTACTGATACGATCAGCGAAGTTTGCACACCTTGAAAGTCGTTTAAAACTGATTCCATGATTGCCGGAGAGAATGACAAGTCATTTGAGTATATCAGGTCAGATTTTCGTCCTTCCACGTATACGATGCCATCATCTGTTATATAACCTATATCCCCTGACTGGTACCAGCCGTTGTCTGTTAAAACTGCTTTAGAACCTTCATTATCATTATAATAACATTGGAACATGGCTTCCGACCGGATGTGTATTTCTCCTCGCGTGTATGGAGGCACAATTTTGCCGTCGGTACCGATAACTTTTACTTCTACCCCTGGAAAAGGCCGACCGCAAGCGTATTCGACAAAGTCTTCTCGTTTTTTCACCAAGTTATAACAGATCAGTGTTGTTTCCGTGGACGAGTACTGGATGCTGAATTGCTTTGCTATGCCCTTGTCTAAGCACCCTGCAAAATGTTTTGCAACCGGTTGTCCTCCCGTGCCAATTGTTCGTAGTGGCCAACTGGATGGAAGCTGTAAACAAAATCAAATTCATTAAAATACGATTGAAATATTTGTGCGTTTGCTATACTGTACTTTCAACTCAAGTTATTGACGTAGTGTAGTTTTTACTAATTTTAGGCGCCGATTCCTTTCTTTAAACCAAACGGCCACGCAATTCTGTGCGGTTTGTAGGGCGTCATGAAATATTGTTCCGGGTTGCTTATTGTTGCTTTACATTATACGAACTGTTATAAGGACAATACTCTTACTAAACAATATCATATATGAGTCATATTGAATAACGTCATATTGCCTCACTTTTCATCGGCGTTCGAAAATTCATAACTTGTTCAAAACGTATGTCAAATGTATGCTAATCAATTACCTTTCGTTCCATTAATGCTGCTACAAATGAGAACAGTGTGAACAGGAACGTCACTTTCTCTTGAAGAATGGCGTTGTACACGAACTCAGCCATGTTGTCTGGCATTTTCGACATCCCAGACCGTGTAACTCTTGTTTCCCCATGGTACATGTTCCACACGTACCCGCCCATCCAGCGGAACGGCAAGCCGTTGTAAATGACATCGTCGTCTTTGCCCGTCAGCCCCGTCAGTTTAAAATATTTTGCGCTGTGACTTAGAGACTTGTGGGTATGTGCAATGACCTTTGGCACGCCCGTGCTTCCCGATGACTGGAACAGGACTTGAATATCGTCTTCGTTGATCGTTGGGAGTTGCGTGTCATCACTGGCAATAGTTTGGAAATCGGCTAGAGAAAGAACGCTTGTTTGGATGTTGTTGTGAGTAAACATACATACACAGTATCTCAATGATGGTACTTTGGGTACTTTCAGATTTCCTTTTTCGTCTATGCTTTCAACCAGCGTCTTGAAAATGTTCCAAGCACTGTCATTAGGTCCGGGATCAAGAAATATTGCACTGCAATTTCCAAGACGCTGTAAGAGGTTGATGACGTCATTTCCGTCAGGCGTCATAAACGAAAGTCCAAATGGTATAGCGCCTGCTAGGATTATTCCAAAGTGAATGTACAACCATTCTGGACTGTCCCTGACGGAAATAGCAACGAGCTCCTTTGGCTTAACTCCTAGTTCCACGAGAGCTTTCGCGATATTTAGAGATTTGTCGTAGATTTCTTTCCACGTGACAACTTGACGCGCAGCCTCAGTCGATAGGAATACAAACGCTGTCTTGTTTGGACGCACAGTTGCCTGATGCCTCAGAACATCCGGAACTGTTCGGTACTTTTCCTCAGTCACATTACCCGTCCCTTTAGCGTAACTTTTCTCATACTGTCCAGTCACTTTATCGCCGGTGTCTATTTTGTTAAAACAGCAAAGGCGATGCATTGTTTTAGATAAAGTATTTTTTCCGGATTTTACAATTATTTACAGTTATGTTCAGCCACCAATCTGGTCAATTTGCCGAAAATGTTATCACATTCAAAACGATATACACTGAAACAAAGTTATAAAGAGGCCACTTTTAAACTCATTTTTTGTTTCTAAGCCAAGTTCAAAATTGCACAATTTTTTGCCAAAAGACGTGTCTTTCAAGTAAGTAAAGTTCCAAAGTGTTAAGAAATAATTTTCTTTTACTAAAGGCGTTTTTGGAGTAAAAATGCAAAAATCAATGTTTTTAAATAAAAAATTGGATACAGCACACCATTTATTGAAAATAGGAACGGGTGTCATCAAAGGGGTCGTTACGGCTCGGAAAAACATCAAACATTCGAATTTTCTCTACTGGTAGAATTTTTATGCATTTTTAAAAATCGCCAATTTTGAGATTTTTTGAAAAATTCATAAATGTGCCTCTTAAACATGTTGACCCCTGTTAAATTCACTTGATGAGGCCTGGAAATGAGAGATATAATTCGACTGAACTGTTTTTGACCATTTTCGAGGACCAACATGTCAAGGCTGCCGCACACTTCCGGTTTCAATGCCAATTTTTAACGAACAAAATAACAAAATTTGTGGACGATTTTTTTAATTTTCAAAGTTTATCAGAGTCTAGCATTTGACCTAAATAATCGCTGAAAATTTCAATGCCGTGCTGCTGATAATAACGCAACTGGAGAAGAACAAAGTTGGTATGCAAATTGCATACAAAAGCTGAATTCCTGTTATTCAGGTTGTTGTCTTCTTGCATGTGCAAAACAGAAACGAAGATTCTTATTGCAGCAACACTTTTGACTTAATTTTATCTTGCATCATGGCAGTCAGTAGCACTTTCAAATAAATTAAAATGTAAAAACACAACGTCATAATATGACATTTAATTTGATGTTAATAAAGTGTGACTTTTTGAAATAGGGTACCTTTACACATGCTTCGTCTGTGTGAGAAGTATCACGCATTTTGGAATGCAGAAACTCACAGAGCCACTGTTAGACATTGGTTTATTCATATGATCATGAATTTTATTTGATCGTATTTTACTTTCTGAACTAGAAGACAAAATATGAGGTGGCCTCTTATAACTTTGTTTCAGTGTAGTCACGTGTTTAGACTTTCGTATGTCAATAACCGCATTAGCATTACAACTTAATGCCACCTTTAATATGTTTATACAATATAGCAGTTTATGTCTGGTTTAGATATAGAAAAGACAATTTCATGTAGCGAGGGTCGATCAAACACCAATTAAGACGGGTATTAAACTTCAGTGCATTTAGATCACTTAAGTCAGAAACCCCCAACACATTATTAAGACTGCGAAACAGTTATAGATTGCATATTACACATTGTCTCGCAAGTATTTCACCGTCGTGTAGCTGATCATTTATTCGGAATTATTTCAAGTTTTTCCACTTTAAATATGTGTTTAAGTAAAGTCCATCACAGACCTACAGTGCTAAAGTGCGTCACATGCCATTGGGTTGTAAATGTATTTATTGTTTATTTCAGTGTGCAGGGTAAAGGTGCGTGTTGTTGTGATATATTTTTTCTGAGTCATTACGAAAGCTTGCCCATATAATATACAGAGATTTTTTTTCAGTAGAAGAACAAAAAAAATGAAAAATTCTTTGGAATTGTTTTTATTTTATTTTATTTTATTTTCTATTTATTTATTTATTTATTATTATTATTATTATTTTACTATTTTTGCACTAAACATACATCGTGGGTACGCATTAGAGCCGCCTCGGCGAGGCAGTTTTAACGAGAAGCCACAATGTATGTTTTGCCCATTTTTTTCCATATACAAGTGGGGTATAAGGAGTATCAAGAGCTCATGCCCCTCATAAGCTACTTGGGGGTATACATTTCACAGACATGTTTCCTGATGGTTTGTATGAGTGGGTATTTTACATCATTGTTCTCCGTGTCGTTGATAATTCCCTATTATTTGAGCCTGTGCGTGACATAACCAACAATTTGGGTTTCTGACCAGGTCCGACACAAACCGGGCTGTACAAGCACAGAAGATGGCTAGAGGCTTGAAATTTTGGATTTAAGAAGAAGAGGGACTGTACTATCCGTGTAGCGAAAACAAAGGCGCTGATCAGCTTCGCGGTTACCGCGAAGCTGATCTGCGTCTTTGTTTTCGCATAGGCAGATTGTTGGTTTTCTCACGCACAGGCTCATTTAGATGTTCGAGAACACCTGGGCATACATGTAGGTTATCTATTTGGTAGTCACCCATGAAATCATTAAATAACGCTATATGCTATTTTCAAAATACTGAAATGATGTTACACAAATTTTTAACAACATTTTTGGCGTAAAATGTATTTTAAATGATTTGAGCTGAGAAGACCCAGACGGAATAAAATGAGTGGTACGGTCATGTTGTATGTGGTGCCTTAGGTCGGTCAGAGTGACAGCACTATATGTTTTATAATACTTTTAGATCGCCCCAGCATACTTTCGTCATGAACAATGTCACAATATAAATCATAACCATTTATATAGCAGAACAATACTATAAAAGACGATATGGCCTTTTAAATATATTTTAACGGGTCAATTACACCAAATACATTTTTCGCGTCTTGTGAAACTCGCTATTTCAAACGGAAACAATATGCAGTCTGAAATACCTACCTACTGCACAGCACAAGGAATATTATCTTACTATTTACTTCAAGAGTTTACATTATTTGACACCGTTATTTGCCGGCTTCGTAATGTATTTTCTTGTAGGAGAGTAAGATCAATAAGCAGATTTACCCATGCATTGGCGCCCATGACCTACAATATTGCGTCGTGCACCCGTACTTTTTATTATTAAGTATATTTTAGCTCTATGAAGCGTTTATTTCATCATTAAATGTCATTATACCCCAGCAAGCATTTAAGTATGTGGGTCAAATGTAAGTATATTTGTATTTTAGAAGCTTATCCATCGTAAAATGTCAATATAACCCAGTAAAATGTTAGGTACATCATATTACTATAATGTTATTAATCAAGTAATTTCGTATTGGCCCAGTTACAAGTCCGAGGTCTGCTGTATTGGCCCGAGGCGGAGCCGAGGGCCAATACAGCTGGCCGAGGACCTGTAACTGGGCCAATACGAAATTACTTGATTAATGACAATTTTATTAATTAACTGTGCTCTTTGACAAAGTGCACAACGCAATGGATAAAAATATTAGACACATGCATGTAAATGCACAAAAAATATAACAGCCGTCTTCTTCTGCTTTAAACACTGAAGCCACGAGTAGAGGCCTATAAACTACAGAGAATTTTCTGATAAAATCTCGAATGCAGGCACTGTATGATCCAGTCTCATCGAAACACTGCGAAATTCGTGATAGCGAGTCAACACTTGAAGAGGAAGAAGGCCAATGAACATTATAACATAATGTATTTTAACTATTTAGCTAGCCTAAAGTAATAATTAAATAAATAAATAAATAAATAAATAAATAAATAAATAAATAGCATTTCATAAGATAAAACAAAGTCAACAAACGCCTTTGAGACTTGGTGAGCCGGAGTAAAATGCCTACAAACCTTGTGTTTTCATATAAGACTGACTAGATCTAGATACAAAATAAACCAAGCTTGTCGTCTGAATTCCGTTTTTCCTTTTTATTAGCGATAACTGTTGACGATTATTTCTACTTCTATAAATGCAACTGCAGTGTAAGTTTTATGTTATAAATACAACTGCAGTTTTGAAGCGGCGAAACGGAGGAAAACATGGCTGCCATTTTCTTTTCGAATGACGTCATTTTCATATTGGCCTTGTTTTTCTGTATCGGCCTTGTTTTTCTCGTATTGGCCCAGTTATTCTCGTATTGGCCCAGTTTGTCATCCGTATGATGTGGGCTGATTTGGTCATACAAATACTAATATTAATGTAGTTAATTAATAAACTGAAATACAGTTATAAGAGGCCACCATATTTTTTTCCTTCTAGACCAGAAAGTAAAATAATGTCAAAATAAAATTCATGATCATATGAATTAACCAAATGTCATGAAATGTCACCAGAAGTGACCCTGTGACTTGCTGCATTTAAAAATGCGCTATATACATCATGCACAGACGAGACATGAGTAAAGGAATCGTCATTTAAAAAGTCACACTTTAAAACGCTTTATTGTTTACAATATAATTTGTTTGAAAATGTTACTAGCTGCTATGGTGTAAGATAAAAGTATCTCAAAATATTTTAAGAATTTACACTCCTGTTTTGTAAATACAAGAAGACAGCGACATGATTTACCACGATGACCGAACAACTAACTAAATATTGTGAACGAGAGTGAGGTTAGGCTCCTGTAAAATCGATTTAAGCCCCCTTCCCTATGGCAAGCCTTTGGCGATTCTCCTGTTGTGGATCCACTTGGGCTGCTGATAATAAGGCAACCGGAGAAGAACAAACTTTGTATGGCCAGAAAAGTGCATGGGTAAATAGGTACAAGTCGGCAATGATCAGGAAAAGGCACAATCAGAAAGAAATTCGCTCTCCAAAAACTGAGGTGGGGAAAACTTAACTGATAATTAGGTATCTATACGAAGAAAACATATCGTAAGCCGAGTGAGCAGCCATTTCACAATAGGCGGTCACTCAGTTACTCGGACTTAAATAAATATATAAAACGTACATGAGGTTCAAACAGCACAAAATTCTACTCCAAAAAATAAAACAAATGGAACCACAACAGAATTATCGCCTTAGCAAGATCAGTTATATAAAATTACTGGGGGTGGCTTAAATCGATTTTACAGGCACCTAGCCTCACCCTCATTTTTGCAGTAGTTCACAACATTTAGTTAGTTGTTCGGTCCTCGTGTGGAATCTCTAACTAGTCAATGAATCATCAAGGCCAAACAAATAAATCATGATAACCATCATGATGAATTTAAAATGAGGACTCACAGATTCAGTAAGCTGCGCGACGATCGAAATCCCTGGGCGCCGAATAACTTAATGAAACCCGGAACAAAAGAAAAATACCAGTTGAACCCATGTGGGCGAAGCAACAGACACAAAATCTCTGGCACCCAACCAACTTAAATGAATAGCTTTAAGAAGGGCCCATCAAGGATTTTGACGCCCGACCCACCGGCATGCTTTTCCACCGACAGAGGTTTGCTGAAAATTAGTTCGGATTCATTTTCTGCCAGAAGTTGGATATTGCCAACTGCCCGAATGGAATTGCCTTTTCGTTATCCATCAGAAGCCAACTCTCCGGATTTGGCAATGTTAGCTGTACTATATTTGTTATGTTTTGTCAGGGAGAATAGATCAAAATTGTTTAAGTTAAAATTGTTTAAAATCTTTAAGTATCCGTTCACTTTTGTTTATTACCTATTAATGTTCACAGTTTCGAGTTTAAAATTTGCATATCTATTTATAGCACACCGCTATAAAAATTCACCACCGAAAAGACGCGTCCCGAGTCTTGGCCTGAGAACTACATGGGTAAGGCAACACCTTCCTGGCAGTTATCAATATTCCACAGCTGCCACCAAACGTAACATGAACCGAACCAAGCAGCAGCTTAAAGACTTAAAGACCTGAAGGAGCTATATTGGTACCACTGTTTATTCAGTAAATGACCCTTGCACAACGTGATCATTAAATCAAATGACTGTAATTATGAGGTGATTATCACATCACTGCAGCGGATATTAAGAAGCCCCTTTAGTTCCACTGTTTATTGGTTTTATGGTATTTTTTTTTTTTAATTTTTTTTAATCGATAACTTGTGCAATAAAACTGCCTTCCTTTGCAATCAATTCTGATTTTTCCTGTTTTGGCCCTTACCTCTATTCTGGGACATAGTCAGGCCACTAGGTTTTCTAGGGCCCTCAATAGACAGGGAACTGTGCCTTTAACCCCGTTGTTTATCCATCCAGTGGGGCTACTGTACTATATACTCCTAATTAACTCTCCGCACAAAATTTCGAATTTGTAATTTGCATATCTATTTACAGCACAACGTTTCTCTTGTATGTATCCACATGTGGTGTAACATCCTGCATCATGCAGATGGAGACCAAATGTAGAGACACAAACATTAGCCAAATGTACTTATCATTGGTAACCACGCCCCCAATTCCCGGTAAGAGCGGGGACTTTTTGTCTACAAAACATAATCCCTTGGCATTTCTCCCGCACTGCAATGGCAAGACTTTGGTCAAAGTCCCGCTCAATTTTACGGTTATTCCCGCCTCCCCAGGGGCGTGTGGGCCGTGGTTACAAATGACTAGTACATAATTCTTGAAAGACCCTCGCAGTAGATCAGATGATTAACCCTCACTACGCCCCACTTCGGTACCTCGCTCCTCTTTCCTGGCGCATGCAGAAGTCTTATGGATAACGATTGAAATGAATCGTCTACCCTCGCACATGTCAGCGTTTCATCACATATATGCTTAATTATTTGACAGAAGTATAACCTAATAAATGCAACAGACGAAAGTATTTCGGTCACCCACTCAAAAGGCAGCCGCGTCATCAGAAAACCGACCTTTTTGCCTAATGCGAAAGTAGAGACATAGATAAGCTATGCAGTAACCGTGCAGTAACTATGCTTTCGCATAGGCTGATAGTACAATCACTAGTTTTGTTAAATCCAAACTTTCAAGCTTCTGTCTTTTTTCTTAGACTGTATAGGCTGTTTTTTGTCAGACCTGGTCGGAAACTCAGCAGACCGGTTTGGTATTCTAATGTCGCTATTCAACTCATTTAAGCCTGGCGTCACTTTTATGGGACATAGGCATACATAATAGCCCCAGATGTGACGCCGCAGAATGCGGCGTCCCATCTGGGGCTATTCTGTTTGCTTAGAGAATTTTCATCGAAAAATTGAATAATATTTAAAAATCACTCCTGACGCCCCTAAAAAGGAAAGTGGATTCACCCATATGATAACGATGGGAAAATCCATTCGTCAAATATGGGTTAATTGACTGATAGGATAACGACCTCCAGAGGCAGACTAATCACACACTTGCAGCACGAAAACATAACTATGCAATAAACAGTGTAAGTTTTATTTTCGATCGTAAAAAGGAATATTGTCAGTTGAATAAAATGTTGCCCATGTTTTTCGCAAAACATTAATTGTGGGTACACATAAGCTATGTTTTGGATTAAAAATAAATGTTATGTATCTGTACATCCCAGTTTTACTACATAAAATAAAAGTGGATCATTCCTAACCACTGTACTTTATTGTAATGTAAAATCCCGCATTTTAAATGGTAACAGTAGGTAATGATCAAAAAGTGACGTGAACAGAAAGGAATTCTCATTCCAATAACCAAGATGGGCAAAAACATAATTGTCAATTAGGTACTTAAACTATGAAAACACATCACAAGCCGAGTAAGGCAGCTAGTTTTCAATAGACGGCCACTCAGTAACCCGAACGTAACTAAAATACTAAAAACGTACAAAATGTGCAAACTGCACAAAATTCCAACACCAAAACATAAAACTAATTAGAACCACAACAGAAGAATCGCTTTGGAGCGATCAGATTATAAAATTACTGGGGGGGGGGGGGGTCGAAATCGGTTTCACTGGCGCCTTACCTCACCCTCGGCTTCTGTTATGCCTTTTAAATACACATATAGGAACATGCAATAAGTAAAATTAAAACCCAAATTTAGTGCCCATGACCAGGACCAAGCATATCACCATTTAATATTCGATTTGTTTTAGATATCATCAGGAAAACAAGTCTTTGCAATGGATACCCTCTTAAACCCCGCTTTTATATAGTAAAACTGGGGTTTACAAGGGTATACCTAACTGTCTTATTTTTTATCCAAAACATATAGTCAGCGATTCTCAGCGAAGCGGTTCTAACGTGTACCCACAATGTATGTTTTGTGTGAAAATATTAAGAATATCAAAAATGTTCCGACAAAATTTTCAAATTTTACAGCTGATAAAAAAATCTGTATTTTGCATGGGCAAGTTTTCGTAATGTTTCTTCGAAGTAATTTACTGACTGTAAGAATTTCGAACCAGGAAATGTCGTGCCAAAGGTCACACGCGACACGTAACACATATTAAATGCGGTCTTCTTTAGATCTCCCTTATTAAGAACATGTTGATATACAATCAGTTCTTCCATTCTAGAGCAAATGTTTGCTATAGTTACTGATGTACCCTATGTTCGACCACAACTTAGTCTACCGAACATGAC
Source organism: Rugalucina vietnamica (assembly GCA_964017185.1). NCBI lineage: Eukaryota > Metazoa > Mollusca > Bivalvia > Lucinida > Lucinidae > Rugalucina > Rugalucina vietnamica. Next base: position 7,557,948 of record OZ024882.1, on the reverse strand, counting down.
TGTCCTGACAACACATCCTACTGGTGATTGACAGCTGGAAATGGTTGTCCGACCATGATAATCATACTGTCGTCTCTTGGTTGATCACCGTCAACGAATGAACGAACCTATGGGCCTGATTTTCCTGAAGGTTTTCGCTGTCCACAGTACCCAGGAACGGAATCAAACTAAAGCGACCTAATACTGCTTTAAATGGACCCAGGAACGATTCTACAAACAGCGATCCTCGGTTTGAACCCTCGGTTTTTTTGCCGGGAAAAACGACATCCTTGTACTGGCTTTATCCGGGAACGGTTCTCAAAACTTGAATCTGCTTAGAACAGGGTGTTCCAAGGAATAGGAAAAAAGAAGGTACAAGTAGGCAAAGATCAGGAAAAGGCACATTCAGAAAAAATATTCCCACTCTAAAAACCGACGTGGGAAAAAAACTTAATTAACAATCAGGTATCCCTACCACTAAAACATATCGTAAGCCGAATGAGCAGCTATTTTCCCAATAGGTGGCCACTCAGTTACCTAAACTGAACTAAAAATTGAAAACATGCATACGGCGCCAACAGCACGAAAAATTTAAACACCAAAACATAAAACTAAAAGAACCACCGCAGAAGTATCGCCTTGGAACGATCAGTAATATAAAGTAACTGGTGGGCTTAAATCGATTTTGCATGGTCATAACCTCACCCTCAGCTTCTGCAGTGGTTCATAACATTTAGTTAGTTCTTCGGTCCTCGTGGTGAATCACTAACTAGTCAATGAATCATCAAGAACAAACAAATAAATCATGATAAACTTCCTGATGAATCAAAAACGAGGACTAACAGATTGAGTAAGCTGCCCGACGATGGAGATCTCTGGGCGCCGAATACCTTACTAACTCCGGAGCAAAAGAAAAACACCAGACGTCCATTGGACCCTCTTTTGTTTCGAGCTGCCGGCAGGGGCAATTACTTAAGGTGAGAGCCTCCTTATCAATGGAATAACCAACCATGCGGAGATATGAATATTAAAGTTGCTCCACAAACTGCAACCCATTTGGAAAACTATATAATTGTGTATACCCCTATAAACTCCATGTTCATATGGTAACATTAATTTCCATTCGTATCTTAAGTGTATTTTACACGAACCCTCGATCTACGTAAGTGGAAACGAATTTTTCTTTTCAAATGAAACACACAAATGAAATGTAATTTTATTGTTGAAGTAATGACTGTGTATTGCATGGGCATGTGTTCGTAATAATATTTAGTGAAATATCACGCCAAGGGAAGTAAGGACGAAATATATTTACATACAAACTGATAAACAGTTGTCGTATGATTTCGCAAAATACAAGTTTGCAGTTGCTAACAGGCAAAGCGAAGCCAGAATCTAATTATACCCCCGGCATTTATGCCGACGGGTATATAGTTTTCGCTTTTCCGTTCGTCCGTTCGTATGTTCGTTCGTTCGTCCGTTCGTTAGTTCGTTTCTTCGTTTCTTCGTTCGTAATTCCGGAACGTTCGTAGAATTTATGTCAAAGTTTTGGTTAAAGTTTCTCTAGAGGTGTATATCTCATGAACCAATGGTCAGAAACTATTCATATTTGGACCATAGGTACCCTATAGGGTTTGCTTTGTTTCCATGAGTTCAGACCCCAGGGTCCATGCCCGGGGGTGGGGCTGGAGGTCAAAATCTAGGTCATCTTTAAAATGTGCTGTTTACAATGTTAATGTTTCTTCTCTTGTTCATATCTTAACAAACAATCATAGGAATGTATTCTTATATAGTTCATAGATACCCTTTAGGGATTGCTTTCATATTCAATGTCACCAAATCCTGGTTACCGTCCCCAGGGGTGGGGCTAGAGGTCAAAATCTAGGACACATTTTTATATGATATATACCATGATAAAGTTTCTGTAAGTCTGTTTTCTTGACATCCACTAAGTCTTGCCAGAACGCATTCATACTTAGACCATAGGTACCATGTAAGATTCAGACTCTAGGGTCTATGTGCGGGGGGTGGAGCTAGAGGTAAAAATCTAGAACTTCTTTAATAATTGTATTTTCTGTACTTTTTTTTACTATCATGTTAAGAAATTCATACTTGCCCCATAGGTACTCTATAAGGTTTGCCTTGTTTCTAATGACATTAGACACTAGGGTACATGCTGGGGGTGGGGCTAGAGGTCAAAATCTAGGACATCTTAATTTTTTTTTTTTTTTTTTTTTTTTTTTTTTTCAAGAATGACATTCTAATTTCATTTCAATGTAGGACTGAGGACCTGACCCACAATGTCCGCGCTTATGTCCTAGATTGGGTATACACGTCAGCTCTGTATACCGCTCTAAAATAGATACATGTATGTCATTCTAAAACTACACTTCCCCATGTTTGTACGTAAAGTACTTTACACTGCTTACTTCTAAAATGTACTTGATGAGGGTGCTGTCTTTCGTTGGTGATGTGAGGTTCAATGTCAGGGGTGAGCATGTGCTGGGTTGTTTAGGTAGGGGGTAGGGAAGGGGGCTTGGTGGTTTCTAAAATGTACTTGATAAGGGTACTGTTTTTCGTTGGTGATGTGAGGTTAAATGTCAGGGGTGAGCATGTGCCGGGTTGCTTAGGTAGGGGGTAGGGAAGGGGGCTTGGTGGCTATCAGCCGGGGGTATACGTGCCTCTCAAGGCACTTTTTCTAGTATTAAGAAGCAGCAATATATCAGAAATTGTATCAATGGTTTTAACAAGACATATTCACTATAAACCATATAATTTTAAAAATTGTATGTTACGATTTGAAAGTTAGCAATGATCGGAAAATGGCACGCTAAGAAAAACCCACTCCAAAAAACCGAAGTGAGAAACAACTACATTGGTCATTTGGTACTATTACACAAACAGAACATATCTTAAGCCGAGTAGCAGCTATTTCTGAATAGGTGGCCACCTTGTTAAACAAACTTACTTAAATATATGCAAACGTACATAAGGTCCAAACGGCAAAAGATTCAACACCAAACTTAAAACAAATAGAACCACAACTGTTATAGAAGTTTCACCTTGCAACTGTAAGTAATATGAAATTACTGATTATTGATTATTATTGAAGTTATTGATGTTACAGGCCAAACCTCACCCTCAGCATACGCAATATTCGTTGATCAGTCCTTGGGGTGAACTCTTAACTTGTCAATGAATCATGATTTATGTAACACGTTTGAAAATGTATTGTGAAAACAAAGGTGCTGATACTGTATGGTTGCTCATAATAGAAGAAGAAAACGATAATAGTTGCCTAAACATTTACTAGAAACTCAAATAACCTGATTTTAACAGATTCGTTTACTTTTTTTCCTAATTTTGACATAATATATATAATCTTCTTTTTCGAAGTAAACGTGTTTATCTTTCTTCGCCGACTATTTGATAGCCTGAAACGACAATGATATACAATAATTTATTAATTATTATTTTAAGGAATATTCTCTCTCTCTCTCTCTCTCTCTCTCTCTCTCTCTCTCTCTCTCTCTCTCTCTCTCTCTCTTTATTTATTTATTTATTTTTTGTTTTTTTAACATGCATCCCATCATAAAATGACCGTTCAAATGCGGTAAGTTTAAATTTGCTTTGTTAAAGAAATAGATCAGCTCTAGCAGTGAATTGTTGAGTGATAATTCACTGTTTGGAGGTCAGTTGTAAAGAAGATCAAATCACGAGCGCGTAGCGCGAGTGATTGATCTTCTTACAACTGACCGACAAAATACAATTCACGCACTTGAGCTGATCTATTTCGATTCTAACACACAATAAACGGAATACGTGTTGCTGAAACCGTCGATATCATTCAGCTTTCCGCCATTACATTGCAGATATCCCGCCAAATATTTGACTGTAATGCTGGTATTTGCGTATTACGTTTGTTGTGCGCTAAAACGACGTTTCACCGTCTAACGCTGCTTTGTGGGATAGCTGACGTCACAAATGCCGCAAAGTAACGTCACGCTTATTCGCCCAGTGAAATTGTTGCACAATATAACACTTTTTTTACCATTTGCTATATAGGCGAGGTGTGTTAGAATAAAATATAATATGTAGGGTTGGCAAGTTTTATGTGCGTATTCATATTATACTCAGATAGGGTAACAGTGGCATCGTCAGGGAACTCACTAAGCCTTCAACATGCTCTTATTAAATAAATACCTATTTGCAATTTTGGTTGTCTCCCATCTACATGTTGGTTCTGATTGCACCAGTTCCTGATCATTGCTTACTTTTAACCTTTTCTGAAATAATGCTTTTTCGATGAAGGTTTCAGAGCTTGAGATGACATATTGCCTTTCCTGTTCTACTTCTCATCATGTTCAAATAGGTAGTTATCCGGATGGCAATATTCTCCCACCTGCCACTCACAGGAGCATAGTTTGTGAGGTGTCATCCTTGATTGCTCGCAATAACCCGGGGGTGAGGCCGTTGTTGCAAAAGACATATTGACTGACCTGTTCTACTTGTCATCACGTTCACAGTAGTAGTTCTAGTTCTCCAGGCCTTCTGCTCCCTACAGGGACAAAGTTTGTTTGGTATCATCCAAAATTGTTTGGTATCATCGTCTTGAACCCTATATTGCATCCTATTCATTTCCCAGGGCTGGGGTCGTGGTAACAAATAACATTGACTAACCTGCTCTACTTATCATCATGTCCGCAGCAGTTGTTATCCGGGTGGCAATATTCTCCAATCTGCTTCCCGCAAGGACAAATTTTGTTTGATAACCTCTTGAACCGTATATTGCATCCTATTCATTCCTCGAGGCTGGGGTTGTGGTTACAAATGACATATTGACTAACCTGCACTACTTGTCATCAAGTTCACAGCAGTAGTTATCTGGGTGGCAATATTCGCCCACCTGCCATTCACAAGGACAAAGTTTGTTTCGTATCATCCTCTGGAACCTTATCTTGCACCCCATTCATTCCCCGGGGCTATGGTTGTGGTTACAAATGACATATTGACTAACCTGCACTACTTGTCATCAAGTTCACAGCAGTAGTTATCTGGGTGGCAATATTCGCCCACCTGCCATTCACAAGGACAAAGTTTGTTTCGTATCATCCTCTTGAACCTTATCTTGCACCCCATTCATTCCCCGGGGCTATGGTTGTGGTTACAAATGACATATTGACTAACCTGCACTATTTGTCATCACGTTCGCAGCAGTAGTTGTCTGGATGGCAATATTCTCCAACCTGCCACTCACAGGGGCATAGTTTGTTAGGTATCATCCTCTTGAAGCCTCTCTTACAACCGCCACGCTCGTCATTATCATCATTTTCCTTTGTCGATATGACTGCAAGAGATGCTTTTAAAATCATTTTTTGATCACACTGATAAAACAATCCACGAATAAATCGATGAATGAAGCTCCAATAATTTATTACTGGTCCTTTTCAGGCGGCAGCTCTGTATTTATGTTTTTTGTTATATTTTGTGGTATGTACATTTTAGTCACCACTAATGACACTGGGATGTTATTGGAAGGTACAAGTAGGCAATGATCTGGAAATGGCGAAATCAGAAAGACATTCCCACTCCATAAACCGAGGGGTGGTAAAGAAACTAAAATGACACTTAGGTACTTATACCAAGAAAAGATATCGTAAGCCGAGTGAGCAGCTATTCCCCAACAGGCGGTCACTCAATGGAATTTAGCATAATTACTTTGAAATACGTCTCATATATATTTGCCTATTTATTTGTTTGTTTGTTTAAATGCGCATCAACCCTGATGGGTCATTAGCGTCTAACAAGGTATTAAATTAAATATATATTGAACTCATATTATAATGTAACATTAAGTAAGAAATGAATGTTGTTGTACGAGGGGTGATCGGAAAGTACGTATAAAAATGTTCTCATTTCTTTAGCTTTTATTATTTCGAGATAAAATTTCATCACAGTATGCAGCAATATATATATGCAGTTATTCCATTGCAATAACGCATGCATAATATGCACAGATGCGTTGCAGCTGTCGTTATGGAAACATCGCCTAACGTTATGCGGCGCAACATAACGTCGAAACTTTATTCTATCAAAATACTTGTTACTTCAAAGTATTGTATCACCAGTTTTGATTGAGTATGCCCACATTATGTTTAATACGTGTTAACTACAACGTTCACGGCTTATGTTTGTAAAGTTACGAGGGTATTTATCGAATGGATTTGTCTCCAGAGTTTTGCAAATACCGACTCTGTCAAATAGACAAATTAAACTGTTAAGATTTTCGACAATGTTGCATTTTCGCGAAGTCATTTTTAAAAGTATATAGGGATTTACTGCAATGTCGAAACAATTTTATTCTTGACATTGTCTCTACTAGTTATGATTTATGTCAGTCTTTTTATCATTTCGTTGAACTTCGGCCAGAAAACAAGGTGTTGAATTACACTTTACAAAATGAAATGGAAGTTCTAGCATATTTAAGGCTTACCTGTTTAATTCAATTTCACCTTATTAGTAGATAAAACATCAGAATGCCGTATGTTTTCGAAAAATGGTCAACCAATGTTAGAAAATTATTTTTCATGAAAAAAATGTCGACCAACTTTACTAAACTCCAAAATACGCTAGCAAAGTCAACCCAGGGGTACAGTTGCGCCGGGTCACGTGAAGTGACGTCATTACGCTGTCTCGTGCATGAACGTCTGACGTCATTGTTTTAAAATGACAATGTCATTCAATTCCAAAAGGATCAATGTTTATTCGTACTAAATTTCATATCAATCGGTTGACGCAAACTTATTTTACAGCATTTTTATACGTACTTTCCGATCATCCCTCGTAAAGAAACGATATATGAAATAAATAAGATTGGTTAGAAAAAAATATTAAATTGCCTTACAAATGCTAAAATATTTTAATGGGTACATCTTTGAACAAATCTTTCAAATTATTAACTTGAAAAGAGGAAAGTCGCTTTTCTACAAAGTCAGTACATTCTCAAATTGCCTGTTTGTAGTATTAAAATAACTCACATATGTTTTACCATTCTCTTTGTCTTTTTTTTTCGCTGACTGCATATTGACTACATTTTTATTTTTTATTCAAATAATGCTTCTGCAGAGAAATTAAGTGCGACCTACAATGCAATAGTCCTCCGTGATTCACTCATAAATCAAACAAAAATTGTGTTTGCGAAGCACGGCTTTGAAATAAACAAGTAAAATAAATATATAGATATATATATATAAATAACTAATTCAAATAGATAATTAATATACGAGACAAAATAAATCTGATAATGACAGCTTACCTCGAGTCATCGACATAACGATAACAAAAACTAACGAAAATGCGATCACACCCTTCATGGTTGTAAAATTGTAATGCCAAAAAAGAGTGATACTTATTATATGAGTCTTTCAATAACAGGCCAACGCATATCAAAACAAACGTATGATTGACCACGAACAAAGCCGTTGTCAATAGTGTCGAGGTTTGACTTAACTTTAAGTTTCATTGATTCCAAAGTGTCCAAATATTTTTAATCTTTAAGTGGAACGGACGTTTCTCGCCCTCGTCCTTGTCAAACGCGCCCATTACGGCTGCATATTGGCCTTTAAAAGGAAGGTAGAATTTAAGATTGAAATAAACTATTTCCTGTATCGCTTGTTTTTTTTTTTGTTTTTTTTTTTTAAATCGCCTTTAATGTTTATCTCGAGGCGACCATCTATCATACGTAACACGTGTTGTTGTTTCTGGCTTAAGTTATGTGTTCAGCAAATGGTGCTAGAGGACATATAAAACAGCTACATTAAATTCCAACCGTTAAGTTTTCATGTCATTATCGTGTTAATTAAGAAATAAATTTCATTTTTCTGATATTCATGGAGCTATGAACTGCAGTGTGGGTCGCGTGCAAAGTGAATGAACCCCGAAGGGGTTCATGTAAGCTTTGCTAGCGACCCACTGCCGTTCATAGCGCCATGAACATCAGAAAAATTAAACTCATTTCTTATATTTATATTCATTTCTCTCTGTCGCTTGTTGAAAAATCATCAAGGCGATCATATTTACGAGCAGATAGATACTTTATACCGGGCTTTATACACAGTTTTTATACAAACAGCGGAACGGCGTCGACGTTTACAACGTCCAATCAGATTAGCGAGGGCATTGTTTTTGACGTCAAGTGTGACGTCGCATGACACGATGTTGTTCATGGATGTATGAACACAGATGAACATCTAATGGTTCATCTAAGGAGGTTTTAGAAAAATGTAAATACTGAATAGTGCATTGCAAAGCCTTTCAGTTAGTCTAGGTCTAGGTTTAGGGTTTGTTTGGATCATTTCTTGACAATTGCTTACAATATCAACGTTACGGAAGAGTGTATGTGAGAAATCCTAATATCAACAAGCCTTAAATTTTGAACAGCCCCTGTGTGATCTTGCATCATGAAGATAAATCACTTTTCCTGGGACACCGATTACCGTTTTTACTGGGGACAACGTCGAAACCATTTTTAAAGAAAATTAAATACAAATTAACTAACCTAGTGTTCAACTGGCGAATACATGTAAAAATAACTTTTGATGTAATTATGTTATAATTCCAATCAAAGACACCAGAAATACAGAGATTATTATTATACTAGTCATCAGGAAAACATGTCCGTGTAATGTTTACCCCCTTGAACCCCACTTTTATATAGCAAAACTGGGGTTTGCAGGGGTATACCTATTTTTCTTATTTTTGCTCCAAAACATAGATTGTGGGTACTCGTTAGAAATCGCCGAGGCGGTTCTAACGTGTACCCACAATCTATGTTTTGAGCAAAAATAAGAAAAATATCAAATATTTTCTTCTGAAATTTTTCAAATTTTACAGCTTAAAAAATCTCTGTATATTACATGGGCGTGTTTTTCGTAATGGTAAAAATCAAACCATTTTACTAGGGCAGCGTACCAATACTACCAGGACAGGCGGAAATGTATTAACGATTATTAAAAACGGATTTGAATGAATTAAAACAATGTGCTTAACTAATTGACTAACACATGTATTACAAAACATTGCTGCAATAAAGCCAAAATCTCAACCCAAAATCCTAGCCGGGAAGGAGCTATTTCAACTGGTTCATCAAAAAGTAAATTCACGAATGAAACTAAAAAAAAAGGGGGGGGGGGGTAAAATAACTATAGACATTGTCTTCGACTGACTAAATTAACATCCCAAACCGCGGAAGAAGAAACAATAATACAAGACATCACAGAGCACAACCAACACACGCGAAGAGCCCGACATCTTATTGTATCTTAGTCCTCGTTTGTGATTCACAAAATGGTTTAGCATAATTTATTTATTTGTCTTTGATGATTCATTGACTAGTTTCAGATTCACCAAGAGGACCGAACGACTAACTGTTGTGAACAATTGCAGAAACAGATTGTGATGTTAGGTACCTTTTATATCGATGTAAGTCCCCACAAATGTATATTACTGGCCGTTTCAATCTGATATATATGTAGTGTTCAAATTGTTCGATATTTTGGTGTTGGATTCCTGGTCATTGCTTACATTTACCTGTTTGAGTTTTAATTTCAATGAAAACATTGGATTTGTTAGGTGACGAAGCGTCTTGTCAAAAGTTTTTGATTGGTACTCAGTTACACCTAATTTATTTGAACATAACATCACATCAATGGCACAATAAGAAGAAATAAATTTGAATTTTATAGTAGATGAATTTATAGAATTGCAAGACTGGTTGATAAATACGTTTCGTCAAGCAAATAAAGCAAACGAAATACATAAATGAGCCACCAAATGGGAAAACCAACAATCTGCCTAGGCGAAAAGAAAGGCGCAGATCAGCTTCGCAGTAACTGCGAAGCTGATCAGCGCCTTTCTTTTCGCTACCCGGATAGTACAGTTACTCTTCTACTTAAATCCGAAATTTCCAGATTCTAGCTCTTTTCTGTGACTGTACAGGTCGGTTTATGTCGGACCTGGTCGGAAACCAAATTGTTGGTTTTCCCACGAGGCGGCTCAAATTTTATTGTTGTATCTGAATAATCAGATTTCTTCAGACATAAGATCAAGGTGTAGTCTTGCATTTGCTTCTGGGTTGGATTAACCAACCAATGAAATCCAACATTGAGTTTGTGGGACTTTCCCAAAAACGGTGTCACTTAACTCATTTAAGCCTGGCGTCCTTTTTGTGGGACATAGGCAAACAACATAGCCCCAGATGAGACGCCGCAGAACGCGGCGTCCCATCTGGGGCTATTCTGTTTGCTAAGAGAATTTTCATAGAAAAATTTAATAAAATTTAAAAATCACTCCTGACACCCCTTAAAATGAAAGTGGACTCACCCAAATGATAATGATGGGAAAATCCATTCGTCAAATATGGGTTAAGTGTGCTTAAAGAGAATATTTGACAATTTAGTGACGTTAACATGTTTATTGTCGTCGCTTCAAACATGAAAACCTGTTATATTGTATAATGCAATTATGTAAACATGTCTTGACAAAGGTCATTTTGGTTCCGTGTTCGGTTAACTTAACAGTGAAAACGGACCAATGCTGGCCAAGGGGAGGTGACAATAAACAAAGCGTTCACTGAAATACCTGTAATGTTTACATTACGCCGTCACATGGCACTATAGTGGCCGCATTGTTTAATGTCGCCTCCCCGTGACCGACTGAATCCCGTTGTAACTGTTTAGTTAAAGGAACACGGAACCAATATGACTTTTGCCACGGCATGTTTACAAAATGACATTATAACGAGTTGTCCTGTTTATCTACTCTCAACAGAACTAAAGTCTCGCTTGACATGACAGTAAACATTACAGGACAGGAGTCAATCCTACTCTAACGGTATATGCAACCAGCTCGGGTGTAAATTTAGGTAACTATAAAACGCTACACTTCGAATCTTTATTTTACCGACTAACTAGTAGACAAAACGCATTGAGTAAGATTTCATATGAGCCGCATCGTGAGAAACCCGGATTTTTGCCTATGCGAAAACAAAGGCGCAGATCAGCTTCGCGGTAACCGCGAAGCTGATCAGCGCCTTTGTTTTCGCTACACGGATAGTACATTTCCTCTTCTTCTTATATCCGAAATTTCAAGCTTCTAGCCTGCTTCTGTGACTGTACAGGCCGGTTTGTGTCGGACCTGGTCGGAAACCCCGAAGACCGGTTTTCTCACGTCGCGGCTCATATTATTTCCTAGACATCCAGCAATCCATATCACGGTTTTCGAAAAGTTTCTTTTGCGAAATGACCCAGTTTTGTCAGAACATTATTCCTACCATTTCTCGACAGGTTTTGATGCAACAGCGCATCGATTCCCCTATGGAGCATGCATTGTTCGAATTTCAAGATTCGCTGTATGATGTTAAACTCATTTTTTAAAAACTGGTTTTGTAAATGTAAACACATTTGTGATCAGCCTTGTACATTTCTGATTGTTGGTTATTTGTTGCACTATGACATAGTTGGAATTGTTCTGTTTGGATTCCCGAAGGCCTAAACTGTATGATATTTCTTTTTAGCTCGACTGCACGGTGCATAGAGCTATTGCAGTCACCCCGGTCGTCAACTTTCCCGTTCCCGTTCCCGTGCGCGTGCGCGTCACACTCGCGTTAAAGTTTTCTAGAAGTCCATATCTTGACAACCACTCATCAGAAAGCATTCATACTTGGACCATAGATACACATTAGCTTTCATTCCATGGCATCGGGCCCCTGGGTCCAGGCCAGGGGGTGGGGCTGGAGGTTAAAATCTAGAACACCTTCAAAAATGGCAATTCTTGTGTTAAAGGTTTCTAGAAGTCCATATCTTGACAACCACTAATCAGAAAGCATTGATACTTGGGCCATGGGTCGGCTTTCATTCCATGGCATCAGATCCCTAGGTCCATGCCAGGGGGTGGGGCTAGATGTTAAGATCTAGAACACCATTAATAATAATGGCTTTTCTGTGATATAGTATTCTAGAAGTCTATGTCTTGAAAACTTTTTATCAGAGGGTTTTCATACTCGGATCATAGGTACCCTGTAGGGTTGAGATTCATTTCATGGCATCGGATCTCTGGATCCATGCCTTGGGGGTGGGGCTGGAGGTTAAAAACTAGAAAAATAAATGTACTGCTGTGTAACTTTTACAAGGAATCCATATCTTGACAACAACTTATCATAAAGCATTCATACTTCATACACTTTAGGTTCCATGACATCGGACCTCTGGGTCGGAGTCAAGGGGGGGGGGGGGGGGGCTAGAGGTCAAAATCTAGAACTCTCCGATTTATTTTTTCTTTTTACTTCATAATAGAAACAACTTAGGAAGATGGTTGGTCATTCATCTTTTGACTTTGTGACACTGACTTGTGTGTCATGACGGTAAGGATCGGTTGACCTACTTTCCATGGTTCATCGATTTTGCCTTATATCTTGACACTCAACTAGTATATTTTCTTACTTCTTTCAGATTATGAGTGAGTACGACCAGGCCTTTGACCCCAATATACTTATAGGTCACTGTGACCTAATTTCACGGTTCAGTGATTTTGCCTTATATCTTGACACTCAATTAGTATATTTTCATACTTTTTTCAGATTATGAGTGAGTATGACCAGACCATTGACCCCAATATACTTATAGGTCACTGTGACATAATTTCACGGTTCAGTGATTTTGCCTTATATCTCGGTTCTCAAATGGTTTATGAACAAACTTCTTTCAAAGTATGTTTGCGTATGACAAAACCTTTTACCCTGAAGTAGTCCTAGGTCACTGTGACCTTATTTCACGGTTCAGTGATTTTGCCTTATATCTTGACACTCAATAATTATATTGTCATACTTTTTTCAGATTATGAGTGAGTATGACCAGACCTTTGACCCCAATATACTTATAGGTCACTGTGACCTAATTTCACGGTTCAGTAAATTTGCTTTATATCTCGGCACTCAAGTGGTTTCTCAACAATCTTCTTTCACACTATGTTTGCGTATGACAAGACCTTTGACCCTTAAATAGTCCTAGGTCAATATGACCTAATTTCACGGTTCAGTGATTTTCCTTTATATCTCGGCACTCAATTGGTAAATGAACATACTTCTTTCACGATATATATGAGTATGACAAGACCTTTGACCGAAAAGTATTCCTGGGTCACTGTGACCTAATTTCACGGTTAAGTGATTTTGCCATATATCTCGACACTCAGTTTGTATTTTTTCATACTTCTTTCTGATTATGAATGAGAATGAACAGACCTTTAACCCAAACATACTTATAGGTCACTATGACCTAATTTCATGGTTCAGTGATTTTGCTTTATACCTCAACACTAAATGGGTATATGATCATATTTCTTTCACATTATGAGTAAGTATCACTAGACCTTTGACTCTGAAATACTTATAGGTCAGTGTGACCTTATTTCACGGTTCAGTGATTTTGCCTTGTGTCTTGGCACTCAGTTGGTATATGAACACATTTTTTTTCACAATATGAGTGAGACCTTTAAATCTTAGGTAGTTATAGTTAACTTTCATGGTTCAGTGATTTTGCCTTATTGCAAAAAGATGCATGAGCATAATGCTTTGGGTTACTGGTCGGGTTTGGCCTTATGTTTGACAAAGGTCAGAAGCAGTCGAGCACGCTGTCCTGCGACAGCTCTTACTTAAATTGTACACCTGAAAAATCGGACCCCAGTTAAACTTCGAACGTGTCAAGCCGTTTGATAACAACCGTAAACCGCTTACTGTTATGTCCAAACAAGTCAATGAAAATTCAAAACATTTTGATTTGACTTTATAACAGTTTTCATTATCTAGATATATGGCAGAAAATTTGGGTGTAGCAGTTTCAGTTTTGATCCTTATTTAGATATACGCATGGAAAAAAAAAGTTAGGCAACACTATAAGCTCTTTCGAAAAATTTGAATAAAATCAACTTGCTGCTTTCTGACGATACTGAAATGTTTTATCACATACCGCTTTCCTACGCTAACACCGGATTCAATGGATTATCACACGAATCTTTAACATCGTCTTATTTAACAGTTCAGAGCTAAAATTGGTCTGGTAGTCAGCTATCAAAGAACTCTACATAACGCCTTGATAGTTATTATTAGTCAGGAAGAAAAATGCTTTCGCATTACCGAGAGACGACCGAACATGAACGATATCTTATTCAAATCTTCAACATATTATTTACTGCAATGATATTTGCACTGACGCTACCATCACAATCCGGGAAAAACCCCGACATAATAATAATATAATGTGTTAATTTCATTGGGTGAAGACGATGATGTCAACACCAGGGATGTGAAACAAACATTGTCAATTGATAATTGAGCCGTGTCATGAGAAAACCAACATTTTGCATATGCGAAAACAAAGGCGCAGACCAGCTTCGCAGTCACTGCGAAGCTGATCAGCGCCTTTGTTTTCGCTACACAGATAGTACAATTCTTTCAATGCTTTCAATGCTTTCTAAATCTAAAATATCAAGCCTCTAGCCATCTCCTGTGCTTGTACAGCCCTTTTTCGGAAACCACGTTGTCGGCTTTTTCAATGATGCGGTACATATGAATATCAATGAATCTAGAAGGATGCAACCTGATTCTGATCAAACACAAAATTCAAAAGCATTGTTCATGACACAACATATATATCATCACAAGGTAAATCCACAACATCATTTAATAGAATGTCAAATGTTGATAAATCATTAAGTATATAGTTTACTTATTAAGGATTTATCAATATTGACATGAGTGGGTGGAGTATGTAAAACAGAAATCTACTGTTTTCTTGAATCTGTCAATCAAATGATGATGTGTATTTATTGCTAATGGACGTCACTGATACTAGGAATGAGTCAATATAGTTATTATTTTAAAATTTTAAATAGCTTGGTGTAAAATTTGAAATGTAATTGGTTTTCGTGGGACCCATTTCCTGGAAAATGGAATGCATTTGAATAAAAATTACGCAAAGCCTAAATGTCTAGGATACATAATCTGACAAATTAAAAGTTATTTTGGGGTCATGGAAATGTATTTCTCTGGGAAAAGTTAGTGTAAACATGTTTTTCTGGAAAATTCTAAAAGTGGGTAACTTGGGGCGGATCGTGTGCGCTTATTGTTTGCTGAAAGATGACATGCCTTTTGTTTCAGGTTCTTATATGATTGAAGTCAATGACTACATCGAAAAATCTGTCTTATTGTTTCCAAAAAGCTACGAAAAATGGGTCCGACGATTTCAACCCGGAAGTAACTGAAAAATGACTCACTTGCTCTGAGCTGACCACTCATTCCACAATCAAGTATACACAAATCCATGTATTTGCAACATATTCAATAGTCCCATGATAAAGCATGCTAAAGAATGTAGCATTGTTGACAAAATAAACAATGCTTTTTATACAGGTAAATCTTCAATTATGTATATACAGTGACCACCCATAAGTCCTTAAGTTAATGTTGTATTAATTATCCGAAATTGTGCAGTATGGCTCATATTATCCCAGTCTCTTTGAATGTTTTACTGCGCCCAACAGATTTAATTAAGCATGCTCGGTATCCTGTATTTTGTATTACAAATGTTCGTATGCTTATATGCTCATTTATTACATAGCTATAAATATGAAATGATTAAAACTTAGGGATAAAAGCCGAGTAACAAGTGTGCAGATATCAGCCGATATCTGCACACTTACTTGATATTGCACACTTTGCTAAAAGAGAAAAAATCTTTTTGTGAAACAATGCCAATTTCTTGACTTGAAGGTAATCGTACAAAATAGGAAAATTGGGACGTCAACTCTAATGACGTCATCTTCATTTGACGTCACGTGGAAAATGACGTCATACCGGGCCGAAACGTCGACCGAAGCTTGTCATTTTCAGATTTAGGCAATTTAAGCAGAAAAAAAGAAAACAAAATGCCAGTAATATTGATTCAATTGCAAAATTTGCTTCCAAAAAGTAACAGTAAAAAAATGATATTATCTGATATTGCATTTGTGCAAAAATGATATCACTCATGGATATTATCAAAGCCTTCGTGTAGATATTTCAATTTTGTAATGCTTACTCTCAACAAAACATCAAATATGAGACTCAGATATTTATAGCTATGTAAAACATCAAATATGAGACTCAGATATTTATAGCTATGTAATAAAAGGGTTATCGCACTGATATCGGTGAATATTGTCCCGAGTTGGGATATCGAAGGACGCGAGCCACTGATATCGGTGAATATTGTCCCTCGTTGGGATATCTACGGACGCTCGCAAGCTCGCGTCCTTCGATATCCCAACTCGGGACAATATTCACCGATATCAGTGCGATCACCCTATAGTACCGATCAGCTTAATGCGTTATCGAAAAATCTTGAAACTGAAACATAGCGATATTACTTTGTGGTAAAACATCTTTACATATCATCCACAGATATGCTGCTCATGCCACCATAATTCGCTGATTTCTTAACCCTAAGGAAATGAAAATAATCAGATGCTCTGTGTGCGTATTGGGTGCTTGGCATTCAAGTTAGCAAGCTTTCATAAATTTAGATACAGAACCAATGGGTCCTAGGCATTTATTATTAATATGCTATGTAACACGCTCAAGTGTGTTTCAGGACGGTGGTATATTTCAATTACTAACCTCGTGCTCGTAAGTACGACACACTACCAGCGAAAACTCAAATGTCTAATAATTTGAATGGATCTGTTTTGATCCTTTTGCAACTATAAAATAACAGAAGGCGCATCTCAGACGGAGCCTTGATGTGTCCTTAAGCAATTCCCATTAACTCTCTACAGTACTGGTTAAACCCAGGCAGCGTTGGCTCAGTCCCATTATGACTGAAAAACATTGTTGACTGGGGCGTTAAGTCTCAAAACAAACAAACAAACAAACAAACAAACAGACAAACAAAGAAGACGCATTGGCAGTAAATTTTTGCCGCCTCATGGGACAATCAGCAATGTGGTTTCCGAAAAGATCCGACACAAACCGAGCTGTACAAGCACAAAAGATGGCTAGAGACTAGAACTTTTGAATTTAGAAAGTAGAGGAATTGTACTATCCGTGTAGCGAAAACAAAGGTGCTGAGCAGCTTCGAAGTTACTGCGAAGCTAATCTGCGCCTTTGTTTTCGCAAATGCAGATTGTTGGTTTTCTCATTAGGCGGCTCAAATGTGCAACATTCCGAACAGCCGCGGTGGTGTAATGGATAGCGTATTCGCTTAGCAATCTAAAGGTTGCGGGTTCGAAACTCGTCTGGTACATATGCCTGTCATGTTGGTGACAAATGTTCACCCTGACGTGATAGTTCGTCTCTCACTAATGAGAAAGACCATCATTATTTCTTGAGTAGTGCTGATGTGTGTTGGTGAGTTCTTTGATGGCTGACTAGGCCAATTCTGGCTCTAAACCGTCGGTTGCAAGTAGAGCAAGTCAATGTCATAGAGTCTGATGGTGGCACATTTGTTTTGGCTTTGCGCTCTCTTCGCTTTCTTTCAGCTTCACAGATTCTCTTCTTTTCATAAAGAGCTGCTCCTTTGTTGATGAGACCTCGCCACTTTGATCGCTCCTGTGCAGTCTGTTCCCAGGACCCCATTGGTATTTCGAAATCCTTCAGAGAGGCTTTGAGGGTGTCTTTGTAGCGTTTCTTCTGGCCACCTTGAGAGCGCTTTCCCTCCTGTAGTTCTCCATAGAAAACTTTCTTTGGAAGTCGCGCATCAGGCATTCTTATAACATGGCCAGTCCATCTTAGCTGTGCTAGCTTTAAGACAGGCCTCGCAGGCTGTATTCTTAGGTTGAGTTTGCTGACAACCAGTCTATGATCTGTCCAGCAGTCTGCACCACACATAGTCTTTGTCACTTTAACATCCTGCCTGTCTGTTCTCCGCACTATGACATAGTCTATGAGATGCCAGTGTTTGGAACGGGGATGCATCCAGGATGTTTTGTTCCTATTAGGTAGACGGAAGACTGTGTTGGTGATTAGAAGGTCATGTTCAGCACACTTCCTGAGAAGCAAGAGACCATTGCTGTTGCACTTTCCAACCCCTTCTGGACCTATAACTCCTTCCCAGGTCTGGTGGTCTGTACCCACTCTGGCATTAAAGTCGCCAGGAAGGATAAGCTTGTCTGTGCGAGGTGTTGCAGAAATAACATTGTCTAGGTCATCATAGAACTTGTCCTAAACCTCATCTGGATTGGTCATTGTGGGTGCATAAGCACTGACAATAGTTGCATGTTGCTGACAGAGGAAGTCTCAATGTCATTAGACGGTCATTAATGCCTTTTGGCAATCCTGACAGCTTACCAACAAGTTCTGTTTTGATGGCAAAGCCAACTCCTGCTTCACGCCTCTCTTCACTTTTGCGTCCACTCCAGAAGAAGGTGTATCCAGCACCAACTTCTTTGATCTCCCCAACATCTGCGAACCGAGTCTCACTCAATGCAGCTATCTGTATATCATACCTCCCAAGTTCTCTGCCCACAAGGGCCGTTCTACGCTGTGGTCTATCTGACCCAGCATTGTCCATTAAAGTACCCTGACGTAATAAAGGTAAACCGCCCATAGGGGTGAATATTAAGTATGTGTTGCATGAACTCGAAGTTGGATTAGAGTGTTGGGTTTAAATAAATGGACCGCCTCGTGGGAAAACCAACAATGTGGTTTCCGAACAGGTCCGACAGAAACCGACCTGTACACGCACAGAAAAGAGCTAGAAGCTTGAAATTTCGGATTTAAGTAGAAGAGGAACTGTACTATCCGAGTAGCGAAAACAAAGGCGCGAAGCGAAGCTGATCTGCGTCTATGCATATTGTTGATTTTCCCATGAGGCGGCTCAAATGCACCAAACTATGGTTGGCTTGTTTCTCAGTAGCATTTAGAGGACAGAACAAGTAAAACTGAGATGAGCATTCAGGTGTAGGAGGGCCATGCTCCGTTTCACTAAAATGTTTTTAAATACTCCAAAAGCTAAATCTCGATTTTGACCTCATCTGGCACAGCAAAAGTCAGGCGAGTCCATTAAATAATGTTTTTTTGAAACGGTACAAATGTGCGTACAACCGAAGAATAACGGGAAACTTGCGGCATTTCTTCATGGTTTTCCAGTCGCGTGTTACGTCATGGACTCTCCCCACCTATATCGCCAAGCACCGCCTTAAAATATACAGCTATACCGTATTCAGTGTGACAGACGCGCGTACATTAACTCAAACTCATACATGTACTCCAACTCAACTCGCGAGAGTATGGCTGGAGTATGAGTCGAGTGGGGTTAAATTGAGTGTGAGTGGAGTATAGATTTGGTATGCACAAGGGTCACTCAACCATCACTCACTGGAGTGTCAGATTTTCATTATAAAACAATCAAATTTGAAATCTTATGGACATTTTTATGTTATTATTCTAACATCAAATTAGCAGCAAAGACTCTGACTAGACGCCGCATATTGCGGTGAGTTGTTATCTTATTTCGACGTGCACGCATCATATCGTATTTGCTTATACTCATTCCTTCTTTATTGTTTGCTTGCCTGCTTGTTTGTTTATTTGTCTTTCTTTCTGTGTTGCTCTCTCTGCTTGCTTGTTGTTTTATCATTTCAGTTTGTCTGTCTGTCTGTATGTCTCTCTCTCTCTCTCTCTCTCTCTCTCTCTCTCTCTCTCTCTCTGTATGTGTGTGGGGTGTGCGTGGGGTCGGAGGTGATTAGTCTGTGACAGCTACATCTAGCGTACAGGCACAGATGTGTCTGCATCTGGATATACAATGTTGGTCATTGACCACTTACCTAAAAATATGGATCATTGCTTTTCTTGTTCAAATTAGTCGCAAATGACATACCTTGGGAAAATCAAAATCTGTTCTAGAATTCGCGACCCCTCTCAAGAAAACAAGGACATCTATGGATAAGATGAGAAAGTCCCTAAAAGCTTCAAATCACGGGGTCAATTTTTAAAACAGGCAATTTCAGCAAATTTTTAAACGGTATTATTGTGTAAATATGTAAATTGTATGAAAAAAGATTTGGCAGTGTTCCCAAATGCCTACAGGTGGAGATAACTCTTTGTTTTAGTACCTTCCCAAATATTAACAATTTCTTACCATGCTAATGTTCATGGAGCAAAACTATAGTTTCCTATGTATCTGACTGCAATTTTTGCAGCAAACGAAAGCAAAATGCATGTTGTCAGTATTAAGCGGTTTTGGTTTTGTTGTAATTGCGCATGCTCATTACTGAAACAGGTTTTAAGGTCATTCTGTTTCCATCAAAAATTAAAAATTGGAGACCATTACTATTTTTAGTTTAAAAGTATGTTCCCCCGTAGACCCAACAAATCCTTTTTACTGGAGATACCTTATATATATTTACACAATATATGTAAGCGAGAAGTTGGGTCTAGGGGAGGAACGATGTTCACCTAACCGCGGAACATAAGTACTTAAGCGTGATTGGATACAGAATGACCGTAAAACATGTTTTAAAGATGCGCATGCGCATAAAGAACAAAATCAAAACTGGTTAACATCGTTAACATCCATTTTGCTTCGGTTTATAGGAAAATTTTGCAGTCAAATACATAGGAAACCTTTTTTTTGCTCTATGAACATAAGCAGTGTAAGAAAGTGTTAATATTTGGAGAGGTACAAAATATTCGGCAGTTCGGAACGTTGCCAAATCTGTTTTTATACAATTATCATATATGCCCAATAATACAGTTTAAAATTTTGTTACAATTACGTGTTTCAAAAACTGACCCCTCGATTTCAGGCTTTTAGGGACTATTCTCATCTTATCCATAGATGTCCTTTGTACCGAGCATAAAGCTTAGTCCGGGTGATGTATGTAATCTGCTATTATTGGGCTTTTTTGAAGAAATGTGGAGAAATAAGGGTCCAAAATTTTCGAGTAGCACTCGAGTGAGGTGTCGCCTTCACTCAACGTTTACTCGAAATTTTAGTTGAGTTCGAGTGTGAGTGGGACATGTGCATACCAAATCGAACAGTTATGCGCTCATACGAGTGACTGATCAGATTATCTGACTGAGCCTGAGTGGAGTATGCCTCGAGTGTAGGTTGAGAATACAGCCGTAAGAAAATGTTTTAATGATCTTTGGAACCAATCCAAAACCTGACAATCAAAAGCAGCAACGCCTTCCGATTCACACTTACTGTAGCACCCTGAAAGCCAAATTACCTTCAGAGTACGCCCGCTACCTCGCGAACACAGGCGGACAGAAAGTCGTGTCGATCTCGAGCTCTATATGCATAAACATCGTGCGAAATTGTAAAAGTAAGCAATGGTCAGGAAATGGCGCAATCAGAAAAAATAATCCACTATAAAAACTGCGGAGGACTATACATTGTGAAAAGGTACAAGTAGGCAAAGATCAGGAAAAGGCGCAATCAGAAAAAGATTCCCACTCCAAAAACCGAGGTGGGAAAAAAAACAAACAAACAATCAGGTACTTATACCATGAAACATATCGTAAGCCGAATGAGCAGCTATTTTCCCAATAGGTGGCCACTCAGTTACCTTAACTTAACTAAAAATATGAAAACATACATAAGCCGTCAACAGCACAAAATGTTTTAAACACCAAGACATAAAACAAAAAGAACCACCACAGAAGTATCGACTTGGATATAAATAGTTATTTAGTAGTATATAAATAGTTATATACTACTAAAATTTTTATAAGGATCACCTTTTCCGTATGCCAGGGTGCCTAAGCCAACATATTTTAGCTCACCTGAGTCGAAGGCTCACAGTAAGTGGGCATGGCATCCGGCGTCCGTCCTCGTCCGTCAGTCCGTCCACAATTTAAAAGAAGAATATTTTTGAAGCTAGTGGGCCGATTTTGATCAAATTTAATGTGAACCATTACTGGGTTGGGGATTGATTTCATTAGGTTTTGAAGAAGATTATATCAAAATTGTGGTTTCCATGGCAACAGATAGCTCCCATTGACTTACAGTGTAAAAATAAACTGTGCCGATCATGGCCCTGGGGTCCAATTTGGCAACACCCCCGGGGTCGATACTTTCCATCAATATCTCAAAAGCCAGTCGGAGGATCTTTATCAAATTATACACACAGCATCACTGGGCAGTAGGAAAGGTTGCATATTGTTTTTGGACAGATCGCACTGGAACTCTGGTTGCTATGGCAACATATACGTTTTAATGGGAATAATATTTATTTTCTCTGAAACCACAGGGCCCACAGTGGCAATGGCTTATGGCCCTATACATAAATTGTGCCAATCATAACCCTAGGGTCAATTTTGGCAACGCCCCGGGGGTCGATAGTCTCCTATAGACTTCCTATAGTAAAACATTCAAATATCCATAACTCCAAAGCCAATTAGCAGCATCACTGGGTAGCAGTAAAGCTGAGAAGCATACTGTTTTGGGGCAGATCGGACTGGAACATGGCAACATATACGTTTTAATGGGGGAAAAATCTTCAGCTCTGAAACTACAGGGCCGACAGCTTCGATATTTGATATGTGGCAATGGCAAATGGTCCACTACATAAATTGTGCCAATCATGATTTGGCCACATTCCGGGTGTTGATAGTTCCCATAGGCTTACTGTAGGAACACTGACTCTCTGTTCTTATGCAAGTAAAAAGGTACAAGTGGGAAAAGATCAGGAAAAGGCGCAATCAGAAAAAGACTCCCACTCCAAAAACCGAGATCGGAAAAACTAAATTAACAATCAAGTACGAGGGAAAATCCAAAATAACGTGTGCTTATGTTGTTACTTCAACATACGTAGATAAATCGAAAAATATATATTGCGATAAATGGTAACATCCGTTTAACAAAGTAAGTTTAAACAATTGCATATTTCATAGGTACCGCATAGGCGGCGCACGCGAATTTTCGGTCATGTACTGTGTCGAACATGTCTCGATAAAATGTAAAATACGCATTCGAGTCGTGCCAAACTAAGTCCAGTAAAAGCATGGTGTTGAGCTAATGTTGTGACTAATTTTAAGCTTATCTGAGTTATGCATTTTGGAAACATGAATATCAAAAGTACGGCTTTTCAGTGCATTCAACGTTAAAAACGTCGTCGCCAGATACGGTTTGAATCTATGCTATCACTAAACTTTCCGTGATATTTGAAAACGCCAATACGAAAACCCAAACTAACTAAATGTAGACAAAATGGGAACGATGAATGAATTAATCAGTAGTGTAAAAATATTCCCGTTGTGATTCTGACGATAAAACAGCATAACAAATATGGAAAAATATACAAAAATAACGCGCGAAGCGTAATGCGCTGACCACATGCAGACGGCTGACGATCAGGCGGTTTGTGTACAAAGTGAAGTATGAATTTGTTTTGAGTTTAGCTACTAAAGGAACATGTTCGAATGCCGAAGCACAAATAAGCCAAAGTCTTTATCCATGATGATACATGTTAAATTGATGGCCGTAAGCGCTGAGCGGGTGTTTACTTCGAAATGAATAAAAACGTCAACGACGTTACGAAATCAACGGTGACGTGCGCCGGGTACACCATAGTGACCTATTTATTTTGGTTGTAGATTTTTAACGGGTCGTTTTCTTTTCCTAATATTTTGCCGGGATATTCTAGACATTTTGTTATTTTATAAGCATTTCATTGATCAGCATAGAGGCTACAGCAAAAGTCTACGTTATTTTGGATCAGCCCCCGTACTTATACCATGAAAACATATCGTAAGCCGAATGGGCAGCTATTTTCCCAATAGGTGGCCACTCAGTTACCTAAACTTAACTAAAAATTTGAAAACATACATAAGGTGCCAACAGCACAAAAAAAATTAAAACACCAAGACATAAAACGAAAGAACCACCACAGAAGTATCGCATTGGAACGATCAGTCCAAGCTGTCCATATCTCAGGTGAGCGTTTACAGGACCATCGGTCCTTTGGTCACAATTCTAACATATACTTACATATTGACATTTAATCATGTAAAGAAAATTGAAAGTTTGATTAAATTCTCTTTCTTCATTGTTCAACATATGGGTTCGAGCACATGCGCCCCTCAAATTTGCCCTTTTACACAAATCCAAGTGGATTGGAATAGGGGTCTCACATTTTCCCACACACTGGTAAGAAAAAAATGGCAATAAAGATTGCAAGAAAGATGGTTGCAAGAAAGATTTTATCACGAAAACGTTTTTTCTGCTTACTTGTTGTTTTAACAGCTAATTCTTTGTGAACTAGAAATAAGTGTTTGTAAAACACTATGCCCCCAACTGTATGCTTGCCACTAACCTGGCACAGTTTTTTCATTATTTTTGAAAATCATGTAAGCAAACAGAGTTGACCTAGGCACAAATAGCAAACTTGAGGACTAACAGTGATAACAGATGCACACTTAAATCCGAAAGTGTAAAAATTGATAAATTTTCAAAATTCCGTAATTTTGTCAAAATGTGACAAAAAGTTCTCAAAAGTTAATCAGGTGATCTACTTACATATTGACAATTAATCATGTAAAGAAAATTGAAAGTTTGATTAAATTCTCTTTCTTCATTTTTCAACATATGGGTCAGAGCACATGCGCCCCTCAAATTTGCCCTTTTACACAAATCCAAGTGGATTGATATAGGGGTCTCACATTTTCCCATACACTGGTAAGAAACAAATTGCAAGAAAGATTGCAAGAAAGATGGTTGCGAGAAAGATTTTATCACGAAAACGTTTCTTTGCGAAGGTTGATATCCATGTGATGAGATTTTTTAAAAATTTGAAATGTTTGTCAAAAAATGCGTTTTTTACTCAAAACATCGGAAAAAAATGATTTTGACTGAAAATGATGTTCATCCAGTCTGATGTTGTTTTGTGAAAACTAAATAGTTGGATAGATATGGACTTTCAAAATATTCCTGTATGGAATTTAAATTGGGAGTGATCCCTATCAAACTTTTAGTAGTATATTTACACGTGTCTGTAATATGCGACAGGGAAATCCCCAACACCCAACGCTTGATTTAATTGGTTGGTTACTCAAAATTATAAATCAAATGAAAGACTATGCTTTTACATTATGTGTGAAGCAATCTGAATCTTTAGATATATCAGAATCTTACCTGCATTATCTACTTGACAGAACAGGTATATCATCAGTAGATTCAGTCATAACTAAATCGATTAAAGAATTCAGCCTCACCAGTTTCTATTATGCGTAAAATTGGTGTTATGTTCATATAAATAAGAAGTAATTAATTTATTCAATTTAAACAAGAATTTTGTGGCGCGGACTTAGCATAATGTAGATCTATACAATTTGATGCAGCTAGTTGATTACGTTATAAGTATAGATTCAACACATAGCAATGACCAGGAACTGGTACAACCAAAATCAAAGTTCCATCCTAAAACTCTAGTGAAGAAAAACAAAATCAGTACTTTTTCACTTATATTGTCTTGTATTATTATTTATTGTCAGATATTATATCGTTATACCTGTATAACGTGTAAGACATTATATATATATGTGTGTGTGTGTGTGTGTGTGTGTGTGTGTGTGTGTGTGTGTGTGTGGAGATTTTATCATTGACGGTGCAAAATTTTATTTTATTTGTACCTGAGCTAGCATTTGCCTTTCGGCTTCATCAGAGGCATACTGATTAGTGCAAGTTTAGAGAAAAATAGAAGGTGAGACAGCGAAATGGCCGTTCTCGATTTTTGAGATGAACAAATACAGGTAAAAATTCACATTGTGCTCAATGGGGGAACACATGAGCAACAGAAATTTGATGCAATTTGATTAAAATCCCGAAAAAAAAACTCAAAATGAAGAAGGGGCGGGGTGGAAATAAAAAAGAAAAAGAAAACAGAAGTAAAAAACACGACCGTTCACTTCGAGGGTTGCAAAACTACTGAAGGTGGGCTATGCAAAGCGTGACTTTAAACACAACGCTACAAACGCTGGTAATTTTTATG
The DNA here is from genome assembly GCA_964017185.1 of Rugalucina vietnamica. Lineage (NCBI taxonomy): Eukaryota > Metazoa > Mollusca > Bivalvia > Lucinida > Lucinidae > Rugalucina > Rugalucina vietnamica. Next base: position 7,531,947 of record OZ024882.1, on the reverse strand, counting down.
GTTATGTAAGCTGCTGCGGGTGATGTTTTCCTAGATAATTGGCTAAGTTGAAGACTACTTTATACAATAATTCCTGCTTCACGCCTCTCTTCACTTTTGCGTCCACTCCAGAAGAAGGTGTATCCAGCACCAACTTCTTTGATCTCCCCAACATCTGCGAACCGAGTCTCACTCAATGCAGCTATCTGTATATCATACCTCCCAAGTTCTCTGCCCACAAGGGCCGTTCTACGCTGTGGTCTATCTGACCCAGCACTATCCATTAAAGTGCGCACATTCCATGCGCCAATCCGTAAGGGGATTACTCTAGCTTTTTTCTTTGTATTTCGACCGCTTAAGGGGATCCCCGCTGATCGCGGTTAACCAGCCAGGGGGTTTGAAGCAGGCAATTGTTTAGGGCACCTTTTCTAGCCCCTTCGCCATGCTACGGGGGTGAGCAGTGCGGTCCTAAATAGGTCTGCTCAGTCACTCAGCCGACTGCCGAATTCTGCTTACTGCTTCTCCTCACAGAAAACGACCATTAGAACTGAGCCGCCTGTGTGCAGGTCTGCAACTACAGCTCCCAGTGTGTCCTACACCTGCTGCTTCGCCACTCGCCCATCGCCACAGGACTTTGTAGGTATGTGGGTGCAAGTGTGATGAAATTGTTGTGTATGCAAGTGCTTGTGTGTTGAGAAATAAGATGACATGCGCTATGAAATTGGATTATAGTGAGGAAGAGGTGCGCAACGTCAACCTCACTCTCTAGTCCTCGCCCAGCTGCGCCCAGAGGCAAGACACAGGTCAAGACGTCTGGAGTTGGGTTTGGATGCAGTGGATGACCGTAACATCTTTAGTGCCTTGTCACGCTCTGCATGTTCCACAACATGTTGCTGTATCGCTTTCTGAACCGTTGAATCAGATGATTTCTTCCGCTCCATCTACCGAAACAGTCTTTGCATATCTGGACTAGGCATATCCAGACACACAGGTTTGATTTTGGAGTTTCTTTCTCCTAGATGAATTGCTGGCCACAGCTGAAGAGCTCCATCTACCCTTTCTTAGGTTTTGTTTAGAGACCTGTAAACTCCTAGGAGGGCTGTCAACCAAGACTAATGAGTTCCCCCTGCCCAGCTAGATTTTGTGTAGAGAACTAGCTTAACTCCTAGATGAGTTGCCTTCCAAGGCTAACGAGCCCCATCTGCACCGCATGACAACAGGTAGTACTGATTACATGTTACAGTAGCAGTTAAACTGACCTGACTTCCACAGATAGAGTGCAATGTTCTGTTAGATGAATTTCCTACCGTTACGGAAACAAGAAAAGCAGTTCAACAACTATCATCTGGCAAAGCCCCAGGTGCAGATGCAATTCCTGCCGAAGTTTACAAGGCTGGGGGCTACCCATGGCAGAGAAACTGACAGAGTTGTTTCACTGTATGTGGAGGAAGGAGGCTATCCCACAAGAATTTAAGGATGCATCCATAATCCACCTATACAAGCGGAAAGGAAATCCTCAAGTCTGTGACAATCACAGAGGCATCTCCCTCCTATCAATTGCTGGGAAGATACTTGCAAAAATTCTGTTGAATCGTCTGAATGCTCATCTTGATCAGACGGGACTTATCCCAGAAAGTCAATGTGGATTCAGAAAAGACAGAGGGACAATAGACATGATCTTCACAGCAAGACAGCTTCAGGAGAAATGCCAAGAACAGAATGTAGATCTATACATGAAGTTTGTTGACCTCACCAAAGCTTTTGACACTGTTAGTCGTGATGGACTCTGGAAAATCATGGCCAAGTTTGGCTGTCCACCCAGATTCATAGCTATGGTGCGGCAGTTTCATGATGGCATGCAGGCACGTGTGCAGAATGATGGAGAGTTCTCTGAACCATTTGAAGTAACAAATGGGGTCAAACAAGGCTGTGTTCTGGCACCAACACTGTTCAGCATGATGTTTTCTGCCATGCTTATGGATGCTTTTCAGGACAGTGACACTGGTTTTCCAATCAGGTACCGTTTTGATGGCAACATATTCAACCTCAGAAGGTTGCAAGCCAAAACTAAGGTCCAGACTGATGTGCTAGATGAGCTCCTCTATGCAGATGATATGGATAAGAATGCCAACACAGAGGCAAAAATGCAAAGAGCCATGGATCAAGTCTCACAGTCATGTGATAACTATGATCTCACAATCAGCACAAAAAGACAGAGGTTGTACACCAACCAGCCCCCGGAAAACCATATAATGAACCAACCATCACTGTGAATGGGCAAAACCTGAAAGTTGTTGACAAGTTCACCTACCTGGGAAGCACTCTCTCCAGAGCAGTGCATATTGATGATGAGATCACTGCCAGAATTGCAAAAGCTAGTGTGGCATTCGCAAGACTCCGTGCAAATGTCTGGGAGCGAAATGGAATCAAGCTTGACACCAAGCTGAAAGTCTACAAGGCTGTGGTACTGCCAACCCTCTTGTATGCATGTGAGACCTGGACAGTATACCAACGCCATGCAAAGAGACTTAACCATTTCCACTTAAGCTGTTTGAGAAAGTTGTTAAAAATCAAGTGGCAGGACAAGATTCCAGACACAGAGGTCCTGAGGAAAGCAGGGATGCAAAGCATGCATACAGTCTTAAAGCTAGCACAGCTAAGATGGACTGGCCATGTTATAAGAATGCCTGATGCGCAACTTCCAAAGAAAGTTTTCTATGGAGAACTACAGGAGGGAAAGCGCTCTCAAGGTGGCCAGAAGAAACGCTACAAAGACACCCTCAAAGCCTCTCTGAAGGATTTCGAAATACCAATGGGGTCCTGGGAACAGACTGCACAGGAGCGATCAAAGTGGCGAGGTCTCATCAACAAAGGAGCAGCTCTCTATGAAAAGAAGAGAATCTGTGAAGCTGAAAGAAAGCGAAGAGAGCGCAAAGCCAAAACAAATGTGCCACCAGCAGACCCTATGACATTGACTTGCTCTACTTGCAACCGACAGTTTAGAGCCAGAATTGGCCTAGTCAGCCATCAAAGAACTCACCAACACACATCAGCACTATTCAAGAAATAATGATGGTCTTTCTCATTAGTGAGAGACGAACTATCACAATAATTATGGAGAATGACCGGGTTTGACTGGATCAAAAGATAAAAGATGTATATAAATTAATAGTATAGTATGAGATTTGGGTAGTATACATCAAACAGACAAACCTGTCGGTAGCACCGGATCCGTAAATGGATGCTTGAATGATATACAGCTGTACATTAAGTATATGTGAAATTTTATCATTAACGGTGCAAAATTTTATTTATATAGCAAGTCACCATAAACTTCTGGTTCTGAAAGGCCCTGACGCATAAGTGTCGACCTTAAATGGACTAGTCATTTGTTATCACTGCCCCCAGTCCAAGGGTAGGGTGGGGATAGCCGTGGAAATGAGCGGGTGGAGGTTACCTTCAATATGCAATGTACATGAATGTATTAGTAACTCAATATCATGTTCTCATGTGCTGTGAAAATGCATATATCGATCTGAATAATTAAATCAAGGACTCAGGAGGCAACCCTGGCTCACTCCAACAATCACATTGATCAATAGATCGTATCGTGACATGACAAAGAGTGGGGTTTAAACAAGCTCACTGTATATTGTTTGAATATACAGTTTCTTCATTTTAGATTATTGAACAGGGGACTGGGGTGTTTCTTACCTTTCTTACTGTTCGTAATAAACTTTTAAAACTTTGTTTTCTAAGGTAAAGCTGATTTTGCCCCCTACATGAGATTTAAGAGGACAATCGTTTTTCATAAGCATGGCAAATATTTAGCATTCAGTCACATTGAACCGATCAACTACACGTAAGTCTTATGGACCACTGCAGAGGCTGAGGGTGAGGTAAGGTACCTATAAAATCAATTTACCCCTAGTATTTTATATTACTGACCGCTCCGATTCGATATTTTTGCTGTTGTTCTAATTGTTTAATGCTTGAGTGTTGATTTTTGTTCTGTTGCATCGTACATGTACGAGGTGTGATCAGAAAGTTCTAAGCCTGATACACTTCAAAGCATTCCATAAGACAAAATCCTTGTTCAGTCGACCATTCTATTTAATTGAAAGTCATGTGGAGAGTAAAAAATATTTGGTCACGCTTGATTGTTTTTGTACGACGGTATTGAGAGAGGACAGTACGTCAAACTTGCAAATTGGAGAAAGTTTTGTTTGTATTGAGGCTTAACGTCCCAGTCAACAATTTTCAGTCATGCCGGGACGGATGGAGAAAGTTGAAGTGAGAGCGGTGATAAAATATCTTTGTAAGAAGGGAAAGACTTCCAAGGAAATTCACGAAGACTTCATGAAAACACTAAGGAATGAGCCTCCTTCTTATAGCACGGTGAAAAAATGGGCTGTAGAATTTAAGCGTGGGAAAGAGAGCATTGAGGATGATGCAAGGTCTGGCCGCCCCAAAGATGCCACCACTGATGGAAATGTGGAGATCGTTCACAACCTGGTAATGTGTGACAGGAGGCGATACTGACGAAGTATAGCGAGCGAAGTGGGCATAAGTTTTGGGGCAGTGCAAACAATTCTAACGGATATCTTGGGTATGTCCAAGGTCTCGGCAAGATGGGTACCGAGAATGTTGACTTATGACCAAAAAACGATCTCAGCTCGATATTTCTATATATCTCCTGTCTCGATATGAAGTTGATCCCTGTGATTTTATCGACCGAGTTTTAACTCAAGATGAGACATGGGCTCATCACTTTGACCCAGAGTCGAAAATGCAAAGCATGCAATGGAAGCACCCTGGCTCACCCCCTCCCAAGAAGTTTAAGAGAGTTTCTTCGATAGGGAAGGTGATGGCCTCAGTCTTTTGGGAAAGTCAGAGGGTAATCATGATCTTGAACAAGGGTGCACGATAAATGGTGCATATTATGCAGCAGAATTGAGTCGTCTGCGCCAGGAAGTAGAGAAAAATTGACTCCAGGCGTTCTGCTCTTGCAGGACAATGCGCCTGCTCACACGTCGCAAGTTGCCATGACTGATGCGACTGAATGCGGATTCAAAGTCCTTCCTCATCCCCCATATTCTCCTGATATGGCCCCGTCTGACTTTTATCTGTTCCCAAAATTGAAATCCAACCTTCGTGGAACAGTTTGGAAGCAATGAAGGCGTCATAGCGGCAGTGAACGAGTATTTAGAGGACCAGGAAAAGGACTTGTATTTAGAAGGGATAAGCAAGTTCGAAGAGAGGTGGACTAAGTGCATTGTCTTGGTGGAATTATATTGAAGTAATCACCAGATTTTCATTCCCTGATAATCACAAGCACTTGAGGCTTAGAACTTTCTGATCACACCTCGTATTTACGTAGGCTGAGCAAACAATTCGTGTACTTTGTTAGGAAAATCAAAAGTACTGATGCGATTTCTCTAAAATACCGTTTGTACGCATTCAATTTAATACGAACAAACGCGGAAAGTTTAAGACAAATCGCTTGATAAATGTCGTTGCTATGACAATTTGTTCGATGCATGTTAACGCTGCCTGGAGCACGCCAAAACGTTAACGTCATTTGACACCGGGATTTTTTTACATTGGCCGAGACAAAAGTTCCTGTAAAACATTCTAATTCTAAATTTTCATATATTTATTCCCCATCCGTGACTCATTACATTCGAAAGTTTAAAGCAAATCGTTAAAAACTTTTTTTGTTTTTACGAGAATTTTTGCGACAAAGTATTATTCGGGGCATACCATGACGTTCGAGTTATTTGTCGTAGATTTTTCTGCTTACTTGTTGTTTTACTGAACAGCTTTTTCTTTGTGAATAACACTTTATACATCATTGTTTATTATACATCACTGGACACTGTTGACTGTTTCAGTTCTGTTGTGTCTCCAGCTGTTTGTAACAAATTAAACGTTTCTGTGGGTTTTATTCGGAAGTTTCGCACAAATTTTTAAATGTGCGAGTTTCCGCTATTTATCAGTAACGTCATTTTTACTGATTTTTGCTGAGACTTGTCTTTCAAAAAGTATCGCTGTAGCGTTGTCTTTTGAATGCGAGGACCGAAATTTTACATTTCATGCCAAATGGTGTCATTATCAACATTTCCATAATTTAAGGAGATTTGGAAAGGGCATTCTTTAAATATTTTTATATTCATAAACATGTAAACACAGATTTTACGGCGTGCTCCGGGATCATAGTAGCAAACCCCACGTGTTTGTCGATGTAATTTAAACAACCAAAAACAAGATTCAGCAAATAACATTTTACGAATATTGACAATAGACCATTATTACACTTGTGAAAATAGGAATACAATCGGACGTCAATTATATAAGTTACTAAGATAGTCTTCGAACTTTTTGCTCGCCCCTCGTACGTTTACATAATATACGTGTATTATTTAGTTAAGTCCGTGTAAATGAGTGGCAATATATTGGAAAATAGCTGCTCACTCGGCTTACGATATGCCCCCTTTGTGTTAGTATATTAAGTTTTTTCCCACGTTGCTTTTCGGAGTGGGAATTCTGGTTACGTCATTTCCTGGCAATCGTTTCTTTTTACTAGTTTATGAAGGAATATGACGTTTCTTTAAAAATCTCAAAGAGTTAAACACATGCAAACTGTGCAAGTTGTGTTTTTGAGCAAAATGTACCATACATGAAAGATTGTAGGGCTAGACGACTCTCGATTTTGCAAAGACTAGTAAATTTAGAAAAGATGCGATCAGGGTGTTGTAGATAAATGTTACGCCGGTTACGCGCGACGTTCCGTCGCGTCTTTTTGAACCAGAGAAAGCTGCACATTTTTACGTCTTTTAGTATAAATTTTACATTTCTCTCCATTCACGACGAAATTAAACCTTATGCCGCAAGAGACATTTATTGTTATTCTTATATTCGTTCCACATTAAAATGTGACGTCTGTCGCGCCACATTACGTTTAGTTACGTCGCGGAAAATACCAACAGCGCACTATCATACATTTCAGAACATAAAACAGCACGAAAACGAACACCGTAGTCCAGGAATTTTTTTACACCACACTGCGGTGTGATGATCGAGTTATTAAGAAGTAGGCGATGATCAGGAAATCAGAAAGAAGAAAATGCACTCTTAACCAAATTACTGTAAAAAGTATATTGAATTATTTTACATGTACAAGGGAAGATTCAAAATAACGTGAAATGCAGCTGTAACTTCAACACACGAAGATAAATCAGAACGCTCGTTTAACAAGATAAGACAAAACAATTATACATTACTTAAGTAACGCAAACACACCGCGCCATTTAAAAACCATGGTGACGCATATTCGGCGTACGCGAATTGTCGGTCTTGTCCTGTGTTATACATGTCTCGATAAAATGAAAAATAGGCGTGCGAAATACGCCAAACTCATTCTAGTAAAACTATGGTGTTTAGATAATGTCGTGTCTAAGTTTCAACAAATTTGAGTCATACGTTTTTTAAATAATAGTATGAATTTTGCGTTTTTTCAGTGCATTTAGCGTTAAAAACTTCGTCGCTAGACACAGCTTAAATCTATGTTGTTTTTTTTAAACTTGCCGTGTTTCTTTAGCCCGACAACACAAAGACAACACAAAGGCCGAATAAAACTAAACTGTAGACAAAAAGGTACAAGTAGGCAAAGATCAGGAGAAGGCGCAATCAGAAAGAGATTCCCACTCCAAAAACCGAGGTGGGAAAAAACCAAACTAACAATCAGGCACTTATACCATGAAACATATCGAATATGCGTCACCATGGTTTTTAAACGGGAACCTGCAATGGAAATGTCAGTTGTGTAAAAATATTCCCGTTGTGATTCTGGTGATAAAATAACATATTAAAGACTGACAAAAAAGAAACAAAAATAACGCGCGACACTGTTGACGCCAATACGTAATGCGCTGTTTTTCAATACCGCATGCAGAAGCCTGACGATGATGCCATTTAAAGTGTGTATTTGCAATGTGCGAAACACAAACCTATGGTACATATTGAATAGATTGCCGTGAGCGCTGAGAGGGTACTATCAAAATAGCGAAAACAAAGGCGCTGCTCAGCTGTACAGCTGATCTGCGCCTTTGTTCAAAACTCCGATTTTCTTATAACGCGGTTCATATTTGTATACCAAGCATGTAATTTTGGTCGGATGTCCCTCCCCAAAGTAGTTTTATTTTACCAAATCGGCTTTGTTAAGCTGCAAGCAAGGCTATATATTCGAGTAGTTTTGCATTTTGATACGGTATTTATTGCTTGGGTTTTTACATTAGAAGAACGATACGCCCCACGTTCATATTACACCTGTGCAATTGGTTAGGATATAAACGCGTCTAATTTGACTGTATCAAACAGCACAAGATATAATCTCAAACTTTCTACTTTCATACCATTACTTTACTTCTCTTCGCTAGTTGATGACAGAAAACACAATCAAAGAAAATGATTATCTGTGCGGATGTACGTCTTTTGCTATGGATAATTGGACTATGTCTCTGTATGACAATGTCCTACAACATACCAAACCACGATCTAGTGTTAGCCGACGGTACTGTTTCATCGATCGACAAGGAAGACTGGTCGGATAAAACGAATGTCGACGAGAACGTTATACTTGCAGCAAGGAAACCAACATTTCAGACAGACCATGGATCATCATCGTTGAATTTGCCGGAAAATAGAAACTTACACGCTTTATGGAAATTACCGACAATTAACAAGGACAAACCTGATGCTATGACTTTATTGTCGGACAAACGAGCCTACATGCATGATCCATTTCAAACGATGACAAAACAGTTGGACGCAAACAAAGACACGCTAGAAACATTGACTGAAGACATCGGGATGATGAAGTCTGAAATAATATCAAAACTTGATGAGTTTAAAACTATGTCAGAGACACAGAGGGCAAAAGGTAATGCTCTTAGTACTTTAGCTGAAGATGTTAAAATAATGAAAGAGCAATTAATTTCAAATCTAGATGAATTGAATACAAAAGCAGACAAGTCTCATGACATGGTGAGTGATCAGTATAAGAACATATCGAAAACAATAAAATCGAATTCAGATAAACTTGATTTGTTGACAAAATATATTGAGAGGCTAGCACTGTATTCGTCGTGTCTAGGTTACCTGAAGGCTGGCTTTACGACAAGCGGTGAATACATGATCACTATCCCTTACACTAAACAGATATTGACCGTCTACTGCGACCAAGAAACCGACGGAGGGGGATGGCTCGTCTTTCAGCGCAGGCAAGACGGCTCTATTGACTTTTATCGTGATTGGCAAGCCTACAAGGCTGGCTTTGGAGTCGTAAATGGTGAGTTCTGGCTGGGTAACGACCATCTTCATTCATTAACGCGAGACAAGCAGGAGCTGCGAGTTGACCTGATGGACTTTGACGAAAATACCGTCTATGCGAAGTACGCGTCGTTTAGCATTGGATTAGAGTCGGAAAACTATATCTTATCAGTTAGTGGCTTCACTGGAACTGTGGGGGACTCTTTTGGAGTTCACAATGGTTACAAATTTTCTACAAAGGATCGCGATAATGATGTCACTAGCGCTTTCTGTGCTCTACAGTTCAAAGGTGGCTGGTGGTACTCTAATGGTTATAATGCCAATCTTAACGGAATATATTACGACGGGGCTAGAAGTAATAGCAACGGAATCAGATGGAATCGCTGGAAATATGTTTGTCTGAAGAAAACCGAAATGAAAATTCGCCCAAAACAGTAGATTCTAAAAGTAGTTCAAATGAAATACAACTGGTAAAGAAATCTAATGACTTTTTTCAATTCTCCCTACTCCACCTTTCATCCAGTTCCTAACAGTAAAATCTGTTTTCAAAGGATGTGTAAACCCTTTGTAGTATAAAATGACCTAAGTAACCCCAGGAAGATAGCAGTATACTTTTGTCATAGTAGCAGTACAGAGCTGTGTCACGTAAAAAGACAAAATAGCCAATAACCATTTTTGAATGGACAGTTTATTTCATTTAAGGACTTATGGGTGGTCACTGTATGTACATAAGTGAAGATTTACCTGTATAAAAATGAATTGTTTATTTTGTCAACAATGCTACATTTTTTAGCATTCTTTATCATGGGACTGTTGAATATGTTTCAAATATATGGATTGTGTATACATGATTGTGAAATGAGTGGTCAGCTCAGAGCAAGTGAGTCATTTTTCAGTTACTTCCGGGTTGAAATCGTTGGACCCATTTTTCTTAGCTTTTTGAAAACAATAAGCCAGATTTTTCGATGTAGTCATTGACTTCAATCATATAAGAACCTGAAACAAAAGGCATGTCATCTTTCAGCAAACAATAAGCGCGCACGAGCCGCCCCAAGTTACCCACTTTCAGAATTTTCCAGAAAAACATGTTTACACTAACTTTTCCCAGAGAAATACATTTCCATGCCCCCAAAATAATACTTCATTTGTCAGATTATGTATCCTAGACATTTAGGCTTTGTGTAATTTTTATTCAAATGCATTCCATTTTCCAGGAAATGGGTCCCACGAAAACCAGTTACATTTCCAATTTTACACCAAGTTATTTAAAATTTTAAAATAATAACTATATTGAGTCATTCCTAGTATTTGTGACGTCTATTAGCAATAAATGCACATCATCATTTGATTGACAGGTTCAAGAAAACAGTAGATTTCTGTTTTACATACCCCACCCACTCATGTCAATATTGATAAATCCTTAATACGATGCAACAATGCTCCATAATAAATCTAGATAATAATCCATCTTCTTTGAAATGAATGACTCTAAAGCTTATATGGTAATGATGTTTATAAAGATAAAACATCAAAAAAATCATTATGGCATATTCTCCCTTTTCTCTGGACATGGCCATTTAGTGTACCAAAATAGAAAAGAAAACATCTTTTGATGTAAAGTTTTGACCTCCTGATTTCTAGGACATTTAGTGATCAAAAGAAAAATGTCACAGCTGTTTCTTTTGAAATTCTGGCGGCTTGTCAAACTTTGATAATGTGACCTTATCTAATTGTGAATGACCACAGCAGGAAAAATCATTAGATTATGGAATCAGTTCTATCATCATTTGCCTAGATGACCAGGATCATTCGATAGAACCGGTACTCGTATTCTCACTGACATCTACGAGTGTTCAGTGTATCTCATGGTATATACGGACCTAGCACTGAAATGCTGATCAAAGAAAGAGCTCGATCAATTTTAATAAAATATTAGTGGCTGTAAAACAATATCATTTTCATGTTAGGCCTGACAATACGGAAAAAGGAAATCCATGTGTTCAAAAGGCTAAACGCTATATATCGTTTTTTTTTTTTTTTTTTTTTTTTTTTTTTTTTTTTTTTTTTTTTTTTTCATGTTTTTTTAGTACATGTGTACATGTATCTCCTATTTTCGTATTGAAGTGTTTCTTTAAATTTTTCCAATGCTCTGTTATCCTCTGAACCACAAAAACTCAATGAGTATGAAATTCCTAAAGTTTCCAACTTACAGAAGTCCTCTAAATCTGGCTTCACTGGCATAACACTATCCATGCATGAGAGTACACTTGAATCATTAATGGTGTTTCCATGTGTAAGAATGATCATACTTGATTCTACATTCCTGTCAGTATCCATCCAAATCTAGAATTCAGCAAATATAGTCCATTTTGAATTCCAATCCTATCAGGAAGAACAATATCTAGGTTAGTCCGACAATCGGGCTTTCGTTCCGTTCACTTCATTTATTTAGTCGGTCGTGAACTCTACTGACGCCCGAAAGGCGTATGTTTCATTTTGGATCAAAATTTCAACCAGTGCCTATTTATCAAATAATATTGCATGCGATCGGATGATTTCCAACTAAGCATCAAAAATCGAAAATCACTCAAAAAAGGGATTTACTTTCACGATTGTGCCATCAAAATTCAAGATACCATTCACAAAACGTGATTTATTGATATTTTTTCAAGACTGTTTCTTTAAAATGTAAATAGCGTCACGTGAGCGTTGTCCGGTGCGAGCAATAATTCGCTCCCAAAGAAATTTATCCGCAAATTACTGAAAGCCGGAACAGCGGAACTCATTTCATTTATTTATTTATTTATTTATTTTTATTAATTCATTTATTTTTATTAATTCATTTATCTTTATTTATTCATTTTTATTTATTTTTATTTATTAATTTTTTTTATTATCTGTTGTGTATTTCCTTGCAATTGGGAAAATATGAAAATTTAGGGCTACTTTTCCGTTCCGGTATCATGACGTTTTGGACGTCATTGTAACTTGTTCCATAGTTTGTTGTTTGAATTGTTGCTTAGCGTCCCAGTTAACAGCTACGGTCATGTTGGGGCGCGGCCTCCATTTTATGGGACTTTTATTTAATAATTAGGATGGTATGACATTCAAAAAAGTGCTTCAATTATAACCACACATGTAAACCACTAAGGCGGTATGGATGGATTGACTTCAAACCACTTTTCCTGGGCAGGCTTAGACCTGAGTGGTAAACCAGTGATCTATCGTCAGTCAGTAGCGTATAAGCGTTGCCTGGAGGAACAAGAAGGTCGTCATTTTTTATTAGGCCCCAATGGGAGGTGGCCCGTTTCGGAGATTGTTGTTTACATATACGGTGGCCTAGAGAAACGCACGCAATCTATATGTGTTGACAAGCATGATTAAATAAAGGAAATAAATAAATAAATAAATAAATAACAAATAAATAAAATAAAATCTTTTGTGAGAAGGATTCTACATGACTATGGAAACATTTTTTTTTTCGTCTCCAAGTAGTATTTGAATAAAATGTTGTAGCAAGGTATGACATGTTTCAGTCTGAATAAACATTCGCTTTATATATAACATTCAGGGGTCGGTGATGGACCGGGGTTAAATGAACCACCCCAATAAATTATTTAATTTTATTTATTTATTTATTTTAATTCAGTTTTACGTCCCTTTCAATAAAATTATTTCAGCTCATATGAGTAGATGGGCGAAAACAAAGGAAAATCCGAGACAAAATCACCTGTCACACCAGCAAGCAGAACCTTGCTCGCCTTATATGTGGCACCAGTCATTTGTACCTGGCTCTCAGCCTAGGGCCGGGGAATAGCGGGGATTTTAACTTTTCAATTTTTAAAGCCGGGCTAAAAGCCCGGCACTGCAGGGCCAGATGTGTGGTAAAATCCCTGCTAAAAGCCCCGGCGCCCCGGAGGCTGACACTTACGTGGAACAACACAGTAGAAGCGCCAAGAGCGAAAAAGCGGTAACTGTATTTTATTTTGAAGCGTGACTCGACGTCAAGTAGTCCCTAACCAAAATGGCGGCCAAATTGACGTCGAAATTTCCACTAAAATACAGCGCTGAAAGAAGACATAATAATAATAATAATAAACGGACTAAATCAAAGCTCGATCCGCCAACTGCGATTTTTTTTTGTCAAATCAAATGCGAAATACATGTCACGTGACAAATCACTGGGGCGACGAAAATAAATAAATGCCGAAAGGGGTGAAAGACTTCCGTGTTTATGTCGCACTTAGTTGGTCTTAGTTATTTTGCAAACACACAACGTGTCATCACAGATTCGGCTAATTTTTGCATTACATGTTCATTAAACCCTATTCCGTGTAACGGCTTTGTAAAATTGCTGGAGAAGACCTGATAATCGTAAAATTGACATCCGATTGATGGCATATTTTCGGAATCGATTCCCAGATAGCATGACAACGTTGGCTCAACGTAGGATTTCGGTAGTGTGCTACGTTAGCCCAACGTCGGTAGCTTACGTTGGCCCAACGTCATTTTGCTCATCCGGCCTTGTTGGGCCAACGTTGGGCCAACGTAGGTAAAAATGTACTGATAACGTCGATTCAACGTTGATTCAACGTTTGGCCAACGTTACATTTAAGTTGGCTTAATGTTAGTTAGCCTATCAAATGCCAACCTTAGTGCCTGTGCCTTAGTGCTCTAAATGTTGAAGTATGCTAGTAGTAAACTGAAATAGACAAAACAACTGCGCATGTTTCGGTATCTTTATTAGAAATACATGTATCAAACAAACATATAATTCAAGTAGATATGTTCCTTTATCAGGCTGCACGGATGAGTCCGTTGTTCTCCTTTGTAGGCGTCGTCATTGTTAAGGTTGTTCCTTTTCCGATTGTGCAGTGCCTGCGCATAGATGTACAGGCCGATCTGTTTGTTTGTTAAGCCTAATCTGTTTCCTTTTGAGTCTGTGTGGGTGAGCTCACATGAACGCGCTGACTCCTCTGTTCATTCGCTGGTCTAGTGAATTCGCAGGATTGTCTTTTCCTACTATAGACTGTGCAGGAGGATTCTTCCTTGAAAGTCTGCGTAGATGTGCAGCAGAAGGATCCATTCCTTTGTTTGACTGTTCGACTGTGCAGACCGATCTGCTCCATTGTTACAGGTTTCCATTTCTTTGTTAGAATGTGTACATGGTGATCTGGTTTGGGATGCGCAAACTGATCTTTTCTTTTTAAGTAGCAGTATCATCACAGCACAACTTCGATAAATCAGAAAATAAATCAATAAATAAACTGCATAATTTATTTTTCAATAACATATTTATCTAATATCAAAACATGATAATAATTATGATAATAAAAAAACATGGTTTAACAACAGCAAAAATGAACATTACCAGGAAAAAAAAATAAAATGGAAAATAATTTACCATTTCTTACTCCTGCAACATTGTCTTTGTCTCTTGAAAGTGCAATAAGTACCTGTTGCTAATTAAGCCGCTTCGTGAGAAAACTGGTTTTGGAAATTTCCGACCAGGTCTGACACAAACCGGCCTATACACACTCAAAAAACGCTACAGACTTGAAGTATTGGTTATAAGCAGAAGAGGAATAGTGCTATCCATGTAGCGACAAAAAAGATGCTGATCAGCTGTGTTGTTACTACACAGCTGATCTACGCCTTTGTTTTCGCATAAACAGAAGTCCGGTTATCTCATGACGCGGCTCAATTATCCATAGATAATTGTGGCTACATATTCTGTTCTTCTTGGTATCATGTTTCAGATTAATTTGTGGTGAAAGCAGTAGGTGACCTGTCTGTTTTATGATAACAATTAATTTGATTATACCTTATGTGTTTCTGATCTAAGCATATGCTATCAAAAAGCTAGAAAAAATGGAAAACTATTTTTTTATCAATGCAAACAAAATTATATGAATATTAAATCTACTCTTTATTGCACCAAAAAAGTTATACATATTATCTAAGAACAAAAATAGTTTCACATCAGGAATACATTACGTGTGCGATCAGCATGTGCATCTACACAGTCAATCAGTGCAGGCCAATTACTATCTGAGCCTTTGCATGAGAAAACCAACAATCTGGTTCTCTGACCAGGTCCAACACAAACCAGACTGTAGAGCCGAAGAAGATAGAAATTTCAGATTTAGAAATGTTAGATTTAGGATAAGACGGGTTTAACATTTAGGCAGCGATAAGAAAAGTGCTGATCATGTGTGGGCTGACTGTGCAGCTGCTCCGTACCTTTGATTCTGCATGAGCAAAATGTGTGTTTTCTGGTTGCACACCACATTTTAATGGAATGTTGGTTTGAAGTAAGCCGACAAGTAAAACGGCTTAATTACATGAACATGTATGCAGAACAAAATTGGTTTAATTTGGGAATACGTTAGATTGAAACTGGAAAGTCCTGGTCTACCTGCAACTTACGCCTGATCAGATTATGTAACAACTTACACCTGATCAGATAATGTAAAGGCTTTTCTATAGTTGTTTTGACCATTTAAGAGTTTGAATTGTCACTTTTTCGGGTTTGATGTGCTAACGTTGGCCCAACGTTGGGCCAACATTATACACATGTATAAACATTTTAGGAAACCTACGACGTTGGGCCAATGTTGGGCCAACGTTACACATATGTATTTACATTTGAGAAAACTTACGATGTTGGGCCAACGTTGGGCCAACGTTACAATAATTGAAAGGAAAAGTTTTATTTTTTTCAATAAAAGGAAAACGTTTTCCCATCACTATGTCAACTTAAGTATTATTTGACTGTCTAAATTAAATTAATAAGATTTTGTGTCACAAATTGGTCAACATAGATCCAACGTAGCCCCACTGTTACACTGCCAACAGCTAACCATTTACCATTGATGCGATTCAATGCCAACGTTGGGCCAACGTTGTTATGCTATCTGGGTTTTTCATTTACACAGCACTCGTGTACTGCTGACAACTTTTAGCATTTAAACATGTGCTGGTAAAGTGGTGCAAACAAGGAAATCAAATAGATTTTTGTGGATTTAACGTATAATGACTGTTTTATTTAAATAAATTGGTGCATGTTCTGCTGTTTTAAACCATTCATTCATTGAGAGAGGGATAATCAACTGATCAATTGACATTCAGTCTCAGAACCATTCATGAATCATTCCAATTTCTAGTGGATTTACTTACACGGACAGCCCCTGGCCACAGCCACAAGAAAAGAAGACCAGGTTTGTTCGAGATGTAAATTGTGCACCAGTCATTTGTATGCATGCCTCCCCCATTCCGGGTAATTGGAAACTGGGTTGTGTGTGTGTTGGGGGGGGGGGGGGTATTTGACTTTGTCCCCCCCCGTGTTTGAGAATGCTGAATTTGATCCCCACATTTAATCATCACCGCTTTGTCGGGTTTTACCAATCAGTTTGCTTGCGGCCGTATGTGCCCGGTGGTTCTTTCATTTTTGCCCAACCTACATATTCAGACTCATGAGCTGAAAAAATCTTGAAAGGGGCGTAAACTGAGAAAAACAATCATTGCCATTTCCCATGCAGTATTGCAGTCTAGTATGTTTTCTCTTACACTGCCATATCTATTTTAGCCGCGTCATGATAAAATCAGAATTTTGCAATATGTGCGAGAACAAAGTCTCAGATCAGCTGTACAGTAACTGCACAACTGTTCAGTGCCTTTGTTTTCGCTACACGCGTAGAACAATTGCTCTACTTATATTCATGTTTCCAAGCTTCTAGCGTCTGTGACTGTACAGGCCAATTTGAGTCAGTACTTTTCTCATGTTGCGGGGTATCTATACCTGCAATTATTAAAACCTGATGTCGTATGAAAATTGATTTCATCTGTGTTGGTTGTTCTCTGTTGCCTCTATTGTCTCTGAGAACTAGATCATATATGTTGATTGTCTTTTGTAATGGAACAACCTTAAAGTTGGACAAAATTGAAATTCTAGCAAATCGTTGTAATTTTAAGTTTTTGGAACTTGGGTTTTTCAATTTTGTTTTGATTTGGTGCATTTCAAAGAAAAGTAACCGAAGTTTGACTTTTTTCAAGGAAAATAGTTACTTCCCTAGCTCTTATGCACCACGTCTCAGCTACGATCAGAAGCAAATTTTTGTTTCACCTGTTTTCAGAGGTGTTTTGTAAAAGTTGTACCCTTGGCTTTGTTTCACTTTTTCCGAAATCTGTAAGTTAAACAGTTTCGGAAAATATATACCTTTTTATCATTCTATGCCACAGAAATCCGTTATATCCAAAACTCTATTTCATCTTCAAAATCATGAAAAATTAAGAAAGGGGAGCTAACTTCTTACTTAGGAATCGGATTTAACCGAAACTTAATATACTTAAAGCTGGTGTGTATATCCTGGTTATGAATAAGTTTGAACAGAATCAGATTAATAGCTAGCTAGAAAATAAGAAAACATTGTTTTCACCATTATAACCCTATGGGACATATCCGTTGCCATGGTAACCAGAGTTTTGATCCATTCCACCCTATATTGTAATAAAAGTTGTGTTCTGATAAAAAGATGCGTCATGTGAAATTTGATGGTTCTGGGTTCATTGGTTTTAGAAATTTTGCACTTTTTGTTGTAGATTTTTTCTCTACGGACAGGACATTTTTGACCAAAATATAATTTCTATAATTCTACATTGTCATTGGCGTTGGTATAATATTTTTCTCATGACAATTATCAGTTCATAAGACTCCATTTCCCAATGTGATTTAAACTTCCAGAAGTATGTGACGTCATAGAGAAATGACATCTTACGGACAGGACACTTTTTTGTTACATTGTCCTCAGTAATTTGGGATATAAATATCTATCCAGTGATAAAAGTAAGTCACGCAACTGGTTATTTTTATCGATAAGGTATGTCCAAATATTGTTCATAACACATTGGAAGTACTATTGGATGTAACAGTCTGACTTATCTGGCAGGTCACTTTTCTCACTTTAAAATACCTCATTTTGGCACATGTCATCAGCTTTAGTAATCATGGCATAACTCAAAAACAAATAGTCGTAGCCCATTCAAATAAACAGCAGAATAAAGGGGATATGGCCACTTACTAGCCACAGAATATTTTATATGCAAATAAAGTGTCAGTTTCAATCCCCTTACACATAAAAAGAAGCAATTTTCAAGTGAGACAGTATAACACCTGTTTTGGGGGTATTTTTGGCTATTTAAACTTATACTGTGAAAAAATGGCTTGTCCAATCAACATGATTTTTTTAGGCCAGCGAGAATTAATTGATCTTGACATCCTGCAATTCAATTTAAGTAAGTTAGTGTCGAAGAATTCGTTACACAACCGCATAGCACTTGGTAAATTTAAAATTGTCATCTGATCGTAGCTGACCCGACCAGTCATTTGTAACCACTGCTCCCCCACCTAAGGGGAAGGGTGGGGATTATGACTTTTCAGCTTTCAGTGCCCTGCTATAAGCCCCAACCCAGGGGGGCAAACTGGAGGTCATTTAACTTTGCTCTTTATCCTGCCCTTCGCAATAGAAAATCTCCCTGGGGTAACGATTCTAATGTCAAAATCCCGTCATTTCCCCTGCACTCTGGGGACACTTGAAAAGTAATTGCCCTACACCTTAGTCCGGATATCCCCGACCCTTCCCGGTAGGTAGGGCAGTGGTTACAAATGACTGGTGCATTATTAAGAAACATTTTTTTTTCTTCAAATTTTTGCAGCACTTTTTTTACATTTTCTGGAATGCAGAAATACCAGATATTTTTCAACTGGCCAATCCGACCAGGATTTGGGGCGGGGGGAGGGGGGGAGCGAGCTCAGAAACAAATGCTGGGGCCCAGCCTATAGATGCAAAAGTCCAGAGTATCCCACCATGGATTACCCGCCCTGGTTGTACTTAGTAGTGTTGGTTGTCTCTGGATAACCACTATGCTTTGCAAATTGAAGTTGCACATCTTCTGGTGGTGCAGCTGATCTATCCTTCAATTTCACATTAATTGAGCCATGTCATAAGAAAACCAACAATGTGGCTTTTTAAAACGTCCAACACAAACTGAGCTGTACAAGCACAGAAGATGGCTAGAGGCTGGAAATTTTTCAATTTAGAAAGAAGAGGAAGAGTACTATTAAAGTGGCTGATCAGCTTCGCAATTACTACGAAGCTGGTATGCGCCTTTGTTTTTGCATATGCAAAATGTTGGTTTTATCATAACACGGCTCATTTAAATTATGCATGTACTTAACAGAGAAAAAGAGAAATCTTTATGTTATATGTATTATAACCACACTGCATCTATATTATTTTTCAGAATCTTGTGCCATGCAGGACAGAGAAAATATAATGTGGAATCCAAAGTCCATGATTTTAATGACCAAACAGAGTTCACCTTAACTCCAATATTGGAGTTTCAAACTCCAACTTCTGGATTCTGACTCCAACTTTTTGGAAAGCTCCAATAGTAAAGTGAATACCTCAATTTTACTCCAATGGAGAACTCTGCAAAATCTGTGAAAGACAGTAAAATTGTGACATGCTGTGAAAGACAGTAAAATTGTGACATGCTGTGAAAGACAGTAAAATTGTGACATGCCAGGATCAATGTTATAATAAACAATGGTTAGGAAATTCATGTCTGGATGTTCAAAGGTCAAAGAGTACATGCCCACAATGCACACAACTACTTTTAGTGCACTAAGATTACATGTAGGATTAAACAGCGGATTCTTACTCAGTTGTAGACTGTGTGAAAGACATTTCAGTTCTCGAGCAGATTATCTGTCAATAGCATGACAGTGATGTTTTATGGACAGAATGATGAGGCAAGAAAATGAAAAGTATTTACTACATGTTCATGTAATGCATTCAGGATGATCATGAAATATTGTCCTCTAAACATTACACCTGTGTCTTTTAATTCTTTCTAAGTAACACAGAGCTACATGTACAAGAAATGATGTTTGATTCATTTTCCCATGTCTGTTTTTGGAGTGGGACTTTTGTTCTGATTGTGCCATTTCATCATTCACATGGCTTTAATACTTTTACCTTTTTCAAGCCTTGATATTTTAGATTTACCGTATTCGTTCTAATTACCTCACATGCTCCAATAAGCGCACTACCTCTCCGTTTCCGAAAAATATAATTATGTGCGTAAGCGCACATATGTGCGTAAGCGCACACTGTTCAACTAGCATATTAATATTTTACCGCAGTTTTACACATTTATATTGTTTTAACGACATTAAAACATAACCTTAAATGATCAAACATTATTTTGTAATGACTGGTACACTTTAGTTTAAATGACATTGTCAATGTTATTTTCGACAGGACTTTTTCATCTTTTTAAGTGTTCTGGTCGTTCGTAGTGTGCGCTAATCAGAACAATATTTTGTAACCATAACTTTAAGTTATTTTGAATAATTAAGCACACAGTGTGCTAATTAGAACAAATACGGTAGAATGTTTTTTGTTTGTTTTGTGTCTAAATGTCCCAGAAAATTAGTGGTGTAACGATGCATCGGACTATCGATGTATTGCAATAGTGACCGTGCCAATTGTACTGCATCGATGGTGTGTTGAACTATCGATAGTTTCGATAGTTCTCTTCTTCCTGCATTTTCAGAGTTTTTCGGCAAGTTTGAATGTTTATTTTCGTTTTCATAAAAGCGAAAGTGCCCACGGCGACACAGCTGATTGTCAAGTGACATAAAACAGATTACCTTTTTTGGTTAATCCTTATGCAATTATTGGATAATTGCCTCAATATTCAGCACATCACCGTTAGTCATAATTTCACGCCGACATGTATACAAGTGTCAGCCGCTTCGTCACAAGTGCTGATTGGCTAATTAGCGCCACGTGTCGAAAGCAACACTTTGACAAGGGGCGGTTGAGAGGGCGGAGTCATAAATTATTGACAAGAAGACACGCTACTGTGATGTAATAATTGCAAATTATCTACTGTTAGCCTTTGAACTAGACTATGGAAGAACCGATCGCTGTGAAACCGTTTCGTTTTTATGAGCAAAATACGTTACAACCATCCATTAGCCGCATTTTTAACATTCAGTAGGCTTGTAATTGTGTTTCCTTGCAAAAATCCCCATTCAAATGCATTTTCCAGGCATAATTTTCCAATGAAACGCTCTATTTTTACGTTGAATTTTTTGGCTGCCATAATCATGATAATAGACCGTATCTATTGTTGCATATATATTATCCTCCTATAGTGGCACACCTCAAACTGGAGTCTTCTCCTTAGTGACTTACTTACAGAGACTTGTATGATCATAATGCCTCATCCATAACTGTATTTACCCTCAACTCATAGATGTGGACCCACTCTCTCCCCACTAACCGCTCCCCTACCCCCCCCCCAAAAAAAATGATTTAATGGGCTACTAAAACACAACTGATAAGCATAAAATGTCTTGTTTATGCTTTTGTGGATGTACTACATTCAGAAACACAATTTGAATGCTTTAATACCTTTTAATTCCTCCTAAAACAGGAAAATATTCTTAAAGTCAATAGTATCACAATAGTATTGCAATAGTAACCTGCAATAGTACTGTAACGTTTCTATTTATATATAATGTATGCCGAGCGGAATGCACACACTATAGGTTATGTATCAATTTTGCGTTGGGGCTCCTTAGCCCTGACTGATCAAAAATTGTATGACAATATAACAAAATAACATATATATGAAATAGACTACCTTGTCTTTAAATCTCAATAATCAATTCATTGGAATCACTCATAAATTATCAACAAAGATTATGGGTTCAACCTGACCCCTTGTTAAGGCTCCCAATTGCCTCCTAATCACTCACAACGATTCTGCACTATCAATGTTTGCCAACTATAGAAGCTCTCCTCACCGGCTCCTGACTCTCAAATACTATTGCTCCACACAGAAGACATCAAGTCTTCAAATAAACTAGGAGCCTAACTCGCCGGCTTCTGATTCCACTACCTACTTTACTAAGACACTTCAGTCTTTCTGTTTTACACTTAGAGCGTAACTAGGAGCCCTTGTCTCAGGTTTCGCAATGATCCCAATGAGACGTAGACAACTAGTATTTGCTCTATTACCTTTACTATCATACCGGCCGTTCACTTCAGACTCAAGTTGCAGAATGTCAAACTTTGCCTCGTCCGCGGTATTTATACCCGGGAAAATCCATTTGATAGGTAAGTTAGGTTGAGTCCACTAAAATGATTGGTACTATTTGACACATATCTTTGTGTTTAAAATCTAATGTAACGAAATGGAATAATATGATTTAGACAGAGAAATGTTGTGATGTTATAAACTAAATGCAATTATCAATCTGTTTCCCTGGTAACAAAACCCTGGACCCGAAACGACATTAAATGGAATCGTCCAGTACCTCGTTGTACCTGAGACGCTTTTCTACCCAAGCACCGCTTTACAGCTGATCCAATATGGCGGCGTCCAGTAAATTTTATTTCCAGGTTGTGAATTACATGTTTTTATGGGATTTCGTGATTATTTTATCATCAAACTGGATAAGAACAAATCATTTATGAATTATACAGACAGCGGAGGCTGAATTTAATCTGCAGCAGCAGGTAAACGTATGTATTTGCTCAAACCTACACTTTGTTTATATTGTTTACCTGTGGTTTCATCACAGTACTAATATCGCAATAGTGATTCCTGCAATGTCAATACTATCGCAATAGTCATTTTTGGACTATCGTTACACCCCTTCAGAAAATGTCATCATCATGTTGAGATATCCCAGTAAACTGCTATGAATATGTTGGGGGCATGGCCGTAAGTTTTTATGGGACTTTTTCCGAGAAGAATTTCTGGTATATATGTTGCAGGTCTACCCTCCTTTGTGGGTTGATTTAACCACTAAGCTACTCAGTCGGTCAGCAACACTCTTGGCAAGCAATAAGTGCCTTCTCACTTGTCACAGCCCTAGTAGGTGGGGCAAAAACAAATGTATATAATAAAGTAAGCAATGGCAAGGAACCAATGCATGTTATATGTATATCAGAAGTTCCAACAGACAGTTTTATTTTAAATAAAATCCACATGGTAATGGGGTACACAATGAATACATCGGCTGTGCCTCTTTGTTAGCTCACCTAAGCCTTTAGGCTCACATGATAAACTTATTGTATACCCGTGATCGGTTGTCTCTTTGTCCATCTACAATTTTAAAGACATTTAATTCTCTGAAACAGTTAAGCAGATGAAGCTGCCATTTTGTCTCTAGGATTTACACCCGAAAAAAATTTTGCAAAGCTGTGACATGTTACCTCGGATCTTAATGATAGAGTGTGAATATAAAAAAGATTTTCAAACTTTTGCCCAGCATGAGAAAGTCTTATATCCCCTGAAAAAAAAGGATTCAGACTGAACACATTCTACAGATTATTTTTGTTTTATTTTTTAGTTTTCTATTAATTTGATGCTAGAAAGTGATATTTTCTGAAATATATAAATTGTGTCATTACATTTTAAGAGAACAGCTCCCTTCTAAATGTTTCCAGTTGTTTAGAACTCTACAATTCTAAAACTCTACAATTTTGGGGGATATTGAGTGGAGCACTATGCAGGTACCCGAGGGGGTACCGCAAAGGCCAATACAGTGTCAACTTTTGGAAATTGCTCAAGATCACTGCCTTTCCCAAGTTGTGAACATTCACACCCGTTACCTTTATTTTCCAAATTTTAATGTAAATTTATTAACTACTTCAAGTCTATTTACTTTTTACATTACATATGAATATGTATAATTCCTAAGGTCTTTCTTAATTTTTCACACTGAAAATACTTTTAAGGGATATTGTATGAGTTTATAAAATTTTTGTGATGTTGTATATAGTTATTTTGTTCTAATTTGTGCATGCACTGTGATAATTTTGTTATTTTACACATGTTTATCGAAGTAAAAGCCCTACAGGGCTTATGTTATATGTTTATATTATTCAACAAAAAATAAATCTTCTATGTCTATGTCTATGTCTATGTCTATGCAATGACAAGTCCCTTGATCTGCTACTCACAAACTCTCCATCCCCAGTTAACCGCGTAAAAGGGATGCCCCCGATCGGTAAGGCAGATCATGACATAGTCTATGTAGAATATGATATATTAAGGCCAAACGGATCCAGCAAGCTCCGCGAAAGATTTTTCTATACAATCGAACGGATATGGGAGGTCTACGCGACCATCTAGCGCAATTTAGAGATTCGTTCCTTTCATCTGACCACAGTCACATGCCAGTAAATGACATGTGGGTCAGTTTTAAGTCCAAGGTTCTCGAGGCTATTGAAAGGTTTATTCCGACAAAAATGACCAAGACCAAATATAGTTTACCATGGATCGATAGCTCGATCAAACGCCTCATTAGAAAACGTGACAAGCTGTACTTTCGTGCTCGCAGGTCAAGCAGCCCTGACATCAAAAACCATTACAAACGGTTTAGAGCACATGTCCAAAAAGCTATCAGAGATGCATATTGGAAACATATTTCCAATATCTTCACTCTTGATACAGAAATCATTGATCCCGACAGCCCTAGGAAAAATGAAAAGGCTAAAAAGTTTTGGTCATTCGTAAAGTCGCTTAAAAAAGACGCGTTTGGGATCACTTCTCTCCGCGAAAATGGAATTCTTAAAACAGACACTGTTGATAAGGCAAACATCTGTAATAAGCAATTTCAGTCAGCTTTTACACGTGAAACTGACTCTGAAATTCCCTCTAAAGGCACTAGCCCATTCACCGCCATGGGTGAAATCACAGTTGACCCTATAGGGGTCCTCAAACTGTTAAATGGGCTTAAGTACACAAAGCACCTGGGCCAGACGGCTTGAGTGATAGGGTGTTAAAAGAATGTAGTTCTGAAATTGCTCCCATTCTAGCTTATATCTACAATGAGTCGCTTGCTCAGGGAAATGTGCCAGATGATTGGCGACAAGCAAATGTAGCCCCGGTATTTAAAAAGGCGAGAAATATGACCCAGCAAATTATAGACCGGTGTCGCTAACTTGCATCTGTTGCAAGACTCTTGAGCATATAATAGTCAGCAACATTAACAAGCATCTTTCCCTCGGGAATATTCTTGCTGACTGCCAGCATGGCTTCCGTAGTCAAAGGTCCTGCGAAACCCAGCTGGTTCAGTTCTTTCATGACATGGTTAGTAACCTGGACCGAGCTCAGAACCGGGGTCACAGACAAACAGATGTGATCATTATGGATTTCGCAAAGGCCTTTGACAAGGTGCCACACAGGAGACTACTCTACAAACTGCACTACTACGGGATAAGAGGATCTTCTCACCAGTGGTTCGCTTCATGGCTCTCTGAGCGCTTTCAAAAAGCGGTGTTAGATGGTCAAGCCTCAGATCCAGTCCCTGTTCTATCTGGTGTCCCTAAAGGATCAGTCTTGGGACCGGTCCTTTTCTTGATCTTTATAAATGATCTTCCAGACAATATCAGGTCGTCCGTTCGCCTCTTTGCTGATGACTGTGTTTTGTATAGAAATATTAAAACCCTCACAGATTGCCAGATATTACAGGATGACCTGAATAGCCTAGGACAATGGGAGACCGATTGGCAAATGAAATTCAATGTTGCCAAATGTCATTCAATGAGGGTGTCTCGGCACCTCCCTAGCAACCAAATACACTTTAACTACTCGCTTCATCAACAAACATTGGAACAGGTTGAGTCCGCCAAATACCTTACTGACAACTTGGAATGGGGTCAACATGTTTCTGAAATTTCTTCTAAAGCAACTAAGACTTTGGGTTTTCTTCGGCGCAATTTGGCTCTTGCACCTCAGCATACGAAGGAAGTTGCATACCAAACATTGGTTCGCCCTCAGCTCGAGTATGCAGCTCCTATTTGGCATCCCTATAATGAAACTGAGACGAAAAAGGTGGAGAAAGTGCAGAAGACAGCAGCTAGGTGGGTCTGCAGGCGATGGCATAATAAAAGTAGCGTCGACGACATGCTTAATGATCTTGACTGGCCATCCCTGGAGGACCGCAGGCTTAAGTCTTCCTTAACTTTCTTTTACAAGATTCACTCCGGTACAGTGTCTCTTGACAAAGATAAATAACTGACCCCGGCACCCAGATTAAGATCTACCAGGGCATCTCATGATTCACAGTACACAAGATACATGTCTTATACTGATGCCCTGAAGAATTCATTCTTCCCAAGGACTATTCCATTGTGGAATAGTCTTCCTTCTTCAGTGGTCGCATCTAAGACCACGGAATAATTTAAGGCTCTTATTTAGAACCAAGGGTCCAGAGGTATACGTTTTAGTATGCCTCTGTCTAGCTTCTTGTAAATAGTTTTAATGGCCCATCCCGAATGCTTCCCCCATTTTGCTAAATTCAAAATTTAGCCACCCACCCCACACCTGAGGTGATGATCAGAAACTGATCGACTCAGTATCGAAAGAAAGAAAAACTCTGAATGTATTGGAAAAGACTTGCTTGTGATGTTTTTTCCAAGTGTCTTAATCCAGAAACTTTTCCATTTTGTCGCCAAGGATTTACAGTCTCCAAAAGTTTTTTTTTTGCAAAGCCGCAATGTGTCATCTCGGATTTTAATAATAAAGCCTGAATCCAAAGGAGAAATCACAAATTTTTGTCTGGCATAGGTACCAAAGTTGGAGAATGTCTTATATTCCTGATATTAGCAATTTTAAATCAGCCTAGGCAGGTTGTCACACAGTTTTTTGGTTGCATTTCAGAGACAATGTGTGATTTTCTGAAATAAATAAAAGATGTCACCTTATTCTAATAGAAAAACTGGTTTCTGCACTATTTTTGCTTTTGATAAATGTTTTGGTAAAGGTATGATTTTGATTTCTTGCAATTTAAGCACCATGATAGTTTCGACCTCAAATTTAGTTTATTTATTGATTTTTAACGATTTTCTGTCATTTTTAATGTTTTCATTAAAATTCATGAATATGCAAATTAGATATCTTTTAAGGGTCACCGAATAGTGTTCTACACGGGGGAGAGATCCATAAACTTGTTTATTAATGTCACTTTCCTATTTGAGACGTTTGAATTTTTAACAACTAACCCCTTGAAATGGTTGCAAAATATAAATTGACTCATACAAAGCAGTACTTATGCGACTTGCTAGCTGTATTAATATTCAGTGTGACTACATTTTGGCTTTTATCTGTTTGCTGAGTAAGCGGTTTGTCGTTAACATTGGGCAAAACCTGGGCTGTTTCGTTTTTATTTTGTGAACATTTACGATATGTTACATATTATATCGTCCGGCGCCACATCTCTGACGGTAACCTTTTTAACATATTTCTTAAGTGCTTCGTGAATGACTCGCCTCCTTATAAGGGGGTCGGGTTTTACATACGCAACACTCAACTTGCTTTCCCATTGCGGCTCGGTCCCAAAATCGTTTAGAAAATACAAGCGCACGACGCAATTTCACTGAACATTGCCAGTTTCTATGCTTGCTTGCTCATTAAACGTTCAAGAAAATTAAACATACAAAAAAACAACACCATGATTCTATAGTAAATACAAGTTTAGGCTATCACATAGTATATGGCAGAGGTGCACCATGCCGGGGATTTTTGTAGACATATATTTTCTGAAAGCCAGAACCCGAAGCTACTAAATGCCGCTTGTTAGCACTCTGACTGCTGGGGCTTTATCGTGCCAGAGCGTGTTACGTACGTTATCGATGTATGATTTTTAAATTCAAGATGCTAAGGGGATCACCAAGATTTATGACAAAAAACAAATATATGACAAGAACTTTGCATTTAAATATGTAGCAGAGATGTTACCTAACCTAACAGGACCAAATTCAATAACATTTAGATTTTGTCGAGGAGATCGTTTTATGCCAGCCTTTTTTCTCTACGACATACGGAAATGTAACACAAGAAAATGAAAACTGCTTACCACCAATTTTTTATTCCTTTTTTTATTCCAACATGAATATCACACAATCATTTATCCGATAATTTTTGTCGTTTTTTCAACATATAAAAACCGAAGCTTTTATACCCATAGTGTCTCCGCTAGTAGCACAAATTCCACGTGAATCACATATGACACGAGCAAAGCGGCTCCGACGGAGCCTCAAGATTCACGTGAAACTTATGCTACTTAACGGAGACAATCAAAAAACCAATAAGTTCATTCAAGTACAACAATAAAAACGATAGTTTCTCAAGCGGAGACAAACAAAGTACTAAAAGTTCATTCAGTACAAACTAAAATATACTTGAATCGACTCGCTATTTGCGACACTCCCCCAACGGAAGTAAAACAGGTTATTAGTTTCTGTAATAGTCTCTTTCTAAATTGTACTTGACGATATATGTCTTCTTTGTCACTGTCAGAACCATCGTTTCTGTTATTACTTCCTCTTCGCGAATGACAACAGCAGTTTCATCGTCATCGTCACTACTTATGACGATTACGTCATCATCATCGTCATCATCGTCATCATTGTCATCGTTGTCATCAGAGCTGTCTGCATAACCCGCATCCACGGCATCCTCAACGACCACTCCGCCATATGAATTCACTGAATCGGTGACATCAGTATCATTTGCCACGTCATCATTATAATCTAACACAGTAGACACACTGACATCATCAGAATTTCCATCAATTACACCATCATGACAAGAGAGAACTTCACCATTCTCACTCACAACGCTTCCATTATTTGATCCACCCGAATTTACATTATCACCCTGAATTAATTCACAATCAAACACTTCCTCATCAGAAATATCACTATATCCAGCGCCAACACGATTCACCGCACATTCACCGTTTGTCGCCTCGCCCTACTAATACTATTATTATTTAAATCTGGAATCTTGAACTCCGTTATGGTGTTCATGTATCTAACACCATACTGGGCCGCATCCATTTCTTCGATCATGTCTAACACAGAATCATCTTCACTAACCTTGTCGTAGTAGGTATCTCTATCTACATCACCACGTGGCGCAACACAAGCAGTAGCATGTGCTTCCAGTTTTTCAAACCCATGTTTATTAACAAGATGTTTAGATAAATAGCTCCTACGCACAAATTTTGATACACAGTTATCTTGTACACACAGCCAGTATTCAACATCCCTATGCACTTCTCTGACATGCCTTTTTAGATTTTTGTTATAGCGATAACTGCGTGGGCATAAATCACACTGGAACAAAGACATGCTTCTGCAAAAGAATAAATACAATATGAAGTTGTATCCTAAAAACAAACACTCAGATTAATATTCCACAGAACAGTTCTAATTGAAGCACTTGTAAATATACATGTACACCTCCATGAACAAAAACGCACCTACAGCAGCATTCAACATGAATGACGATTTTTATTGCATATATAACGACATCCACTTTCTACATAAATGCAAAGAGGAAAAAAAAACACTATACATACGTGCTCTCTGTAAGAATCTAAGTACTATATCTTTTACACTGCCGACACATATACA
Organism: Rugalucina vietnamica; assembly: GCA_964017185.1. Classification (NCBI taxonomy): domain Eukaryota; kingdom Metazoa; phylum Mollusca; class Bivalvia; order Lucinida; family Lucinidae; genus Rugalucina; species Rugalucina vietnamica. The sequence continues at coordinate 7,502,128 of OZ024882.1, read as the reverse complement.
CTGTAACGCACGAGATAGATAAATTGTAAATCCACAATTGAATGCTCCGTCAGCGATATACACGTCTATCGGCACGTATACACAAATGATAAGCTCCGTTGATCATGTAAACAGTTGCGCGGGATAGACGATAGTATTATTCATATTTTTAGTTAAGTAAAGGTAACTGAGTGGCCGCCTATTGGGAAAATGGCTGCTCATTCGGCTTACGATATGTTTCATGGTATAAGTACCTGATTGTTAGTTTGGTTTTTTCCCACCTCGGTTTTTGGAGTGGGAATCTTTTTCTGATTGCGCCTTTTCCTGATCTTTGCCTACTTGTACCTTTTTATGTATATGTACACAAACAGTACTCCGCCAAATGTATATGTACACTGACTACCTGAAAACACGCCCGGTAACCGCACAATCACATAGCTTTAACACCTAAGTGAAACTGAAACACTTTTTCACGCATGAACACATTTCGATTCTCACTGTCGAATCATTCCTCATGAACACACATTTACAAATATTCGTTAAAAGGAACAAATTTCTGGGAATAACGATAGCTTGACAAGAATAACTTTTTCCATTACAACTCATATATTACGGTATTCACTGCCGTAATATCTGGTAAACGCACACCTACATAATTTCCCAACACAAAACAGAAAAAACTTCAAATTTCTGAATTTAGGGCTGAATTTTCAGAATAATCCCTTTGATTTATAACACATAACTCCTATATACAGTATATACATTATACTAAAACACAAGTTAATTGTCTGCACATTTAGGCACTTAAACACTTTTTTATTTTCTCGGTAGCTTCTTTTGCTGCCTGACGCTGGGGCAGCAATTCTCCTTTACTGACTTCATCCTCCATTTTCTCTTCTTCAACACAACCTTTGTTCCTGCTAGAAACTTCGATAGGGAATAACAAATTCAGAGGACGTCCAAACACTCTCCCTGAAGGCATCTTAACCTTTGATGAACGGACACTTCCATCAGAACTACTGACTAATTTCATCACCTTCCCCATTCTCCAGCATCCTCGTGGAATTTCGTCCTTTATAAGCACTACATCGCCTACACTGGGCGCGTATTGAGAACGATTTCTTCCAGTTTTAAGCATAGTTTGTGTACGTTCCCTTAAACTCAGAAGATAATCGTCGCGCCAAATTTTCCAAAATGTTTGCAACAACCTTTGACCCTTTTTCCACATCTGTAATAGCCTATCCGCGGAACTTTCAAACGGATTGTAATCCGAATCACTTTGGTCATATTCAAGTTCCGGTATCCCTGTTTTTGGATTCAGAGATAAGAAGTGGTTAGGTGTCAACGTAATGTTGGATTCTAGATCGTCACCAACATACACAAGAGGTCGGGCATTGACGGTAGCTTCAATTTCTTTCATGACCGTTTGAAGATGTATTTGTGTAAGCAATCTTCTGTGTAGTGTCTTGCGCAGTGCCCTTTTGACCAGACCAACAAGACGTTCATAGAAGCCCCCCATCCAAGGGACCATTTCCACTATGAATATCCATTTGATTCCTGTACGTGATGCATAGCTTTGTACATCTTCACTGTTTATCACATTTTTCCATACAAGATCTAGTGTTGTTGCTGCTGTTTTGAATTGTAATGTATTGTCACTGTATATCTCATTTGGTGTACCCCTCAATGCCACGAATCTTCTTAAACCAAACAGAAATTCTTCCGTTGACATATCCAACACAATTTCAAGATGTAACGCTCTTGTAACAAGACATGTGAAAAGACAAACCCACACTTTCTTTGAACTGTTATCATGTTTGACATATAGCGGTCCTAGATAATCTAATCCAGTCCTTTCGAAGGGTTTTGATTCATTGACACGAATACCAGGTAGTGGTGGCATTTCAGGCATTTTGTAGGGGCCACCTTCATATCGTCGACAAAGCAAACATGATCGTAGGACTGACCGGACTGCAGATCGCCCTTGAGGGATCCAGTACTTATATCTGACTTGACCATGTGTTTGTGACACTCCACAATGCAGGTTCTGTTTGTGAACGGTTTCAACCACTAAGTGCGTGAACTTGTCATGTTTCGGTAGAAATATAGGTCTGCGCGCACTTTCTGTTAACTCTGCATGTTCTATCCTACCTTTACACTTCAGTACACCATCACAGTCTATATACAAACCCAGCTGTCTCTGCAAATTGTGAGACTTTCTATTCTGTATTGAATCATACACTTCTGAAAAATGCTTTCGCTGAACATGTAGAATCCACATTTTTTCTGCCTGATCCAACTCATCTCTTGTTACTACTCCTTCAAACTCACATCTGTGCCTCAGTCTGTTTATGAAGCGCAAAGCCAGCGCCGTTACTCTTAACAGCTTTGACAGAGACGAAAATCTTTCAATGTCCATTTCTAATGGTGGAAAGTTACTAGAAGTATTCGCCTTCATACTTTCCTTTTCATGAGTCACTTGCAACAGTTCCGTTTCATTCTGTCGCTTTCGAACTTTCAGTTCCGACTCATAATCATGTTCAGAGGTATCATCAATCTCACTTGGCATTTTTGACCATTCAGATTCTGAATTTTGCAACCACACGGGGCCATGCCACCACAATTGATCTGAATGGAGCTTTTTGACAGAACTTCCACGGGAAGCAATGTCAGCAGGGTTTTCCTTTGATCGCACGTAGTTGATCTGAATATCATCATGACTCCTGATTTCTGTCACTCTATTCCGCACAAAGACCGAAAGATCCTTCACAGAATTTATCCATTTTATAACACACTGTGAATCTGACCAGAGATATAACCCATGAATAGGAAAATCCAATTGACTTTTCACAAACTTCAAACATCTGGTACCTATTACCACTGCCATCAACTCTAACCTTGGTACTGACAATTTCTTCAACGGAGCAAGCCTAGTTTTTGAGAACATAATATTTGCTGTCGATTCAGACTCGCCGTTGCGCTGAAGAAGGTAAATGACAGCTGCGAACGCACATGTTGAGGCATCACAGAAGCAAAGTAGAAAATTTGTCACACTACTGTTTTTACAATTCATTGTTATGCACCTTTTGATTTCACAATCCGGTAAGAGTGAAAGATCAGACTTGATAGATGACCACTCCGTCTTGTCCACAGCAGGAATCGCATCATCCCAACCAAGATGTTTACTCCACAGTGTTTGGAGCAGAACTTTTCCTTTCAACACTACCGGAGAAAACAAACCAAGCGGGTCAAACACTGAACTTATTTCCTTCAGCACATTCCGTTTGGTTACTTCATTTGACTCTGACATGGTATTCAACCTTTTTAGTGATATAGAATCAGTTTCGAATTCAATGTTCCATGTATGTCCTAAAACTTTAACCGAGTCATGAATGGCTAGATCTTCTCTTTGTATGATTTCATTCATTTGCTGATCACTTGAGATCCATTCACGCAGATTCATAGATGCGTCATTAAACATTGATTTGGCTCCTCTGTAGAGTAGAAGTGCTTCCTCTAGGCTATTCGTGCCAGTGATGACATTATCCATATAAATGTCGTCTTTCAATTTCTTGGACAGATCACTTCCATATGTATCCAGGTGATATTCAACAGTAGCCCCTAAGAGAAATGGGCTAGATATTACCCCAAACGGAACACGTCGAAAACGGTATTCTTGGATATTATCATAGTCCAGTCTGGCCTTGCTACTATCTTTCATCCAGAAGAATCTAGTAACGTCTTTCTGGTCAGGCTGTAATCCTATCTGAAGAAACGCTTTTTCGATATCTGCTACTATGGCAATTTGGTTCAATCTAAACCTCATCAGTAAACCGCATAGGTCATTCAACAGAACAGGGCCTCTATACAGGCATTCATTCAAACTGTAGTTCTCTTTCCTAACTTTTGCCGACGCATCATATACAATACGAAGCTTGGTTGTCGGTTTAAGAGGATTTATCACTGCGTGATGAGGAAGATAGTGTACAGGACCATCAACAGCTTCATTGGCTTTCTCTATAATTCCCTTTTCCAGCTGATCATGAATGACATTATCATATGCTTTCAATAATTCCGGTTTGTTTTTCATTCTTGCTACAGATGACTTTGTACGCCCAAGAGCAAGTTCGCGATTCACCGGAATATCTGGAACATCTTCTTTCCACGGCCAGGTTACTTGGTATCTGCCATCTTCGAACTTTATGGTTTCTTTGAACTTTTCACTCACCATTTCATCAATTGACGTTTTGGAATTGTCAATTATACCAATTGATTCCACTTTCCAGAAATCCTCGAGATCAGGTTTTTGAGGTGGTACGTAATCCATAGTCGTGAAAGCACTTGTTTCTGTAACATCATTACCGTATGTAAGGATAAGCATGTTAGATTCAGTAGGGCTTGGTTCATGATCACCCGATCGACCGGTCAGGATCCATCCCAGTTTTGATGAAAGAAGGTAAAGACCAGGCTGAACCTCAATCCGTTGTGACATAATAATGTCGAGGTAATAATCATTACCTATTAGAACATCAACAGAGGATGACTCAAACATCTTTGGAACGTCATCGGCAAGCTCAAGACTTGACACCAAGTGCTCAAAGTTTTCTGATGATTTTAGTTTCATTGCTTTCCTTTGTACTGATCCACTTATAACTGGAACGATATTTGCACTGACTTCAAGATATGTTCCATTTTTTAGCTTTATATTTAATTTGGTCTGTGTGGTTTTGATTGTTTTGGCACTTTCACTACCAAACGTCACAAGCTTAATTTCTTCTTCTTTCTCCTTCTTTAATTGCAATTGCTACGCCAGTCGCTCCGTTACGTAAGTTCTCTGAGATCCTGAATCTAGCAGAATGCGCACTGTATCACTTATGGGTTTTAATGGGTTCTTAACTTCACATTTTGCTGTCTGCATAAGCACTATTTCACTAGAAGATACAAGAACATTTTCACTTTCATAAACACTTTCTTTCACTTCAGTTATCTCGCCTGACAAATGAGCATTTGACACTTTCATACTGAATTTTTGTGGACACAAACTCCGATGATGCACGTTTATTTCACCACAGTAAACACATGTTTTGTTCTTTTTGCAATCCTTTGACACGTGACCTACCTTTTTAACATAACATAACATAACATATCTTTATTTCGTAATACAAGGCCACCGGCCCAAAATACATATCAATAAGTACATACAGTTAGAGTGGTATCTATTACAGGTGACATACAATTTATCTTATTCCATATAATTTTCTCTAAGAAGATTTTAATGTATAATATATAGCTATAACAACCAAAAATCAATTATCTTTATGATAGCTACATCAACTTTCAGTCTGAACTGGATATGCATGTGTTTCTATATGAGAGAGCACTGACTAGATATTTAGAAATAGCTACAATAGATTCTTTATCTGTTGAAGACATTATTCGTATAAAAAGCATATCTGTTATCAAGTTTGTCTTCCATTCAAGTTTAAAATAAATATTTCTAATATCATTGTACGACGGACATACACAAACAAAATGAAATTCGTCTTCAACGACATAGACGTTTCTTTTTAAACACAATGGACAAAATCTAATATTTCTATCAATATGTTGGTGTCGACCTTTTTCAATCATAAGAGGATGGCTAGAGCAACGGAAGTTAGCTAGAGTTTTCCTATATAAGTATGGTAGTTCAGGAAATGTCAAATAGCTTTCGATTTCTAATACAAGTTTATATTTACGGTAAAGCAAGGCTTTTGAAGACTCGTTAATATCGGATTGCCACATTTGTTGACAACAGTCAATAAGTCGCTGTTTAAACATTTTAATAAAGACATTCATATCCCCAACTGTATTTGCCTCCCATACATAACCAAAGCCATACTTATACAAAAGGTTCTTAACTTGAGTAGCCCATGTGATTTTGCCCGCATCTGAGAGTGATCTTAGCATTATATAGCATTGCTTTGGATATCTATGGTCAGGCATCTGTAATATTCTAACCCAAAATTTTATACATCGACTCAAATATATGACTGAAAGTGGATATCTACCACACTCACTTAGGGCATAAAAATCAGTAGTATTCTGATTCAATCCAATAAATCTCTTGCAAAATTTAACATGTACTTTTTCAATAGGTATACTATACTCATATCCCCAGACCTCTGATCCATAACACAATATAGGACTTACAATAGCATCAAACAACTTAAAAATATCTTTCGGTGTAAAAAACCCAAATTGACGTTGAAACAAAAATATTCGATTGACAGCTTTATTGGCCTGGTATGCTAAAACCTCCTTTGTTTTTGTCCAAATTAATTTAGGTGTAAAATATATACCTAAGTACTTGTATGCAGATACTTTAAGCACTTGTAACAGCTATCCTTTAACTGCTTCTTTCTTTCTGCTATTGTTGAGTATTTTGTGCATTCGTCACTCCAATGCCGTTTATTGCAGTATCTACACTGGTCATAGAATCTGTTTTCAGTACCCTGTTTTGTGTTGGCAACCAGAGCTTCGGCGGAGGCAACTGATGAAGGACTTTGATGACCACTTACTTTGCCATCTGACACTTGATTTCCAGTTCTTTTCAAATGGTAACCTTTGTTTGCTCTATTCAAGCTAGCGGCACCTTTTGGCCTAACATCTAAAGGTCGAGAATTACCTTGTCGCGATGTAGATTCTGCTTGAGTATCTTTCTTCTCTGCATGCTCTCTCGCAGTGATGTACTCACGGAGACTATTTCGCAAGGCATCGACTGTCCATTTTGTCTTCGTCCCATGAAGTATTTCTAACTGGAGAAGGGCTTCTTCTGGCAGTTTCGCACGAATCATTGATACAAAAATATCTTGATTGACGTTCTGCTTCATAACTTGAAGGCAACGGAGATGTTGCTCCATACTATCAAGAAGGCTCCGAAGACTGCTAGTTCTGTTCGTAGCCGGGGACAGGTTGATCATTTTGTTATAGTGCAGGTCGATCACTTCTTGTTCATTTCCAAATCGCTCTCTAAGAATACTAATAGCAACGCCATAGTTTTCTTTAGATAGTGTGAGCCATTGAATAGCCCGTTTTGCCTCACCATTTAGCTTACTTCTAAGGTAATTGAACTTTTCAATATTTGACAGTTTGGGATTGTTATGAACAGCATTTTCAAATGCGTCCCAGAACTCCGCCCACTTAAGCTAATCACCATAGAAAAGGGCAATTTCTAACTTAGGTAGTTTCACTGCATTACTTAATTCTTTCTCTTTTAATTCTTGCTTTTCTAACAACTCATGCTGTTGTTTCATTTGATTGAACACTATTTCATTCATCTGCTTTTGCAGCTCTACCATTTGATTCATACCGGCCTTTTCTCTCTTTTCATCTCCTTCTACCTTGACAAACTTAACCCTTTCCTTAAACTGCTTAAGTTTCATCACATATTCAATCGCTCCGTCACAAACTTCCTCATTTTCAGATATCAACTGCGCCGTTACATCTGTATCTTTATCCCCTATTGTTTCTGCTAATTTCTCAGTTTGACTTTCGACTTTCGACTTTCTCTGCATACAATTGTAATCTTTCAATACAGTTATCAATATTTGGAATCAGCTCTTTTTCATCCTCAAATTCAATATCGAATTCAAGAATTTCTGACGCAATCAATATTTCCTTCTTCAAAATATTAATATACCTTGTGCGTACACCTTTCAAATACGGAATATTTGATCCCATTGTTGTTTATTTAATTTTCTAACGGGAGAACACTTAGCTTTCACTGTTTCCCTCCCGGGTTCCGGCGCCAAACATATGTCGAGGAGATCGTTTTATGCCAGCCTTTTTTCTCTACGACATACGGAAAATGTAACACAAGAAAATGAAAACAGCTTACCACCAATTTTTTATTCCTTTTTTATTCCAACATGAATATCACACAATCATTTATCCGATAATTTTTGTCGTTTTCTTCAACATATAAAAACCGAAGCTTTTATACCCATAGTGTCTCCGCTAGTAGCACAAATTCCACGTGAATCACATACGGCTCCGACGGAGCCTCAAGATCCACGTGAAACTTATGCTACTTAACGGAGACAATCAAAAAACCAATAAGTTCATTCAAGTACAACAATAAAAACGATAGTTTCTCAAGCAGAGACAAACAAAGTACTAAAAGTTCATTCAGTACAAACTAACATATACTTGAATCCACTCGCTATTTGCGACAGATTTCATGACTACTGGTACAACAGAAGTAACGTAAATAACTCGTGTAATTTGGCATATCGACCGTGTTTCGTTTCTTATAGAATATAGCTTAGACCAAATACCAAAATACAATTTCTATTATAGTTATCTACAGTCCTTGCCCTTTAAAATGACATATAGAAGAGCTCTCTGTGACCTTCCATCACTCCACAGATGCTGATTGTCTCTCCCTACCCCCATTTAAATAGTATGCCCATTAATAAACATGCCCCAGCAGAAACAGAACAAAGACACTTCCTTTCCTGAACAACATCCAAGTTTTCGAAATAAAACTTCAAAAGGTATTAAAAGCACACGAAAAATTAACTACAGACCATGTTTCATGATAATGGTAACATATTTTACGTAATGCCATGGTAACGTATGTAACAATATTGTATTTTCACTATAAAATCATATACTTATGATTAATTGCAGATTATCATTTTTCTCTCACAGTTATTTCAATTAGGCAATTAAATTTATTTTATATCTGTCCTAAAAGGTATAAAAAACACACAAGAATCAATTACAGACCATGATTCATGATAACGGTAACACATTTTACGTAATGGCATGGTAACGTACGTTACAATTTTGTATTTTATCTGTAAAATCAAATACTTATAATTTATAGCAGATTATCATTCTTCTCCCATAAATATTTCAATAAGTAAATTAAATTTACTGAATATCTGTTCTGAAAATGAAAGAAATGAGAGCCAAAATGGCAACAATCGCTCACCTGATAATAATTAAGTCTGAAAAGGATTAAATCAGTAACAGGAATGGAATAACATTTATTTATTGCGGTTCTATTCTGCTAAAATACAATTTTGCGTATTCACAGTATTGTATAGTTCTATTATGATCGTAGACTCACGTCACATATTAACCGTTATAAAACTGAATGACTCCCCTGTTGCGATTGGTCAAATACATTCACTTCCTTCATAATGTTAATGGTAAAGCTGTGATGTCAGTCTACTACGATCAGTATAATATATCATACGTATCAAATGGACCATAAAGTGAAGGCTCTTAAGAACATTATATTAGCTGAGTGAGCAGCTATTTCACTAAAGGTGGCCATACAACTACCTGAACTTAACTACTTCCGTGGGACTTCAGAAATCGACACCAAAACCTAAAACAAATACATGTAGGACCACAAAGGAAATACAACTTTGGGACGTTTGTGAAGCAATGTAAAATTGTGTATTCATGTGGATTTGCTCATAAAATGCATCCATTATTTCACAATAAAACTAAAACTACACCACAGATACAGCCTGTATATGCTTTCTAAGTATTAGTGCCTAATTGTCAATTTAGTTTTTCCCACCTCGGTTTTTGGAGTGTGAATTTCTTTCTGATAGCGCCTTTTCCTGACCATTGCCTACGTGTACCTTTTTAGGATCACAGGTAACATAACTGAAACTACTGACTGACTGACCATCTGATTACTGGTTAACCGCTCAGGTCTGAGCCTGTCCAGGAAAAGTGGTTAAGTAAAGCCATTCATACATATACGTCTCAATGGTTTAGTTGGGTGGTTATATTTGAAGCAATTTTTGGATGTCATGATGTCTTAATTTTGGGTATGTCCCATAAAATCGAGGCAACGTCCCGACATGACAACAGCTGTTGACTGGGACGCCGAGCATCAATTCAAACAAACAAAGAAACTTTGGAGTAAAAGAAAACTGCCATATGAACCTCAGTGGACTCAGCAAAGACACACGAAGTGTCTAGCCCCAGCCCAGCCTATTCAAACAATATTTCCAGACACGCTAGTAATGTGAATTTTCATCCCTTACTTACATATGATCACATATGAACATTTACTTCTTACAGAAGTTTAAACAAGATAGTGAAGATGCTATAGAATGGTCACACTTACAAATTCACAGTTTTACGTGTAACATGTTTTATCTTGGCGCTCAAGGGCAGCTTATGCCGTTGTTCAAATGAGATACGATCAAAGATGTTACCGCTAGAGTAACCATAGTACTTTCACCCATTAATTGGAAACCGGAGTTCTGTTCTGATCTGGTTCTTCCTTATGCATTTAAACTGCAGAACTGTATCCGTCTAATTAAAATACATGTAGCTTGCGGTATCGCAGACAGTAAATGCGCAAAATGACAAATTTTCATGATAAAGAGGGCAGCTATTAAGTGTTTTCTGTCCCATAACCACCATTGTTGCTTGCTACTTATTGTTTTAAAGTGATTCTTTCTTGATGTTAGATGGAGTAGATACAATATATTTCCTTTGTTGCCGTTTTTGTTTTTGACCATACTTGTAAAAAAATCACGGTAAAGAAAGTTTCGAATTAGCTATAGCACACTCACTCAAAAACCTTGATGACACCAATCTTGACGTCAATAGACATATCTGCAAGGCTCATTTTTATGTAGCTTCAACAAGTTTAGCCCTATAGTGCCTTGTTACACATCAGCTGTAAGGCGATGTCACATAATCATGGCTAAAATTAATCAATCCATCTTCACATTTCGCTTGCACAAATATGACGAAGATTGATTGTTCTCTTGTAATATCTAGTGGATTGATTGATTAAAAGACTGATTAGAATTATATAATGTTGACCAAAAACACTGAAACCATTTTAGAGCCAAATTCTGAAATCTAAGATGTGTTTTATATTTTTCAGATTCATAAGCGTTTAGAAATCTCAGCCCTTTTTGTATGAGTGGAAATGACTTTACGGCACTTACCGTTATCTACGTTACCATATAACAAGACACTAGGCCACATACATTAAGGTGCCGCTGTATTAGTATTAGGCTTGTAACCATTAAAATAATGGCGAATTTAAACTAAAAATGCGTCATTGAATTGAGTTTTTCCCCCAATGACCCTTCAAGAAAGTATATTATGTATTTTCAAATATGTATATGTCAAATACATGTATGAAGTCAAGCAAGAACGATACAAGTTTCACTCAACGGGATACATTTGCAAACAAAGTCCAAACATTGTTGGTTAAATAATTTGGACAGCAGACTTACTTGCAAACACTTAATTCATTATTTCAAAGCAAATCCTCACAACTTATTTCACCTAAGCCCTTTGTATGCTGAGAATGTTCTTACGGTATCTTGCCGTTATCTACGTTACCAATGAGAAACCACTCGGTAACAATCAATAGATGTCACTGGTTTATGATAAGTTTACCATTTAGACAATGTCAAGTTTAAACTTGAATGTATCGCTGAATTGTACTATTCCCCAGTGTCCCTTTGAGAATGACTAAGTATGATTAAGTTTTACACGTAAATATACACATGGAAATAAGTTAGGGAACATCTGTAATAATGTGACTACCAACTTTGGACTGTATTTATCCTTCCTTGTAAAAATTATGAAGAATGTTTCGACAATTTATCAGAATCTGTTGTATCCAAAGTTGCTTCTATGTGAACATGGTGAGCAGCAAACATAAAGTGCGGCGGAGAGCGGCCATCTTTGATTCAGAAAATGTTTGCTAAAAAGAAACGCACTGCTAGTCTTTGCGATAACTTCATTATTTGAACTCACATTGTCGTAATTTTTCGTAGGCATAAAGCTGAGACATTGCTTCTTGAACTTTGATCATAGATTTTTTTTATTTTCTGACCGACTGTCGGCGGTAGGTCCATACTTTTCCGGGGGTAGGTTTCATGATCACGTTTTGTTCTTTGGGTATACATTTTGCAGGTTGTAAATATTGGGCCAGATATTCGATATGACCCTTTAGGAATCTAAACATGCACGTTTTGGTTATAGTGTCCTAGCAGAATTATTCTTTTACAGCTTTATTTGCAAAATATCCAAGAATTTTGCTTTCCATAGAAATCAATGCAAACTGTAGATTTTGTATGATTAGTTGGTTTGGAGATGAAGCATGAAGTTTTAGGTCCGAAGTCGTTTATTCATTCAGAATGATCAGATTCAACATTTTATTCCTGTTTTGCTTGTCAAAATTGAGTTTTGCGTAGTGCAGAAGCAAAAAGGCAAACTTTTTTTCAGAAAAAATGGAGTTTTTCACATATGGCATATTGTATCCTCCGTAGCACAAAGATAAAATGTTGTGAATTTCCATAAATTGGTCTGTAGCTGGGCCAAGGTATGAAATATATGTGATAAAAATTTCAGTATCGCCAGAAAAAAGGATAATAGAATTTTTCAAACTTTCCCGGAGGGTTAAATGTGTTCCCTAACTTATTTCCATGTGTATATATGTGTACTGGCAAGTGGGGACGACACAAGTTTCAATATATGACATGCAGCTGCAAACAAAGTACAAACTCTTGAGTTAACTAATATGGATAACAGACTTTATTCAAAATTATTTCCATACAATCAGTTTGTTTATTTGCGTTAGAAATTCGATGTGCTGTTTGTTCATGTGGAACGTCTACTGCGTATTTTGTTACATACGTTACCATACGTGGTACAATGAATTATGTTCATAGAAAAGCATCTGTTTTAGCATATTTTTCCAATTTGCTAATTTTCGTGTTTGTTTTAACACAAAACTTCATAAAAAGTATATCACATGTTTATTTTATGGCGATTCTCATGAAATTGGCAACATGTCACGTACGTAACACATTCGAAAGGCCGCTACGTCCAAACGCCCCAACGGTCAGAGTGCTAACAAGTGTCATTTTGAAGGGAATTGGATGGGCTTTCAGAAAATTATACCCTACAAAAATCCCCGGCATGGTGCACCAGGGTCTATTGGCTCCTCAACGTCTAGTTATATCGATGTGAGCTTTAACTAAACGATAGATCAATCTAGAATACGACATGTTTTCCATCTTAGTCAGTGGTTACACATGGCTAACATATGAATGGAACTCGACAAATAACGGCGCTGTATATATGCGTATTCACTGTTCCCAAGCAATATTGCCAAGACATCTGCTCTGGTGTGAGTCTGCGAATAAGAAAAATAAAACAAAATAGGTCAATAGATAAAATTATGATGTTTGTAATCAGAACTCTTTCATCGTAGACTGACGTCACAGATTATCGATTTATAATCGCGAATGCAATAAATGTACTTGGGATAGTATTACGTCATTAATAATAATAATAATAATAATAATAATAATAATAATAATAATGCAAGTCTTCCATACGGTCCTCCAGTGAATACAGACATTGATTTTTATCGGATTTTTTTTAATATTTTGTTAGGCATGCGATGTTATTGATGCTATATGTTTGGAGAAGAGATAAGAGTGTTTGTCTTATGATGCTGAGCGCCGAGCAATGCAGCCACTGGTACAATTTTAAAGTCTTTGGTATTACGCGACCCAGGATCGAACCAACGACCTCCAGCTCTCGAAGCGGACGCTCTAACCATTACGCTTACGGGACCGGTCATTTTTTTTAATTCCGTTTTACGCCCCTTTCATGATTATTTTAGCTCATATGAGACGAGCCATACAATAGGTGGGCGAAAACGGGAGAACCCCGAGTAAAACCACCTGGCACACCCGCAAGCAGAACTTGGCTTGTCTCACATGTTGGCAGTGTGGCCAGTCATATGTGATCTTATGCAGACAAATCTGTGTGTGACGTGAGCCTACTCTATTCTACATAGTAGCATGTAACTTCAGATAGTAACGGTTTATTTCTGAAACCGATGTTAAACTACAGAGTGAGCACACCGAAATGAAAACATAGTTCCTCCAGATTAGCTATTTCAGTGACTCGTCTAAGATTTGATCTGGCTAGCACCTAAATAGACAATCTAACATTTTGTATGCGTCGGACGAATTTTGCTTCTTTGCCCCGTTCACTCGACATGCATTTTTAAAATGAATGTTACGTCCAACATGTCTGTGTCAAACCAACGGAAATAATACCTTAACACTACATTGAGTTGTATGAACATCCATCTTCATATATAGAGGTCGTCACTCTATGCCACCTCTGAAAAGAGAAAATGTATGCTGTGTGGTTTTACGTCCCGGTCAATATTCTTTTCGCATGTCACCGCATGTCAAAACGGAGCTAGTGCTTATATGTTTTGTTCACCAGCATTATAAGGGTTATTATGTCTGGCCTATGATACAACCCGGCGCCGGTGAATTCCTATCCAGCATCTCTCGACTCCACTAGGCCATCATGTACTCTCCAAAAAGAAAATGTCACATTCTCGCGAGACCTGACGAGACCTCGTCTAGAAGTGCTCAAAACGCTATCACGCGTCTACATGTACCTTATGATGACAATGGAAGATAACATTAAGGCCTTTATGCTATTTGCAGAGCATGGGTTGGTGTAAGTATAAAATAGAGTCTAGCAGTTTAAAATAGATCTACGGCACGCGTAATAATAAAATGTTTAAACCACGGAATGTGTTTTAAATCATTCTATAATAGAGCGTGTCGCCATCCAAAATGACTGTAAAAGTTAAACCCCTAAACGCACTGTGTCTTGTTCATACTCACCCGTGACTGATTATTATTGTGTGTGTGTCCCAGTCATCAATGTTTTAAGTCATGTCGGTACGGAGTTACCGCCTCCCGCCCTGCAAATGTGTCCTGCTACACGGCACCCTAAACATCAATCGAACACATGACCTCTCGATTCGGAGTCTTTTGCACTATCCGTCTCTACCTCTGATTTTACATGAAAATTGATTTTGTTAACTTACATAAAAAGGAAAATTCTCTATAGAGGTTAGCTTGCATGACCGTGCTGTTGGGGTTTGATAACATTCTGCAACAAAGTAACACGAATTAATGCACCAGTTTCATACGGTATTGATATAAAAGTTGCCAAAACAATGCACCAGTTATTTGTATCTCCGGCTCCCCTAAGGCCAGGGACTAGCGGGGCTTATAACTTTTCAATTTTTAAAGCCCCGCTAAAAGCCCGTCACTGCGGGGCCAGTTTTGTGGTAAAATCCCGGCTAAAAGTCCGGCTCCACGGAGGGTGACCATAATGTGGAACAGCAGCTGAGAGTTGTTCTAATGAAACTGAAATGTGATAAATGTGATAGGGGCTTTGATTTATGCGTGTAAAAGTACAGGCATACTTGCAAATTAAATAAGGACCATAAAAGTAATGAAATGTTAAAAATACACTTTATATCTAATTTGAAATACTTGTAATGTGACCGTGTATTGGCGGGAAAATCCCGGTACACTGCTGGGACTCATCAGAGGTTAAAGCCTGGCACTTTAGCCCCGCCGAGTCCACGGGATACAAATGACTGGTGCACAAGAACTTCCACATGATTAAACCTTAACATCACCTTTTTCTTTCCGGGTACATGTAATGTCAAGGCAAACAAAACAACGTGAATCCAGCTGATACAAAACGACAGACGTGTACTACTGAAGAAGAGAAGAAGAAGAAGCAGAAGAAGAAGAAGAAGAAGAAGAAGAAAAACAAAACTTTTGTCACTGTATCAGGCAATTCGCGTGCAAGAGCGCTGTTAATTCGTGAATTTTATTTACGCTCGGTACCGGGAGCAAAGCAAAGCACTTGCTTCATATGAGCAGATGCAATTCCAGAAAAAATAATTTTGTTTAATTCTATTCTTCAAGTCCTTAGCTTTATCCAAAATTATATTCTCATCTTGATACAAATACGGGTCAACTATTTTTTCATGAGGAATACATATATGAAATTTCAAATCCCTAGCATGCACCATTCAGAAGTTAACAGACGCACAGACAGACAGACAGACAGACAGACAGACAAGCCGAATGCAATATGCCCTTCCAACTTTTTCAAAGTTGGGGGCATAAAAATAGGGATACCCCTGTAAAGACCACTTTTGCTATATAAAAGTGGAGTATGAGGGGGTATACTTTTCATGGACATGTTTTCAAGTACAATGCTACTACCCAAGGGCAGTTCTCAAGTGACTCTGGAACTTACGAGTTTTTGCCAAAATGTGTACAGATTAAACGATCCTGTTGGCTGGGAAAGCAGCGAATATTTTAAAGAAATACAATATTCGTGGATGACAAACATGTTCTGTAAAGAAAACAAGGTGTAAAATATTACTGTACCGGTTTGCCTTGTGACTTACTCATATTGCATACTGTACTCACTTCGCCTTTAAATGAATCAAAACATTCTAGATGATATATATATTATGTCTACAAAATAAAAGCGAGAGCTTAATTTTGCATTCTGTTGTATAGCAGATTCAGATTGCATTCTCTTAAAACAATTTATAACACTAGCAATGGCACAATGAATGTCCCACTTTATTTTTCTTGTCATAATCAAAATAAATATTGGCTGTCGGGGAGTTTCCCTGTTTGGTGATGGATCTAAGTAAAGATCAGATATCAGAAAACAGCATGAGTTGTATGTAAATAACTTGGTTGGTGATGTTAAGGCTAATCCAAGAGATTTTTATCGATACATAAAAAGTCAGAAAAAAGATGTTCAAGGTATCTTCCCTTTGAAAAAGCGGAATGGAAGTGGTCTTGCTGAATCAGATTTTGAAAAGGTTGGTGAATTCAATAGTCAGTTTACGAATGTGTTTAAAAAACTGAACGTAGCCAGGTCCCTCTTTTGAATAGAAAAGCCCCGTTCATGGAATACATTGTGGTATCTAAAGAAGGTGTGACGAGGCTTTTCAAAGGTTTGAACCCGTCGAAAGCTTTAGGCCCTGATGAGCTTCATCCCAGAGCCCTTAAGGGATTGGCATCTGAGCTAGGACCAGTATTTGCACATCTTTTTCAACAGTCAATAGACTCTGGTGAAATCCCCAAAGAATGGTCTTTAGCAGCATTTGCCCCCTGTTCAAAAAGGCTGACAGGTCTCTTGCTTGCCATTATCGCCCAGATTCCTTGACCTGCGTACCCTGCAAACTTCTGGAACATATAGTGTGTTCAAATAGTATGTCTCATTTGGATGAACATAAGCTTTTGTCAGACAGGCAACATGTAGGAAATTCAGGAAATCCCATAGCTGTGAAACTCAGTCAGCTACAGTGATTGATGATTGGGCAAAACTCTTAGACAATCAAGGTCAGGTTGATAGATTTATCTTGGATTTTGAAAAAGCTTTTGACACTCCTCCGCATGAACTCATTAAAAGCAAATTGTGTAGTTATGGAATTGGTGGGAAGACAATTAAATGGATTGATGCTTTCCTTTGCTACAGACAACAAAGAGTTTTGTTAATGGCGTTAACTCTGACTGAGCTCCTGTTGTATCTGGTGTCCCTCAGGGCACCGTTCGTGGTCCCTTGTTGTTTTCGTTGCATATAAATGATATCACCTCGGATATTTAATCGGAAATTAGACTCTTTGCTGGCGATATTGTTTGTTATGATCGTGAAATTAACCAGAGGACCAACGGTCCTGTAAACGCTCACCTGAGATCTGCTATATTAACCAAATATTTATTTAATAAAAAATGCCCTTTATGGGGCCCCACCAACCAATCAAAATAAAGGATTAGGACAAAAGTCAACCAAACTGTAGAGGACTAATCTATAAACATTTCTGCAAAAATAGAATTTAAATATCTGCGATTGGACCAGAAAAAATAGCCAATTTCCACTTTTCCCGTTTTAAGTCAATCGAAACTTTAGGTTGCCATAGCAACCAGATTTCTTATCCGACTGAAATAAAAAAAACACAAATTATGTAGAGACTACTGTCAGGAACATGTATACAAAGTGCAGGCTTCATGCCGTAGACAATTTCTGAGGAGAAGATTTTAAAATGTTTTTCGAAATTTTACCCTTTATGTGGCCCCAGCAACCAATCAAAACAAAGGATTAGGAAAAACGTCACATGAAACATAGAGATATACTCAATAAATATTTATGCAAAAACAAAATTCAAATACCTACAATTCAGTGGTCCAAAAAAAAAGCTAATTTCCACTTTTCCCATTATAAGTCTATGGAAACCATAGCGACCAGAGTTCTTATCCGACTGGAATAAAAACACAAATTATGTAGAGGCTACTGTCAGGAATATGTATACAAAGTGCAGGATTCATCCACTTGACAGTTTCTGAGGAGAAGATTTTTGAATGTTTTTTTTTTTCAAACTTTTGCCCTTTATGGGGCCCCAGCAACCAATCAAAATAAAGGATTTGGACAAAACTCACAAGAAACATCAAACACTACTCAATTAACATTTCTTCAAAAACAAAATTCAAATGTCTGCAATTTTAGCAGAAAAATAGCCGATTTCCACTTTTCCCATTATAAGTCTATGGAAACTTTAAGTTGCCATAGCAACCAGAGTTCTTATCCGCCTGGAATAAAAAACACAATTATGTAGAGGCCACTGTCAGGAACATGTATACAAAGTACAGGTTTTATCCCCTTGACAGTTTCTGAGAAGAAGATTTTTGAATGTTTTTTCGAAATTTTGCCCTATATGGGGCCCCTGCAACCAATCAAAATAAAGAATTAGGACAAAAGTCACATGAAACGTAGATGACTACTCAATAAACATTTCTGCAAAAACAAAATTCA
Source organism: Rugalucina vietnamica (assembly GCA_964017185.1). Classification (NCBI taxonomy): domain Eukaryota; kingdom Metazoa; phylum Mollusca; class Bivalvia; order Lucinida; family Lucinidae; genus Rugalucina; species Rugalucina vietnamica. The sequence goes on along the minus strand of OZ024882.1, from coordinate 7,483,426 downwards.
AATATCTCCAACAAGACAGCAAAAACTGACAATTTTCACTTTTTTCCATTATAAGTCTATGAGAAACATAAGTTGCCATAGCAACCAGAGTTCTTATCCGATCAAAACAAAAAACACAATTATTCTTTCCCCCTACCTGTAAATAGTGTATGTGTAATATGAGAACAATCGGCCCAGCGGTTTCAGAGAAGAAGATCTTTGAAATTGTGGACGACGGACGACGGACGGACGGACGACGGACGGACATCGGAGCATGGGTATACTATAAGCTCACCTATGAGCCTTCGGCTCAGGTGAGCTAAAAATGTGGAGGGATACGGTGAAACTTCAGAAGGATATTGATCGTTTAGGTAGTTGGGCCCTGAAATGGGGTATGAAATTCCAGCCCGTCAAGGGCAACATGATGCAGCTGACGAACAAACAGACTAGTTAAATTCAGGCTTCTTACAAACTTGAGGGTACAGTGTTGGAAAATGTTGAAAGTATCAAATATCTCAGTGTAACAATAACTAAGGTTTTAAAATGGAATACTCACATCAGCAATGTGTGCACTAAAGCCAATAGGACCCTTGGTCTTTTTAGACAAAATCTGTTTTCTTGTACCCAAGATGTGAGAGAAGCTGCCTATAAAGGTATGGTGAGACCTATTCTGGAATATGGTAGCTCAGTTTGGGACCCTCATTATGAAGGTCTGATAGATGATCTGGAGAAAGTGCAAAATCGTGCAGCTAGGTTTGTAACTAGGAATTATACATATGAAAAAGGTAGTATGACTGACATCGAGAAAAAAATAAAATTGGAATCCCAGCAGAAAAGAAGGAAGGATAATAGAATCATATTGCTTTACAAGGTCTAATGGGAGAGCAAAAATAACCACGGATGACCTTATCCCCAAAAAATAGGCGTTGTAGGAATCAACACTCCTTGGCATTTCAGTACCTTCAGCAAGTACAAATGCCTATTTACATAGTTTTACCCAAGATCTTTGAAAAGTGTGTATGGACGACAGACTGGCCAAGGTCAAGAGATGACCTTGACCTAAATTAATCACATACCTTCATCTACTCCATTAGTTGTTTGCAGGTCTCAGGCTGCAATAGTTTTAAAAAAATCCATAGTTTTCACTTTTCCCATGTAAAAGCCTATGTTTCCCAAAATTGAAATTGCCGTAAAATAGGTCAAGGTCATCCTAGGGTCATCATTTGATCAAACTATGATGGGCTGGAGTCCCAAATGCTACATACTAAGTTTCATGAAAATCGGCCAGCCAGTTCTGGAGAAGAAGATTTTTGAGTGGTTTTTACCATATATGGGCAGGCCGGCCATCTTGGTCATGTGACCTGGATTTCACGATCAAACTTTCGTCTCCCCTACCCATGGACGTCCACATAAAATTTCACTTTGGAGTCCCAAATGCTACATACCAAGTTTCATGAAAATCGGCCAGCCGGTTCTGGAGAAGAAGATTTTTGAGTGGTTTTTACCATATATGGGCGTGGCGGCCATCTTGGTCATGTGACCTGAATTTCGCGATCAAACTTTCATCTCCCCTACCCATGGATGCTCCACATAAAATTTCACTTTGATTGGCCATGCAGTTTCAGAGAAGAAGATCTTTGAAAAGTGTGTATGGACGACAGACTTGCCAAGGTCAAGAGATGACCTTGACCTAAATTAATCACATACCTTCATCTACTCCATTAGTTGTTTGCATTTACCACTTTTCAGGCCTCAGGCTGCAATAGTTTTAAAAAATCCATAGTTTTCACTTTTTCCCATGTAAAAGCCTATGTATCCAAATTTGACCTTGCCGTAAAATAGGTCAAGGTCATCCCAGGGTCATCATTTTATCAAACTATAATGGACTGAAGACCCCAATGCTACATACTAAGTTTTGTGGTAATCGGTCCACCGGTTCTGGAGAAGAAGATTTTTGAGTGGTTTTTACCATATATGGGCGTGGCGGCCATCTTGGTCATGTGACCTCGATTTCGCGACCAAACTTGAAATGCCACTACCCAAGGAGGCTCCACATAAAATTTCACCTAGATCGGCCAAGCGGTTTCAGAGAAGAAGATCTTTGAAATTGTGGACGACGCCGACGGACGGACGGACGACGGACGGACGGACGGACGCCGGATCATGGCCATCCTATAAGCTCACCTTGTCAGCTTTCGGCTCAGGTGAGCTAATGACAGGGCGGTTCAGAATGGTAGAACAATCTATTTACGATTATACAGACGCTGGCAAAGATGCGTACCCAAACAGTATGACGGTTTTTAATATATACTTAGAAAAACAATTGAGGGATATGGTTTTTGTTTCGATTTCATTCCTAAAGGTATCATTTTTCTACCCAAATACTTAATAGATATGTAGCAGAACCATCACTGTGCAAGGATTCCATAACATTTTTGCGTTGCCTGGAAGCGCTTCTCGCAGACTTGCAGAAATGATGGAACACCCCTAAAATTAAAGTTATCACTGCTCCCTACCCTATCCAAATCTTTCATTCACCCCCTCTTACTGGTTCATACAAATGCAAAACTGTTTTGATAATCGAAATGGCGACACTTTTATGTCTAAAACGCACATTGGGAAAATTTCAGAAATCTGTGATTTTTGGTAAAAAACACATTTTTTAACCAAAAACAATTTGTTTCGTTTAAAATGTTTCCCTTTGCACTGTGAGTATGAAACTGAAATCTGTTTTTAAATGTGCGCTCTGGTTTTCTGAAAACAGCGTTTTTTAAAATGTGTTGACAAATTTTTAATCACGTAATGCAAATTCCCATTAAGGTAATGTTCAGTTCTTTAGCAAATGTTTCGAAACGCTGTAAAATCTAAACTAATGCCCGTAGCTCAAATCTGTTTTCTGTATCAAACTCGCAGCTTAAAGGGCAACGTTTTAAGCGAAAAAAATTTTTTTTTTTGTTAAAAAATCGTGTTTTTAACCAAAAATCACAGATTTCTGAAATTTTCCCAAAATGCATTTTAGACATAAAAGCACAGGCATTTCGATTATCAAAACAGTTTTGCTGTTGAATGAACCAGTAAGAGGGGAGGAATGGCAGAATTGGGTTGGGGTAGGCAACAGTTGGAACTTCAATTTCAGGGGTGTTCCAACGTTTCTGCAAGTCTGCGAGAAGCGCTTCCAGGCAACGCGAAAATTTTATGGAATCTTTGCACAGTGATGGTTCTGCTACATATCTATTAATTATTTGGGTAGAAAAAATTATACCTTTAACAATGAAATCGAAACAAAAAACATATCCTTCAATTGTTTTTCTAAGTATAGTATTTGATTTATAAACAAGGTGTTAAAAGACACATTTTCGGTTGGCCTTTGTGGAATACGGTATTTCTTTGCATGAATCGATATTGATTATACATAAATGCTTGTCCATGGACACATGTATTATTCGCCTCATGGTAATCTTAGGGGTTCATCCTTTGCTTTTGTAATGATGAGCCCATATGTTTCCAATACGGCAATTTGATGTAGATAACTAACTTTTTTCATGCTTTCATTCAAAATAAATTGTAAATCCGGCGACTCCATTTATCAATTTATTTTAAAAGTCCCTACTATCATCTAGCTGCGTTGTTATGAAAGTTCTACAACTGCATCGACCATGTCAGATATAAACGTTGACCTATACAAGCCTTTTGTGAATGACCTGACGTGTATATACGGGAAACCCTTGATGGTTATCGAAAGAATTCTTTCAGCAGGTCAAAGCGGACGAAGAGACAAATTGAAGCCTAAATGGCAGTGACTTTCTTTTTTAGAGCACAAGACATTTTATATTAGCCACATTACATTTTAAAACGGTGGAAGTCAACATCTAATCAGAACGACATAATACATGTACATGTACGTGTCACATGGTGGTCCATTTATAAAATTAATAGAAAAATGCCTACAGATATTAATCATTTTAATGGCTTATTTTAATTGCTGTTAAGTCATTCTGTTTACTCCCATATGTATGTTCTGCGAAAAAGTAACCAACATTCCAAGGGGCTGGAGGCATATTGTCAACACCCCGATTTTCGCGTATCTTATATGCGTATAATTAATGAAACCCGACTTATTTTACTCAAAGGACTAATTATATGAAAATAAGAATAAACAGCCAAGTGGTCCGAGTAGATTTATAAATGCTGTAAGATTCCATTATTCGGGAAACAAATGTGCAACATTTTCGTCTTTAGAATGACTCGCTAAGGTTACAAACATTCTTTGAACTTACTCTATTATCTTCATTAGCAGTTAACATTACGAAAACTTGTCCATGCAATATTCGCGCTTGTTCTTGAACTGTAAATGTTGAAATTTTCATTAGAACAAAAATGAAATTCTAAATATTTTTTCTCAAATCATTGATCATGGGTACACATTAGAGCTCCATCGTGGAGGCCGTTCTAACGAGTACCCACAATCTCTGTTTTGGATTAAAATAGGAGAAGTTTCACACCCCTGAAAACCCCACTTTACTATATAAAAGTGGTGTTCAAGGGGTATATTGTTCATGGACACGTTTTCCTGAAACAAAGGGGCCATGCGCACTGGTTACCAATAACAACATACGTCAAACTTAGTCGTCACCATACAAACTTTTTTTTTTTTTTTTTTTTTTTTTGCAGATCGCATGAAAACTTCATAACGGCGACGCTAGTTGCACCGCCGTATAGGCTCTAGGGCTTACTTTCACACTAAATCGGGATAAAAACTCCTTCTGCTGAATTCACACTATCAAGTCACTCTCATTGTGCCTGTGTATTTACAGGCAATACATGTATAATTATGTATGACGCATACTAGGTCAACGTTTTCTCGTGCCCGATGCTTAAGTATAAATGGAGTATGAACAGCAGTACCGCGAACACTATTCAATCACAAGTAAAATCTAAAACGTCTCACTTGAAGTACTCATCTTAGAATTTTTAAAAATGCATATGGCATTGATCAATATCGTTTTCGGACTCCTAGCCTTATGGTAAGTAAATATAATTTTTGGTTTTTGTTAATAAAGGAGCCGTCACGTAGGAAAACAAACAATCTGCATCTATATATGCGAAAACAAAGGCGCAGATCAGCTTCGCGGTAACCGCGAAGCTGATCAGCGCCTTTGTTTTCGCTACACGGATAGTACAATTCCTCTACTTTCTAAATCCAAAATTTCCAGCCTCTTGCCTGCTTCTGTGCTTGTACAGCTCGGTTTGTGTCGGAGCTGTTCGGAAACCACATTGTTGGTTTTCCCACGAGGTGGCTCATATGTCTCTATTTACCAGGAAGTTGCATTTAAACATTAAAAGTAATAATAGAAGGCAGTGGAATTAATACAATTATCAGGAAAACATGTGCGTGAAATAACTACCCCCTTATACCCCACTTTTATATAGTGAAACTGGGGTATGCAGGGGTATACCTATTTTTTTTTTATTTTTGCTCCAAAACATAGATTGTGGGTACACGTAAGAAACGCCTCGGAGAGGCGGTTCTAACGTGTACCCACAATGTATGTTTTGAGCAAAAATAAGAAAAATATCAAATATTTTCAGCTGAAAATTTTCAATTTCAAGCTAAAGAAATCTCTGTTTATTGCATGGGCAAGTTTCCGAAATGATTAAATCGCCAAACTTCAACCAAAACACGATGGGGGAAAGAAAGTTGTGTTTCTCTGTTTGTTTGGGTGTTTTTATTTATTTATTTATCTATTTATTTATTTATTTATTTATTTATTTATTTATTTATTAATGCAATTATTCTCGAAAAAGTAGCCAAAATTATTGCTTGTATCCATATAGATAGCTGCGTCATCTAATCTAAGAGATCACCGCTTTAATTAATGACTTGTTTTACTACGAAAAAAAAAAACACCTGGCCCACGCGATCAGAACTTGGTTTGTCTCACATTTGCCACGTGTGGGGCTCGAACCAACACGACAGTCAGCGGTGAGAGAATAGAATAATTAAAAGCGTTAATGACTTCAACACTCTCCATCACTCGGCCAAAGGTGTTAGACCATGGATCATTTATATTTCCGTTGCATACTATTTATTGGAAAAGGTCCCTCAGGACCTTTTCCACAGTGTTTACTTTGAATATGAAGAAAATTCTACCCATGATCGACTGCTCTCTCCCAATTACGCGTTTTGTCACATAAAGCGCTTAATAAAAACTAGTGAACCCGTCTATACTGACTAGACAGTTAACCGCAATCAATTAAATTTATCCATTTTTGACACTCCCCGTCAAATAGCGGTAAAATCTAGCAAGCAGTCTCGATCGTGGTGACTGCCTATCATAGCGCATCTAGGTTTAGATCGTAGATACCCTGACGAGGGGTACAGATATATGGCTGACTTTTAGTCCATCACATCGGTCCCATGGGTCTGTTTCTGGTAGTGTGGCTGCAGGTCAAAATTCAGAACTCTGTCACAAATTGACTGCACTGCAAAATGGTTTTCTACACATCGACATATTGATTGTAATCGTGTTCCCTTTAGTATTGGCTTTGATTCCATAACATCAGAAATTTTAGTCAATGCCTTGAGTGACAGATACACACACTGGTCAAGCGTTCATAACAAAAAACGACATTCATGTATAGGAAACGAAACTGAAACATATGAGAATCGAAATTAATGACAAACCAGAGAATCAACAACACTGAAATCTAGAGCAAAAGGAATCTCTTAAAACAAACGGCTGCTGACCTTTTCATTGGTTTCTTTTTAAAGAAGCCAACTTGTATTTTTCTACGTTTACATTATAGGCTCGACTGTACATCGGCACACAAACACTCAGGAGGTTATTTTTGGCTTCGGGTGTCCGAGTTGAAATCACACAGGAAAGCCAAACGAATGTACCATGAAGCCCTGACCAACAAAGCCATGTTGAATGATTGGGGCACAAGTCCAAAGAACGTCCATAAGAAGATGGTTACTGACTTTTTGGATGGGGGATGGACTACACAAGAGACAAAAGACGCAACGAACAAAGTCTCTCATGCGCAGATGGAAACACAAGCAAAGTTTATTGGCATTAAGAAACTAGTCATTTTAAAACGGAAGGGACCACAAGCACCTAACGGCAACACTCAATCTCACAGAAAGCTGGTCACACAAGAACCAAACGATGTCGAAAAGATACACACAGTCACCGTGTCGGACACGTCGATGACTACACAAAAGCCAGTCAACGTCAACGTTGAAGTAGTAAACGACGATCAAATGGCTTCAGACTGGTCAAAGAACAACTATAATGCTGCATCTGATGGGAAGTCAATCACAATAGAATCAATTGACTCTAATGATAGCACGGGCTCGAACGGGAAACTGATAATAAAACAAAACAGGATCCGGCACAGCAACAGGATAAAATTGGCGACACGGTATGGCAATTTCTGGGTACAAGCCGAAAAATCGTTCCGTCGACCTTTCGACAGCTTGGCTAGCGGTATTATAGGCTAATCAGTGATGAGAGAAAAATGTGCTTTTCTTTGTGCCCCTTATTTGAAAACAGAAGGGAAAGAAAAATTAGTAAAATCTATCACATGACTTTTTATTAGCTCACCTGAGCCGAAGGCTCACAAGGTGAGCTTATAGTATGGTAGTCGAGCCGTCGTCCGTGCGTCCGTCCGTGCGTTTACACTTTGAATGTTGAATATCTCTAAGACAACAAGGCCAATCGCAATCAAATTTTATCTGAAGCATCAATGAGGAGGGGGAAAGGTTGCATTACGTTTTGGGCTAGGTTGGATCAGAACTCTGGTTTCCATGGCAAAAGATAGCTCCCATTGAGTTATAATGGGGAAAATGTTGTGGCCACTCTAACAACTTCATTTTTGATTGGATCTTCTTCATTCTTGGGAATAACATGGACAACCATAACATCTCGGATGAGTTCGAATTTCGGCTAGTTTCGACCTTAGATTGCAGAGTTAGCTGCCCTTGAGCGTCTGAAAAAATCCCCATAGACGTATAATGGGAAAAATGTTGTGGCCACTCTAGAGCCATTATTTTTCATAGTATCTTATTCATTCTCGCAGGTAACAAGGACAACTATAATATGTCGGATGGATTCGAATTTCGAGTGAGGGTCA